>CAFUXE010001107.1:334429-387531 GCA_903364295.1 Serranus cabrilla
TGTGCTAATGGGTGAGAGAGACAGGCCAAGATGCATTGTCATTGCGCCCCGGCTACAATTTCAATAATTACAGTGGTAGGTTGTCAATGACACTCCTCTTCGTCACTGTTCAGCAGCCACATCAACGGGACATATTTCATGTGTTGCAGTCATTGGTCCGTTTGTCTGGAGTGAGAAAGGTTGCAGATCTTTAGGTTTTTCTCACCCAGAGAGTTGAGCCAAACAAAACACAATACGGGTCCTCTGAGTGGCACCCAATGAAGCTCACAGAGAGAAAACTGTCCACTGCATTACTATTATATTCTCCGTTCGTTGTTTTCAACTGCACTTTTACAGCATCTGTGTGGAATTCTGCTGCTGTTCTTTCTCTCTTCAACAAAGACACACGGAGGTTGTATCATGGGGAGGGAATGAGTTCGAGCAAAGGCGAGAAGAAAGCTCCAATCAGCCAACCGCAACAACACACACAAAGGACGAATGCAAACACAAAACACGGTGTAGCAGCGGAAAGAAGCGAGTTCCTGAAGGTCAAAAGACAGAGAGAGAGAAGGACAGAAGGAGAGCACTGTTAGCCTAGAGTGACAAAAGGAGGAGTGTTGGATGCTTGCTACTTCATCATTTTGCAGTGAATGATTTTGCATGAATTTGTGTGATGACTCATGATATGCTGATTGATTTTCTCTGCAGCTAAATGCTTGTAATTAGTTACTGAAAAAAACATAAAAATCAACCATGTGAATGACTTTCTTTTTAAAGTTAAAGTCACTCTGACTTCCTTCCTGTAAAAAAAATAAAAAGAAAAGAAAAATCTATCCACAGTTATAACAAATGTGGCCTTAATAAGACAACATATGAGATACATACTCAATAATAATGTCTGGCCAGTCACGCTGCTATTGTTGTGTTCATTACGGTGGGATGTGAAGCTGGAGTGGGTGTGTCATTAGCAGTAAGCTGATCTGGATAAGGGAGCAGGAGTCTCCCCTGGCTCGCTCGTGTCTGACAGCCGGAAGATTAGTATGAAGGATGTTCTTCATTTGTTAAGTGCTGATACTAATCCCATCTATCCATGTTATGAAGTGACACTCTGTCTTCATATGGCCTGGACAGCGTCTCCAAGATCAACACTGACGGAAATTAAAACCAGAACCGGCTGCCCTTCATTCAGCCATCAGTTATTCATGTCTCTGTGCTACGACAGCCCGCTCTTCTGTTCAGTGACGAATTCAGACATTTTCACAGAAGCGTTACAGCTTTTAAAAATAAAACATATTTACCTCTCACACATGAACTTAAATGTACATTAACAAACAATACAAGGCAGCCTTCCTCAGGTCAGAATACTTGGTTTTACAGTAAAAGCCTCACTTGATTTATGTTTGTGTTTATATAGATACCATTCTTTATGTGGCTGTTGAGCTTTCTTGAGTCGGACTGGCTGGCAGAAGTGGATTAACTTGTATTATTTCTAGCAGAAAGTAGAAAGTATTTAAATCCCTTAATTAAGTAAAAGTACTAAAACCACACTGCAATACCACATTATACATACATCTTGGATATTAATGATTGTAATGAATGAATCCTTCCTACGGTTTGGAAGTACCCTCTACTTTTAATTTGATGTTTTTTAGCCACTACATACATGATATCACACCTCATGTTCAATAATTGTGACTTGTGGCCATGGAGAGTTTTTAACACTTTGGTTTTCTCACTGTAACACAATAAATGCACCATAAATATAAAATGTATTGTACTTCATAAACTATTCATCATCAGAAAAATGTTATTAACAGTCTCTCCATTGTGAGAAGCATTGTGGCGAATTGGATACATTTGGCTTAAAAGCTGCTCAGACAAGAAATATTATAAATTTTGAAGCTATAACTTTGGCCTCTGGATGTTTTATAGACCAAAAACAATTATCAAAAGATGAATCAATGTGAAAACAACAGGTCAAACCAATGTCACACCATGACAAACAGAGAAACGCAGAGACTAAACAAAGCTGTCATAACGTAAGACAAAACAGCATCCATTACCTTAAAACGCTCACGTTATTGTTCCGGAGGGACCATAATATTTAAGCAACAGCGGGTGTTGGGATGTTAATGTGCCGAGCGATGGAGGTGGGTTCATAAATAGTACACACTGAGCTGGCTGAGGAGGTTTTTGCAAGGCTGCTGAACTTGGAAGCTCCTTACTGAATGAAAGTTCAGAAAGTGATGAGGCCCTCCTCCACTCCGCGGCCCACACAGCCAGGCCTTCACACCACTTTATGTAACCAGGGACGGAGAAGAAGAGAGGCAACGAGAGAGGCAGAGAGGTGGTAAAAGATAGAGGTAGGAAGAGGAAAAGATGGAGTCACAGAGAACAGACACAAACGTATATATAGAAACAATGAATAAGACACACACTCACTTTTCTTAACTCTTAATAGTACGATAAAAAAAACTTCACTGGAAAAGATAAAGCTGCCTTTTCTATATTTTACTTATTGACAACAAATCCCATTAAAGGCCAAAACCAATCTGCTGCTAGCTGCTCTCTCTCTCTAAAGCTGTAAATCTCTAAAAATGGCTCACAAATGCATAGTTTCCTTTTTTTTTTTTTAAAGAGTCAGTGATTTCTAAAAACATCTGGGCAGGGTAGTCTTTACATTTTGTGCACCAGTGAGTTTAAGACAGCAGGATGCTGATGTGGGATTGACTCAAATAAACTACAGTGCCCATGTGTATCATAATGAGGGAACATGCTACCCGGTGCGACGTAATGGGTCGTTAATTTTTAATAGTTTTTGGATGTCCGTGGCACAGAGGAAGAATCTGTGTCAGGTTTTCGCTACACAGACAGTGTTTATTAATGGAATTAATAATTGTTGTTTCCTTAAGAGGCTTGTTAGCAATAAGAAAATGTAGAATATCTCATATTTCGTCCATTAAAAGAAGAAAAAAATGACAAATCAGATTAAAAATATTCCAGTTATGTGTGGTAATGAGTGTTACAGTAGGTTCCAACAGTAATGTACTTCAACTCCCCAAACATATACATGCTTAATGAGATGAGCTGAGGACCACAGGTCTGGTTATCTGGTCACTTGGAAACAGATAATGCAGGATTTGCAAAACTCTAACAACCCTATCCAAACCACTGACCCATAAACCAGCTTTTTACTGAATTGGGGACACAATGCTTTTGTGCCCAAATTCAAAAGCTGTCCCCAACTGAATGGTCATACATCTAGTGTTTGCCCCCAAAAGTGACATAAGTCTTACACACATGAATTCCTACGTTAAATTAACAGTGGACTATCATTCAAATCCACCCAAATGTGGATCAACATTTCTGGTCAAAACAAACAAAAACTCAAAAAGAACTCGGAGATCGCAGACCTCCGCCAAGGCAATAGGGTCAGTTATGTAATACCAAACTGCACACTGGCATTGAAACATTTCATCCACTAGATGGCGGCAGTTAGTGAAGGCAATAGGGTCACTGACACAATATAAATTCGCAATATAAATTCCAGATGGTGTTCCGGATCACCGATCAACACCAAAATCTAATCACAAGTTCCTTGTCCCAATACACACGTTGTCCGAAAATTCCATCCAAATCCGTGCAGAACTTTTTAAGCTGTTTTGTACACAAACAGACAGACAGACAGACAGACAGACACACGCAAAAACTTTACCTCCTTGGTGGAGGTAACAAAAATGTATTTAAAAAAGTCGTTTTTTTTGTCATAGAATAAATGCCAATGCAGTCAAATAACTTCAAATGCATCATGTTTTTTATGTAGTGGAGTAAAATGTAAAATATTTGCAAAATGTAGTGGAGAAGAAGTATAAAGTTACATAAAATAAAAATACACATACCTCAAACTTGTACCTAAGTAGTACTTGAATGTACTTGATGTTACAAGAGTAGAAAGTCTGACTTCAACTTGTGTTCATCTTGGACAGACAAGACTCTGATCTTTTTTAAGGGTTAGCTGTTTAAATCAGTTGTAATGAGCGGATAGCGTGGCCGTGATAGAGTGACAAACAGCATCATGTGCTCCAAACAAAGTCCAAACCTCCTATATGACAGCAGTGTCACAGACAGGATGCTGTATGTGCCGGCAGGTCGACTGCACATACAGGATCCAATCTAACAGCAGCTCCACTGACTATCTACAGGAGTGGTGAGTTCTCTGCGGCTCAACCTTCTAATGCACCGTAAGCTTTGTAAAGTGGTTATGAAGAGCAGGAGTCATGGTTTCCAGTGCATGGAACAGAAACATTGTCTCCACGGAGCCCTAAAAATAGGTCACGCTCTGCTCTCTGATCTACTCCGCACTGTTACATAAAATATACTCTGCTTTGTACCAAATCCCTGTTTCTTTCCCTCACTCTCGCAGAGGCATACAGTACACAAACAGAATCCACATGCAGCAATTACAACACATGAAGTGTGCTGCATTCATTACTAAACCACAACAGAAAAAAAAGCACTATTATGCTTCACATTAACACTTGGCTAAAGATGAGTGTCATTACCTGGACTTCAAAACGTAGCAGGTATGTGAGGTACAGTAGGTTATTAAAATGCACCATCTGTTTGTACAAGGTTATGCAATAAATTTTTCATTTGAGGTAATGGGATAATATCAAACATGGCTAGCCAGTGATGATGAGTCATGCTGTTAGCTACCGGGATCATGATGTGAAGCATTTCTCCTGACTTTTTTTTAAGGAGCACAACAAAGGGATTGTTGTCTTCAACATGCCACCGCTCTTTGTACTCCTTACCTCTTGCTTGGCCGTTTGTTCTTCTAAGCCACATCTTGTCTTTTAGTCCCATTTTCCTTTTCTCAAATAAGGCTTATACACTAATCACAGCCATAATTGGTTATAATGCCATTGTTTGTTTTCAGATCAAAGCGTTTGAGATGAGAGGCCAGCTTAATGCCACGGAAAAAGATCATCTGAAACCTTCTAACCTTTTCTATTGATCCTGGAGCAACATGACGCTCATTGACTATCAACTCCCAGATAAACAAACACGGATTGAAAGCACAGACATGAAATACAGATCTTTTTTGTCCATCAAGAGTATGTTTAGATTACGTTGTTGTTTAATCTTCAGGTGTTTGAACGATGATATTTGATCATTAAACATCCATTTATATTTAACAGCTGCTGCCTTCATCTTATTTCAAAGTTCTATCAGAACTATAATCGACAACAAACAGGTAAAATTGTACCTCTGCAAGGTTCCAAACATAAACTTAAAACCCCATCAACAAACTATAGGTCCAACTTGTGTATATGAGGTTCCAATTAAACATTTATCAAGAGGTATGTAAATGAGATGCATGTGTATATTAAACCCAGAAGTGCTGAGCATTCATAGAGAGTCTGCTCTATCTTGACAAGAAGATTAGTTTAAGGCTTGTTAAGAATCCAAAGTCAACATCCAAACAGAATGAGTGATTGCATTATTTATTACTTTCATAGTGACTCATGCACCACAGGGAAAAGTTACCATAAGTAAACATAATAGAACACAAACGACACTGATGGAGCCACATGTCTGCCAATGTGAAGGTCTGTGCACCAACATAGCTACATCATTTGTTACAACATGGACTTTAAAATCAAAGTTCCCCTTCGGATACGTATGTAAAAATACCCTGCTATGATTAATACTTTGTTTAACATGGTTTTCCTACATAAAAAGTCAAATGAAAACTCTAAAAGAGGGTCTCGTAGCACATCTATAGGGCTTTTCCTTTGGTCATGCCGCGCTGATTTGTGTTTCCATCACCAGTTTAAGCACGCTGAGTTGTGCCAACCCATGACGACCTCTCCTCTCCCTGTCACACCACAATATGTTGCGTGACTCTGTTCAAGAGACCCAAAAAGAAAAGCATTTCTAAAGTCACTCTGTGTTCATGCATCTCGGCTGTTTTTACACTTTTGGATGGACATTTATCAGCACTTATCACCCCATAAGTTTGAACAAGTAGGCTCCTACTCTACCTACTAGTGTGCCCAGTAGGTTGTTATCAGCTCATTCAGAGGGCTGCTACATTAACATGTATTGTTGGTGGCACCCTCTAGTGCTCATAGCAATTACGAACAATGCCAAGGCAGAAGTGAAGCATGAAAGCAAAGGGGGAGGCAAAGGAATATAGTATGAAGCAGGAAAAGTTGCTGCTAGGACAGCTGGGAGGTTTGGTGAATGGGTCAAACAATCCTGAGACTTTCACCCAGGAATCCGGCGTTTGTGTCCCGCATGAAACAAAATCACTTTAATGCGTCACGTTTTTACATAACCACTGTAAGTATGTCCCTTCCGGTACTTATATCATCCTTGTAATTCCTTCACTTTCTGCATTTATGAGCATCTATTTAACTTTTAAACTATCTTTTGCCTAACCAGGAACTTTTTAACCCTAAGAGAAGTCGTTTTTGCAGCCTAAACAGAGCTGCTGCCTTTTTCAACTAAAGTGAAATGTAACAAAACAGTGACCAGCCATTGAACAGACTGATAACAACCAGCTGGACCTACAAGAAGGAGGAGTAGGTCCATACTTGTCAATACTTATGTGATAACTGCTGATAAACACCCATTCAAAGACACGCCTGAGTCAAACTGATGGCCTGTTTGCACTATCAAAGACTGCAAATCAATCATTATGCTCCAGTCATTTTCCTCCCCTGGTTCCTATAAAGCTTGTTCCTATCTTATATATGTGCAATATCTCCACTTTGTCACATGTTGCCCTGTTGAACCAACAGCTTCAGCACATCCAGTTGAATGATATCCATCCTAAAACCCTCCATTCTCACTCCAGGCTTCCCCCTCCCTCACCACTTCTCTCCCTCTCACTTCTCGCCACAGGTTCGATTAACAGCCCCGGCTTTGTTCTGACCCCCTGGGGCTAGTCCTATTGCAGGGTACCTGTGCGTGTGCATGCGTGTGTGTGTGCGAATGGGTGTGAGTGGAGTGCGA
The DNA here is from genome assembly GCA_903364295.1 of Serranus cabrilla. Lineage (NCBI taxonomy): Eukaryota > Metazoa > Chordata > Actinopteri > Perciformes > Serranidae > Serranus > Serranus cabrilla. The sequence continues at coordinate 341,432 of CAFUXE010001107.1, forward strand.
CGCAAGAGTGAAGTAGAGAGTCTTTGAAGAGGGAGAGAGGAAAGAAGGGGTGCCAGAAACGGATAAACACAAGAATACCCAGGGACAAAATAAACCTGTGCTGCTGAAGTTATTTTACACAGAATAGGGAGGATGACATTTTGGAGAGAACAAGAGCGCTGCATAGAGACAAGGGTGTAAGGATCAAAAGGATTATGCAGAGGGGAGACATACGTACATTCACAGCAACCACTCACTTTTTATGTGCCATCTGTATGTGATATATGCCCTTCTCACAGGGCTAAACAATAGCACATTTAGTATTAATACATGTGTACGACTGTTCTTAAGATCCTAAGATCTGCACGCTGAATGTGAAACAGCTGACATGTAATCTCAAATCTTGTACTAGTGTGTGTGTGTGTGGCTGATGTAACAACTTGTAAGACTAAGTGTTGTTTACTGGTAACATTATTCACACACTATCTGCATAGGATGTTTCATAGGCAGGATACGCTCATCGTATACTTACATCTGTGGGGAACTTTCCAACCCCGAGACGCCCGATACGAATGGCGAGTGATCAATAGAGCTTAAAGCTTGTGTGACTAAATATGGAATTGTGTATGCTGGAGTGTGTAGTCATTATACTCGATTTTGTTGTGTTGGACCACCTGCAGGGACATTGCTATTTGTTGTATAGAGGCACTGAAGGCCTTCTGTTTACTGGCACAGCGGGAGAAATCAATAAAAATGTAGAGAATCACAAATACTTGAGTTTAAACAGGACTGGTTCTGAAAATAAGCCGTACACCGACCTCTTGGTTTCTATAGGATAGAATGCTGTAGGGATGATGTGATTTTATAGGAGATAAAACATCAATATAGGGCGTTTGTACAGGCATCTACCGCCATCATGCTGATGTAGTGGTGATGACGAACAGCGATGCAAAGTTTATAAGGCGGACGTCACACTTGGGGTGGGAGGTGGAGGTGGATGGGTCGAACAAACAGCAGACTTTCACCCAGGAGGACGGAGTTCATGTCACGTGTGGGAATAAAAGTAAGTTGTTGTTTTTTTACGTAAGTTGCTTTTTACGTAACTTCTGTTTTTTTTGCGTAACTTGTGAATCACGTTCTTTTTTAAACGTAACTTCCGTTTTTTTTAAAGTAATTTGGGAATCACATTTTCACATAACTACATCACTTTGTGTACATTTATTTGCTTTATAAACTGTATTTTATAACACCTAGCCAGGATGTTTTTTGCCCTAAACCTTTTTTTGGCCTAAATTCACAGAAATTGCAGCCTTTTAAATAAGTGGGCATGAATATAAAATGATGTGTGCTCTATTTCGCTGTACCATAAGTTGCAAAATGCTCAAATAGGTCAATATGAAAAATTCTTATATGTGTGTCATTATGTGTGGTTTTGACTATTCTATTCTGTTGTTTAGGTTCGAGATCCTGTTGTTTTATAGACTAACCCAAAAGTTCCCCTGGTTCCTTCAACAAAAACTCATTTGGATTTTGGATTATTACAGAGAATAAGCTCTCTGAGATCCAAAAGTTTCTGATACTTACACTTTTTATTCAGCAGGAAAATCCTCACAAATGAACACCAATTTCTTTTAATAAGAAATGGGTATCGAAACCTGCTATTAAACAGGCACCATGGCTAATTTATTAAAGACTTAAAGTATTGATAAGGTCAGATGTTAACTGTTCTTTTTATTCCTTATTATCACACAGCAGCATCTCCTCTGCTTCCTCTGTCGGTTACTGAAAGTGCAACAAAACCTTCACAAGTAAAAACTCAATACTTTATCAAAACACCTGTTCAACAAGCATAAACATGAAAACATGTAGAAAACGATGTTTTATTCTGCTTTGTCCGCAATTTCTCCTCCACAGCAGGCGAGTGTGAGTGTGTTTGTGATGGTGAGTGTGAAGTAAAAGTCAGTGAATGAACACTTTACCTCTCACAGACCCAAACCAAGCTCTTGTGTCTTGCTGCTGCCAGCTGATTAAAGTAAAGGGAGTTAGCATCGAAATTAGCAACAAATTCAGCTCAAACTCACTTAAGGTGGACTGATCTTTAAGGCGGTAAACCAGCTATTCTCATTGTAGTGACCAGCTGCTCCCTGATGTTTGCTCAAACCCCCTTTACTCAGTGTTGTGATGTCAGGGTTATTATTTATGTTATTGATTTGTTTGATATTATTAGGTTTACATAATGACTTTGCAGAAACATAATTATATTTAAAATATACATTCTTGCTAAATAATACATTTTTATAAAGCAATTATTTAGCAATGGGACACAACCCATAAGAGTGTTAATATATATAAGAACTGCACCATTAAGGAGTATCAATCAGAACAGTAGTATGGATAAAATCCTAACAATACGCATCAGTATTTATGCAATCGCCAGAACTAAAAAGCTAAAATAAGGCTGTATACAAACTGCACCACAGTTGCATAACTTCAACGTCAGCACCACTAAGCTCAGCGTGACGTTTAAGCACAAGTTTAAAAAGAACTTGTAAACCATCGTGAAGACCAGCACGGAGAAGAAGAACAGAGTTCTTGCTGTAAAAATGCTGTCTGAACATGTTTGCAAAGACATGAGTTGTGAGAGCAGTCAGATAAATTATAACAGAGTTGTTAAATAAAAAAGCAAAACTGGTAAAAGGAAATGCAAACTGAAAAGATTGTTTTATTTTTTAAAACTTGCATTTATAAATGACTTGTTAGTGCAGCTATTTATTTCTCCTGTAAAAGTGAACTGTCGTATTGATCCAATCACTCAATTTGTGATTAATATATGAATTCATTTATTATGTATCGATCCATTCATGGATTGTTTGATGTCATTTATAAATCCCCTTTTGTTTCATTTAAATATCACGATCATTAAGGTCATGATCATTTTTTTATTTTTTAAGTATTGATCAATTCATTTTGTAAGAGTATAATATAGGCTTTGTGTTAAATGCCCAATTCAATATATATTAATGGGCTGCTTTAAAGCACCATACAAGCCATCGAGTCGAGTGCTTCCACTCCTTTTATTTTCTGCCGAAACCCTTGTTTTCTTATTATAATACTGCACCGACAACACAATATAAAAGTACTAATGAGGAAAATGTGTGTTCAGGTACATACAGTAGTGTGAGCTCATGTCTGTATTCATTTCTTGGTTATTGTTTTCATCTTTTTCTATCATAAAATTATGTAGAGAGGAGAGCCCTTCTCAGACTGTGCTTGGCAGAGGGATAATGAGCCACTGGTAATAGAAGCATGCTTTGAACACACACACACACACACACACACACACACACAAAATGCATTTTCATCTCTGTGTCCATCACAATGCTGTGTGCCCTGTGTGATTACCAGGAACATATGATTAATAACCTGTGTTCATCGTAACCTCCTCGTGCGAGTCAATATGTCCTATATTAGAATAAATGGGTGTCAGGGCGCATAGCACGACCATTCCTCAGGCCAGATCTCATTACTGTGCACCCCCACTCATAACAGACAGAGATACAGGGACCTCCAGCACACAGACCAAAGCAAAAGCATGAATAAAGATTATGACATTGATTCCCAAGAAAAGAAGGTTTAACAAGACTTACTTAATGTTTTACATGCAGACTGACAACAGCAACAAAACCTCAACACTAATTTTGAGGTAATTCAGTATACTATACATTCTATAATATAGGCTAATTATTTGTATACAAGCATTCACAATGTGCGCGCATGCCAGTTGCAAAAACAATGGGGCGTCAATAAGATCTTGAAGAAACCTAACTGGCAAAAAAGACAACTTTCCCACAGAGCTTTTTCTTTATTTTACTGTTTAAATGCTGTTGCAATATTATAACAACTTGTCACTCTGGGATAAGCAAGTATAAGACAAAATAGATAAACAGATAACATAATAACATAATATATATGTATAAAAATAACGCTTTTATTAGACTTTTTCTCTGATGCTCCAAAAGAGCACAACGTCCTGAGCTTTTGAACCTTTAGTAGTATTTTGGAAAGCCCACACACTTCAGACGATACACAAATTGTTTTTTCTAATTATAAAATAACTTGTCTGAAATGACTTGGAGGATAGAGATGTTACCACCACAACAAACAAACCTAAATTAACAAGAGCATTACACACATTGAGTTGCCTAGCTTGTATATTTCTAAATCAAATGATTGAATGTAAGCGTAGGATGTTAGTGTAAACTTTGTGCAGAGACTGAGTGTAAAATCAAGACGCTGAGAAGTATTTTCTTAACATTCAGCTATGAGTTATAATAAGGTAGCATAGTCCATGAAAGAATAAATGTTGAGTTTCTTTTCTTTTTTCTTGTTCCAGTTCAAGGCTGGCCGAACCTCCAACACAAAGACTGAGTATTTGATGACTTGGGAATGAAACAGAACAATCGACCACCTTTCTCCTGAAGTGCATACAGCACCTTCAATGTATGACTGTAATCAGGTTTGTAGTACTACATCATTATACAGTAATATATAACTATAAACCTGGATACTCGACTCCAAGATGGGTCCCATTTTCTGTACTTGAACTAAAATTGCTTGCTGTACACATAAGCCGAAGGAGGCTCTGTGCGGCCCACTGCACATTTCTGCTGCTGGCACAGCTCGCGAGTCCCACTCAGCTCATATACTTATTTGTTGTACAAATATTAAACCTTCATGGTTAATAAATATATACAAACAAAGAGTAATTACTGACCTTGTTTACAATTTAAGGTGTCCTGCGAGAAGTTTTACAGATGCCTCTTTTACAGCAGTGGTATCCGGGGACAATGCTTTAATGGTCACGGGGGATTTTTCCATTGTTGGAACAAAATTGGCAGCAATATTGAGTGGCAGCTCTGTTAATACTTCTGTGTATTTTATCCAGCACTAAATGTTTCCCCAAAAGCCTGGCAGGTCTACAGTAATGCACTGCACACTGCATTAATGCAGCAGAAACAAGACAAATTCATGCTGGTGTTAACATTTAGCTTTCACTTCTGTCGGAGAGATTCAATACAGCAGCATAGGTCACTTAAACAAGAGCAACTTGTTATTTTTGATCCAATGTTTAAAAAATCATTACAGTCCATATTATTAACCCCTCGTGGCTCCACACAATGAGCTCCCTCACCTCTGAAGCGGAGAGATTCACACCGTGTTGTGAGCTCTTTTGTTGGAACATGGCCTTTATATAACTTAATGCACAGCCTACATTTGGATCGGCTGATTCATTCAACTCATTTACATTTTCCCAGTGACCTTCCCTGCTCTCTCCAATCCCACGCATTCCTAAATACAGAGTGCTGTGTCCACACATACGTAGGACAATAGCAGAGGACAGAAGGGGCGGCGCTCGAGTCTCTCTCCAATGCATGTGAGCACACAGGCAGAGACTGACACATACAGGAAACACTGTTTTTGTACACATACGGTACACCGGTGCTATAGATCAAGACATCCATTCGCTGCTCTTATTTAAAGCAGCTTTTCATCGCTTTTGCACGGCTTACAGCGTTTCATTTCACGGCACCCTTCAGAGGGAACGCACGTGCATCTGTGTGAGCATCAGCGCAGCCAGATGGGTTGTATGTTATTTTATGTTGTATGTTATCACAGCAGAGCCAGCCCGGCAGAGCCTCGCTATAGGCTGACATTGTGTGCGGATAGAAGGAGTAATCCCTGATTGTGTAGGTGCGGATAAGTTCTGAAAAGTGTTTTTCTCTTCAGCTTCAAGTGCGGGGTTGAAATGAGACTGGTAAGCCATTTCTGGTGACGTGTTTCTTGTCTTTTTTTTTTCCTGCTCATGTTCTGTCTTAACCCCCTCCCCCCTCTTACCTTGGCTTCTTCCTCTCATGCCTGTATGATCTTTTGACATACAAACTCATTCGTCTATTCTTCCCATTTTGTCTTTGCTCTCCGAACACACAACCTTCCCTCTCTGCACTCTCTCACTTTGCACTGCACTATTTTTTTTTCTCTCTCTCTCTCAAAGCTACTCAGCTGAATCCTTTCCATTAGAGACTGTGAGAGGGAGATTAGTGTTGTATCAGTGTGTATGTGTGTGTGCATGTGTATGTGTCTTTTGGGGGTGGAGGGCCGGGAGGAAAGGATTTCCAAGGCTTTCTTAGTAACAGTAAGTCGACAACCAGGAATACCATCATTGTCTCGAGGGGGTTTGAGGAGGGGGGGTGTGTGTGTGTGGAGAAGCTGGAAGATAATTTATTTGTATCTAATGTGACTGCACCTTTTCCATATCAGCTCTATCACACCGTGCACATATACATCATCATGTTCTGTCATCATCCAGCTCCACTGTTGAGTAAACCATTACACTGTGTGTGTGCAGAGGAGAGCAAACACACATACATGAGTCACAAATACAAACATGGAAATTCACAGGGAAGTGAAGCCTTTTGGCACACACACACACACACACACACACACATGCTTCTGCATCTGCAGGGGCCATCAGCCACGAGACAAGTGTGTTGCTTAGAGACCAAGAGGTCACCCCAACAACAGAGATCACACAAACCAGGTGTGACATCTGTTCCAGTGTGGTGGCCACAGCCAGCGCTGGAGCCATGCCTGCTCAGAGCATGCAAATGTAGAAACACCCTATGGCTGCGCAGGAAAAGACACTTGACAGTGAATACATTTGGAGTCAGCGTGAAGCCTTTTTTAATGCTTTAGTATCACCAAATCACAAATCACTGAACAAAATCTAATAGAAAATCTCTCTCCTTGTGAATGACTCTTGATTTATTGTGTTTTTTTTCTCACCTACTCTGGGGATTCCTGTAAAAAATCTCTTCAGGCGCCCAAGCCTGAATGGTGGTGCATTATTCTGTGGATGTAAAAGAACTTGATGTTGCACAAGAAAATGTCTGCAGAATAAAAAGTGAATCGGTGCTCCACTGCAAATATATTCAATCGAACAAAAATTACACAATTAATAGAGCACCTGTAACTCTGAGACACTTCACTGCTGCTTCCCACCTACAATGGTAATTTTTTTAATGAATGAAATGTTCTCTTCTCGTTCCCCTGTACCCTGTGGTGTTTTAATCAGCTGCTATGGTGATAGAGAGGAGGATGAGTAAGAGCCCCTGTCTGCAGTTGAAACTGAGGCTGCCAAAGTGTATGAAATACTCTCTCATTTCCTTTTTTTTAATAGAGGAACTTTTTAATGTCAGACAACCATAAAAACTGATATTTTCTTTCCATGCATATTGTTAAATACTATATGTGCACAAAACAGGTGGATGGAAATACTGGCAGGTAAAAAGTACAGATATTAAATAACATATCTCAGCTAAAGGGTTGTCTCTGGTTGTCACATCACTTGTTTTCTTAACCGTACCAAGTTCGCAGGAAAAGCTGGAGCAGAAATGAACGGCACCGCCGTCGATTTCAATCTGTCAAAGTTCACTGCACAATTTAATTCAAAGGACATTGGACACGCTATATTGCAAAACTTTAGGATTAATAATCACTGACCTTTATAATGCTCCCGGGATGATTTTCATGACTATTGAAACAGCCGGAACAGACCTGCAGTATCCAGACATCTACAGCTACATTAAAGTACCTGATCAACTTTCCATCCTCCTCTGGAGAGTCTTTGAAAGACCTGCAGAAGCCCGGAGGGTCACAAATAGATGGAATCTGGAGTGAGCCTCTATTTTTCTTCCTTGCAGTTTAATTTCACAACCTTGAGCAACATTATGTTTCAAGAAAATTAAGGCCAACATGTTTTTTTGACTATATTGAAGCTCTGGTGATTTGAAAGCAAAAGATGAGAGAATAACTTGCACTTACCGGCTTTCAATCATTACTATACAAGTATAATAAAAGCATAAGTGTATTATAAAACTCATTCAGTATATTGTATATTAAGAGAGGCTTGAATCTTGTCATGAGAACAAGAATTCACACAGCAGCTGGAATGCTAAATTATCCTAATTTGCCGCATTCTGAACACTTTCTGCTTTGCTAAAACTCCTAACAAACTGCTTATAACCCGTCTTACGCTACCTAATATGCATCATTCAAGTGAGGATGACTGTTTATTTATATTTCAGCTTACCTAATTTAATGCTAATCACGTTGTTTGACATTTCAGGCAGGTGAACGTAATTTTCCATGAAATAGTTAGCAAACAAATAGCAACATGCTAACTTCAGGAGGAAACACAGCACCTAAAATGGCCAAAAGTTTATACAATATTGCCCAATTTAAATATAAATGAGCATTAGCTTATGTTATTGTGAGGTTTTCCACAGCACTCCTTTAGCATGTTTACAAGCCTTTTCTTATCGAGCAGCTAAAGGTTAGCATAAAACATTTCCCTAATTATATTCTTAGCATGCAACATTTTAATGAAATATGTGTTAGCATAGTAAATATGTGCAGTTAGCATGCTGTGTCAGTGTGTGTCTGTGAACTGTTCTGTTGTGTGTTGCACAGTTATACACTCAACAGCCGCTTTAGCTTAGCTAGTAAGACTATTTTGGGGGAGAAACTTCGTAAAGTAACTGAATAGTCTTATCATTCCCAACACTGCTGTTGCCTTTCATCTCAAACCAGTCTGGCCATTCTCCTCTGACCTCTGACCTCTCAACAAGGCTTTTTGGCCCAGAGAACTGCCACTATTTTCTCTTTTTCTGAGATGGTTGTGTGCGAAAATCCCAGTAGATCATCAGCCTGTCTGGCACCAACAACCACGCCACGTCCAAAGTCTTAAATCACCTTTCTCCTCCATTCAGGTGCTCGGTTTGAATTTCAGCAGGTCGTCTTCACCATGTCTACACGCTTAAATGCACTGAGTTACTGCCATGTGATTGGCTGATTAGATATTTGCATTAGCGAGTAGTTGAAGAGTTGTACGCAATAAAGTGAGCCAACAGGACGCCCCACATTTAGATATTTTAACCTACTGGTAGAACTAGATAAACACTACAACAAAAACTGTAATCTCTGATGTCATAAACGTTATCGACTGGTAAACATGAATTAAACACTCTGGATATAACCGTTGGACCAGCAGTCTGACATTGCCACCCCGGGAGCCGTGCTGCTAGAGTAGCTGAAAGGGGAAAAGAGAGACTGTCTTTTGAGAGTGCTCCCCGCGAGAATGCTTGAGGAAGTCTCTCCACGAACACCCAAAGTTAGGCAAATGGCAGTTACAGCTAATATCTGCATTTAGCATCTGTTTGAGCTGGTGAATTGGCATGCTCACTGAAGCATTTGAGAGACACCCATCTGCAGTGCCACTCCAGAGCAGTGGAGTGCGACTGCAGTGACAAACATGCTGTCATCCAATTTCCCACACGCAAAGAAAAAAACCAACACACACACACACACACTCAGACACACAGATGTGCCCTCTCATAAACGTTTGCTCAGATGCTTTGCCTCCTCTCACTCATCCTTCGTCTGTTCAATCATTCTCTCCGTCTTTCTGTTTATTTCTGACATCATTCTTGACAGCGATGCAGTGAAGCAGATTGAAAATCCAGACAGACGTTTTCAAAAAGTTGCCAAGTGTCGGAAAAGTCAACACAACACATGAATACATGGATTTTGTAGGTAAAATGTGAATGGACTGAAGTAATTTTTTTACTGCAAACATTCACTGCAAATTAATGCAATACTGATAATATACAAATGATAATGTTACTGCAGAAACCATTGATTCAGCAGCAGCCTCTCATTTCTGAAGCTTTAGTGAGCACTTCTTGCCGCCCCTCAGCTTTCCAGTTTAAGCAGCTCAGTAAAGATTTAAGTAAATGATTGCTGCTCCTCGTCTCTATCCATCCACTCATTATATCCCAGCAAACTTCTTCTGTGTTTGTACTTTCTCTCTGTCCAATATTAAATGTGCTCTGAAAAGTTGAGTCCCCTCCTTGTAACCAAACATATCGGGGTGAGCGTTTTGACCTCTCTTCCTCCTTTCTCTCTTTCACAGTTTCTTGTTTCCTCCCCCCTCCTCTCCCATGTTTCTGTCCGGCGCTCGCCATGACACCAGACCAGGGCCAACAGGTGACCCCACAGATGGCACTTTGACACTCAGATGTGAAATCAGGTGTTGTGCTGTACAGATCTGCATATTTAGTGTCACATTATACGCTATATTAACACACAATGTTAGCAATTCAAGGTAATTTCTAAGTCATCAGAGGCAGGGTGAGGAAGGAGAGAGGGGAAAAGAAAGAACAACTTTGTGAATAAATTGCTTCATTCCTCCTGTGCACTTTTCAAGGGTACGGCTGGCTTTGGTGTCAGGAAAACAGGAAGTCTCGCTGCTTCTTGAGGGATTGTTTATAGATTTCTAATCTAGGCCAGCAAGTTGTAATTCTCTCTGTCTTACTCCTGCTGTGCATTTTCTCATTAACTGCATCAATGCTATGCTCAGCAAGCCACAGCAGGCATACAAGAGACCAGGAGACAATTCATGTTTTGAAAGTAAAACACTGAGTATCTGAGACTTTAAGGTCATATATGCTGTCACATGAACTAACGGCAGGGAGCCTCACTGTGTGTGTGTGTGTCACACACTGATCAAAACAAATGGCACAAATAAAGAGCAGGCAGAGAGGGAGACACAAGGCTGAGAGGAAGGAAAGTGTGTGATTTGTACAGCCACAAATCAAAGTTGTATAAAGTCATTTTGCTGCTTCCTTAATTATAGCAAAAACGTCCACATTTGCCCCTTTAATGCGGGTTTATTGAAACTTAGTTCCTGCAACATATTAATACTAAACCTCAGTACACAGCTAACTTATAGAGAACCAAAAAGAGCGTCTCAGTTCTCTTCAAACTTTCCTCTGGCTGTCTCTGTTTTTTTTTTGTTTTTTTTAGAAAGACAACAGGGTTGAAAGACATAATTAACATGACTAGAAAGCCCTTTCAGGTTGGGAGGAAGGGCCAAACAAACAAAGACACAGGAGACAGAATGTCCTCGCCCCTGAGAAACCAACACAGGTCTCAAAAACGACCCCATAGGTCGTTTGTTCAGGCAGCAAAACATGACCCATATTAACGTTTTTGACTGTCCTCCAGACCGGGAAAGGAAGAAACCACTGACTGCTTTCCTCATGACTTGGATGTGGATAAGTTCCTGTCTTCACTTAACCATGATGAATAAAAACCAGGCACACCAACAGGAAAGCACTACGATATCACCTGCTTGGGTTTACGTTACAGGAATAGAACAAGCTGTCTGCTAAACCAGTGCCTATAGTTACTATAAGTAACCCTGCCGGAAAGCTTATAAGCTGTAATGTCTCCTTCAACCAATAAGGGATTTTGATTTGGCTGATTAGTTTCCTATGTGCATAAAATCCAGTTAGATGCAGCTGTAGGGAAACCATGGCACTTTTAAAATCCTCAACCTCATTTCTGTTTAAATTATCATTGTTATGTACAACTTTGACATAACAGAATTTGAAACAGAAGTAATCTAGAAAAGCACTTGGAGAGCGCAGACCTCCGCCAAGGCAATAGGGTCAGTTATGTAATACCAAACTGCACACTTGAAGGATTATATTAAAAGCGTGTATTTTGGGAGCACACTGGCATGGAAATATTTCATCCACTAGATGGCGGCAGTTAGTGAAGGCAATATGGTCACTGACGCAATAATATAAATTCACAATATAAACTCCATCACCGATCACCACCAAAATCTAATCACCTGTTTCTTGTTCCAATACACACGTTATCCGAAAATTTCATCCAAATCCGTGCAGCGTTTTTTGAGTTATTTTGTACACAAACAAATGGACAAACGCTGGTGAAAACATAACTTCCTTGGCGGAGATAATAATTTAAACATCACTGAACTTCCGTACTTCACGTTTTTTGGAACATTTTGTACACCGCGAACATGTATGTATAACGACATGTGCACTATTGACGAACTGTTGACGAACGACCTATTCTGTCGTTTAGGTTGAAGATCTTGTTGGAGAAACCAAAAGTCAGCATTGTTATGTTATGTGAAGCTGTAATTTAACTTCCATACATATACAGATATACCCCATGCCACGTCACCTCCCACATCATCTACATGACTGCATCCACTAGTTAGGTATGACAGTTGTTAACTCTCACCCACCATATACTATACTGTAGCCTCTAAGTCTAATAGTATCCAGTGGAGGTGGTTAACTTCATGATTTAGAGACTGAGAAGAATATGTTTCTGCTTTAGTTCGACAGAAAACGCAAAGTGAGCCAAAGATTGATGAGATGAAACTCTTCTGGCCATTCTCTATTGTCTTCTTCTGGCAGGCTGTATATTCCTGTCTCCCTGTGGGCTTGTAGGAGGTTTCAAAAGATTTAGATGAGAAAGCAAGCTGTTGGAAACACCTCACAATCACACTCCCACTGGGTGCTCCATCACCAGCAACATTAATCTATATGCACTCCATCATCAAATTACCTGAGGTGGTTCTTTCAATAGGAGATATGCTATACAGCGCGACATAGGAAGAATAAAAATGCTGTGATATTGGATCTGAAACGGAGCCGGTGAGCATCCTGCAACAGTGTAGCTCTCACACTTAACTTCAGCTGCTGTAAGTAAGAATAAAGCAGCTACAGGCATTTATTTAGGTTTTGACAAGCAACCGGCGAGACAAAACCAGGTTCTACATTCTGTCTTTCTTTCCAATCCAACCGAAGGTTTACAATTGCTTTGCAGCTGGTTTAAGAAAGAGATAAAACTACTACACCAGCAAACAATCATTCATTCCCTCGTAACACTTCCTGCCATAGATCTTGTTATGCCAGTCCCCAGCCACGCTGAAGGTTAGGTATTGGTTTGATTGGAACCTGTCCCCGCCATACTGAACTCTACAATCCTGTCACTCTCTGATTCATGGGTTTGTGCCTTCTGTCGCTTAAGTTTTACAGCCAGTATTGGCAGGGTACTTTTTCACACATTCAGAGCCATTTTAGGACCTCCTCTCTTTCTGTCTCTCCCTTCCTTTTGCCCGGTCCATTTCTGCCAGCATGAATCAGCATCCCATTCTCTGCACGGATATACACGGCGATGCATGACAGGGTGAGGAAAAAGGGAGATGAAGAGGTAACCTGCTGTCTACACCTTGCTCTCCGCCATCAACAATCTCACTCTGCCTCCGCAGTTTTCGTGTTTGACCTTTTCCTGGCCGTGGAAAGCCGGGGATGCTGAAACAGGTACACCGCTGTGTGTCTGTGCTTGTACATGCACTCCTCAAGCCCACTCGACTCTGACCTGCGGTTCGGCTTTAACTGCTGTGTAAATCTGAGCAGCACTTTAATGGGTTGCTCACCCCTGATGCTCCGAACACATCACCTCAGTGGGACATCACTGGCCAGCGTGCAGCTGGCACACAGCTGCATCCAGCAAACCCTGATAATAATCATATTTTAATCACTCAGCCACACCAAAACTCCTTCAGCCCCGTGCATTACATTTGTGAGAAAATTGCCCCGGTGAGCGAAGCAGAAGTAGGAAAATTTAAGTATATTACTCACACACTATAGAGCTTTAGTACTGGGGTTAGTGGAGTGCTAACATGCTTGGCACTTAGCAGCAATTTTAACTGCATTAAAGCTAGCATCAGGCTGCCCCTGCTAACTGAGAATAATAAAAGGTCGCTATAAAGCAACACCTGCTTGGACTTTCAGACAAATATATAAAAGCTGTATTTAATCATCAGTTCCAAAATGTTGTAAACTAATGTACTGTATCACATGGAGGACAGGAGTGCAACAAACTAAGAGTAAAAACAGGATGCATCAGATTCAGAATGAGTGTATTTACAAAGTTGGACCTTTATATCTTGCCTTTGTCCTGCATTCAATTGAATGTAGGATGCATTTTTTTGCAATCAAGGTTGTTTACAGGGTGGATAAATTATTGATCAGTTATAGGAAACGTACTTGTTATTATGTGTTATTTCAATAACAAAATAATAACCGATGAACAGAGCAGATATTGCAAAGCAAAATTGATTTAATTGACATTACGAGTGCAGCATCTACACACTCTGACAGAGCAGTGGATGGTACAGACCTTTAAAATTGGTTTGAGATCCTCAAAAATACAACCAGTTTACTGTTCAAACCAGCGTTATATTCAGAGTAAAAAATCAATTCAACTATATTCAAATTAAAAATCTAATTAAGTATTATAATTTTTGAGTTTATGAGAGGAAGAGAGTGCTGGAGTCACTTCAGAGGTTTTCCATCATGTGATAAAGTGGAGGGAAGGTGTTGACTTTGGTCAGGTGACCCTTAATATGCAAATCATGACATTACCATGACATATACATCAGGAGATTAAAATAAACAAAAAGTAATGAATTTGTGGACTGTAAGGCCCGTGGGAAATGTTTGAAAAACCAGGAAGTAGGGAGACAGAGAAAAGGTAGAGGAAGAAATAAAGAGGTGAGAAGAAATCGTATATAAAAATGTTGTTCTTTTGCTCTAATATATTTGGATATTTGGATTTATTGTTGTTTCACATACATTGTGAGTGATGCAGTGATGTGTTTATTACTCCCTGGTATCTTACTTAGCAATAACTATAAAGATTGTATTTGTAATGTACAATATAATGATGAGGAGATAAAAATTCAGTCAGTGACTATAACAGTGAGCCAGTTGTTACTCTATCCATCAGGCCTGAGTATTGTGCAGCAGCCTCCACTCCTACCTTTGTTTATTAGAGCAGCAATCATGACTCAGAGGCCAGCAGAGGAAGTTTTAAATGCTAAATCTACTCGGCATCACAGTGATGTAAAACCTAATGCACTGAATGTGCACGAATCATTCTGTGACCAGACAGGAAGTCAATTTTTACCGTCACTAATCAGAAAAGGCATGAAGGCAGTGGGGGTGGGGAGACCCTGCATGTCTCTGCACACTCTACTGGAGGAGAGGTTGACCACTGGGCTGCCACGCCGGATCAATGACCTCCCCGTCCCTGTGAGCGTAAAGCCTTTCCAGCGCCACGACATGCCTCTAATCCCGAGTCACACAAGGCTTCATTTCTGATAAATTACAGAGCAGTTAAAACTGCCCGCATACACAAGTGCTTTTAAACCAGATGGCAGCAAGTTTAAATCTCAAACCACCTGAGAGTAAAACAGCAAGGTCTCCTTCAACCAACAGCAGCTCATCAGTAAGCGCTTTTGACAGAGAGGCACCAGACCCCAGTCGCTTCAGTGTAACTGCTGAGCAAAAAACACAACGAGGCACCAGATGTCCAGAACGACGCCCCCAAATCCTCTGTCCTGCCACCATGGAAAATTCTCCATCCACTGCACAGCGGTCAATTTTTAAACCATTTCACAACAAAAGACTGGAAGAGACAAGTCTCGAGACATATCACCTGACTCTTGTTCTATGATGTAAGAAAAAGATGAAATCTGTCTCTGGCTGTTTCCACTCACTGTTTAAAACAAATTAATGCACCACAATTTATATTTAACCCATATAATTGGGAGCCAGAAGGAGCAGCTTAGGACCTCTATTGACACTTGTTGTAAGATTACAACCTCCATTGTCCTTAGAAATCATGAGGAAGTCAGGAGGCAGTCAGGGGATGTAGTATAAAGAGTGAGAAAGTCCGCAAATGGTGGAGATTGAGTTGGACAGATTGCTCAAAAAACACAGGATCTTAGCCTACAACATCACTGTTTGTTTTACCAGTGAAACCAAAACTCAATGTTGTTATTTGACTTTTGTAAGTTAAGTTTCGTACAAACCTCTGTCACCATTTTATAGGTTATTTGAACCCAAACCATGAGGTTTTTCTAAACTTAATTTAATTTCTTAATATCAACTGCATGTTTAAAACAGACAAACTTTAACAGTCATATTTCAGAAGAGGATACCTCTTCACTTCTAGTTACTGATATCTTTGGCTGGATGAATAACTAACCTTGTGAAACGAATAAGAAATGAACCCGACTATGAGGCCAATGAAATAATTTTTATGCAGGCAGGATTGAAGAGTGTTTGGGTATGCTGTACATTTTTCAAATTTTGTTTTCCTGTAATTAATATGACAGGTTTAGGAGTGAGCAGAAAGTGCGGGTGGGAAATAATTTTGAGGTTAATTTGAGGTCAAATTGCTCAGAAATCATCAAAACACGCACATCAACAGGCTGAAAAAATCACAAACACTCTTTCGAGGAAGTCAAGAACAGTTTTGCTTAAAGACATTCAGACACACACCAACATAAAATGTGTGTATCCAATCAAATGTGATTTGTGGTGACCAGCTCAGCCCCCCCATCATTAAACCACACTTGATTTCATTAGCTTGGGGGTTCTAAAAGCAATAATGCAAGATATAATGGAAAATAATAAATATATGGGATGCACTGACTGTTACAAATCCTGTAAATGTTGGAAGAAAGGATACAAATTGTCTTCACTTATCGACTTGCTAACATCTGGGGCCTTAAGTGCAGCATCCATAGTGAAGGGCTGAAGAGAGGAACAGACCCAGAGATGGAAGAATGTATAGAGCTGATATATGGAGGAGAAAAACGCTGCCTTATCAAAACAAATAGCCAGCAGGAGAAAGATGTTTATTGAAAACTGAAGTTATCATTCTGACTTATAGCAGCACGGCCATCAGAAGTAATGCTCCAGGCTAAAGAGGGGCTGACTTCATTCTTATCAAACATGACGGCCCAACAGAATTAAACCAGATCCGAGCGAAGGAGCTTTAAGAGGCGGTTACTGATAAAGAATGACATCAACGTGGACAGATAGAGGGAAGATTAAGCTGTCCCCTCACACACACACTCACTCACACACACAATAACCTCAGACACACAGGTGGCAGACACATCTTTTGCAGGCATGCTAAGAACTGGATCTGCAGCTTACTCTTGCATTTGTATAATTAATATTCCACAGGGACTCTTACTCTCGTAATTAGGAGCTGAGACTCCACAGGACTCCATTAATGAAAAGTCAGTCCCAACACTGATGAAAGATTGATCATCTCTTACTTTGTCGAGCATGTGATCCAGCTATTTCTTGGATTGCCCTTTAAAATGTCCCCCTGCTCAAAAAAGTGTCTGTCGGGAGCACCTTTGTGTCCTTGACGGATTCCTTCACAGGCCAGAAAACAGTGTCTGGACCTTGAACGCTGCCACAGAGGGGAAGTAGAGGGAGCTGTGAAAAATGTCCCTTGTCATCACACACTCAATCCTGCCTCGTTTGTGTTGACATATTAAAGCAAGGACCGTGGGGAGGCCATAAATACAGCGGCCGTGTCTTGACCCAACACTGCTAACCCTTGACCTCTCCTGAGTCCATGAAGGAGAGCAAACAACAGGAGGAGAAAGAGAACAAAGAAACAGCTGGAAGCCAAGTCAACTGAAAGGTCTTCTTAAAGTATTAACAAGTGTGTTCACGCTTGGTGGAAAATATAATCCTAGTTAAAGTCAGAGCCAGGAGCAAAGAGGGTGCTGCAGCTAAAAGCTACAAGCAGCTTGTCTTTGGGAACAATATACATTATTATTCTTAACATTTTGGGTTGTTTTCAAACTGCTGAAGGTTTGATATTAAAATAAAAACCTTCCTAATATACAGAAGGAATCGTATGTGAAAGACATCATCTCAAAGTGAAGTCAGTGAGGTGGGCCAGCAGGACAAAAGCCGCCCTGGATGTCTGAATAATGAAATACTGTTAAAAATGAATTACAGTTAAGTCTGAGTATAAAAAAGTACAAAGGCAAAAGGAATCAAATTTTAAAAAGATTCTGGTGAGTCTGATTTCATTTGTTTGATTGAAGAGCAGGTGAACAGGTGATGATCTTCCTTATTCCATTTTTTATCTGTGAAATAGGAGCATTTCAGTTTTCGAAGATACTTTTTTAAATCTGTGAAAATATGTTTTAAAAAATAATTTTTGACAGGTGATTGTTGTTGTAATACTCCTTTTGGCCACAAGGGGGTGAAGTGCATCATATCACCTGTTTTAAATTAATGTTTTCTTCCAGGTTTAGTTTTAATTCCTCCATGCACTCGTCAGTCACGTTGGGTAGATGTGCTTCAGCCTCTTGTGGTTGAAATTAGTATTACAACACTAAATTCTCAAAAAATATCTTTGTTATCTATGTTTTAGCAGATGACAAAAAAATTTACTAAGAAAAATTATACTATCTTTTTGTTTTTCTTAATAAAATCCTACTCATTGTGCCTGTTAGTCACAGACACTGGAGTAAAAACACTTAAAAAAGGATCACTGCAATATTTTTTCTCACTTGCCTCTCAGGGAGCAGGAAATGCATTGGTACTGTCTCATAATTGTTTATTCATGGACATTTTCAGCACTCTTAAATTGCATAACTTCCTTAAGAGCAAGACAATGACTCAATTTAGAAAAGACACTTGTGGTTTCCTTTCCTCCTTCCAACATTGTTTACGGCATGCCACATAACACACTGAATCCTAATGAGAAACAGCAGCAAGTGGCAGTTTGAACACTAATCCGGATTACACCAATAAGTTTCTTCTTGCAGGTGGTGTGAAATTGCGTGATCCTCACAATTCCCAGACCACAAGATTAAGGGTCCTGACACGCCAAGGCAACTTTCGAAGAACCATCCCAGACAAAGAGCAGCTGATGTGCTGGCTCTAATTGCCCCACATGTTTTGTTGAACATTGTGCCTGAACACACCATGAAAGCTACAGCTGATAGGGAGCGGACTATTGACTGGCCTCAAAGTTTGGACCCCGGAAATAACTAGCAAGTTGTATTTGAAAATCTGTAGTTTCTTATGTTTAAGAGAAAAACATTAAAGGTGCCAATTGGCCGAACATAAAAGTACTAATATCACACTGCAAGTAAAAGTCCTGCATTTGAACCTTGCAAAACCTGCCAAACCTTTTTGTGTTTCATAGATATTTTTGTGTTTCATAGATATTTTTGTGTTTCATGAAATATTTTTTCTTTTTGTGAAAATCTTTAGCGTTTCATGAAATATTTATGCGTTGTAAAAAACAGTAATTCCCCCAAGTTAGTATGCCAGATGCTATACAAATGTGCAAAAGCTTTTACAAAACTATACGACAAACCTGTTATTTTTTTTACTCTTTTTAACTGAAATGATTTGTTCTCATCCAGGATTCAAAACATTAAAATATCTATAAGCTATAATAGCCGCACAACATCAAAAGAGACTTTAGTGCTTCCTGCTGTACCATCTGTTTACGGCTTTCCATTGTTAAAAGAATTCATAAATAAAAAAGTGTTGCTTCCTTTACCAGTTTCTGGGGAAATTTACATAAGTTGTGAATCTGTGAAAAAGTGTGATTTAACAGCCATAGGACAAAGAGCTGAGAAAACCTCTGAATCACTGTGTTTGGTGTTAATTTTCCTACTTGTGAATGGGTATGAGATATAGCCCTAGTGTCCGAGCACCCAAACTTAAAGAAACAACTGACAGAGAAGCCTTGTGGGTGCACTAAAGAGAGCCTGCATCTTTATGAAAGCAACAAAAAGAATTGCATTGGATACATCTACTGAAAATATGTGTTCTATGCTTGAAGGGCTGTTTCCTTCTTTGGATATTGAACATTTGCCGCCCATCACTTTGCAATTCTCTCAGGTTACTTTTGCACATCTCCTCTTCTCGACTTCTCTCCCCATTAACTCTCTACAATGCCGTTTATTTCCTTCCCCCTATCTCCGTGCAAACCATTTTCTTTGTCATTGCTCACACACTCTGTAAACTGTGCTTTCTCCATCTCCCTCATACTCACTTTCTCTCAGCCATATGGGTAAGTGTGTGCTTGAGACCAAATAACCGCAGATGTTTGTGTGTTCAAAGTGTGAGGAATCTGTCTGCGAGGCACGGGAGGCGGAGATGGTTTGGTGGAGATGAGAGAATTCACCACAGTCAATGATAATCCCTCAGCACTGAGCAGAGATTTTCCTGAGCTGGTCAGCTCTGAAAAGGCGAAGGTTATGGACAGCTGGAGGATAACCAAAGAAGAGGCAGAAAACAGAGGATTCAATCGGGGGAAAACCTCTGTGGTGTATATGCCCACAAATCAATTTGCAGTGACAGGTCTGTTTCTGTCTTTGGACAGGTTTATTGTGCTGTTACAAAAAAGCTTCGGCAATGTTTAAAACGCAAGTAAAAACAGAATGCATCAAATACAATTACACATTTTTTTTTATCAGTTTGAACATAAAATAAACTGTTTGTACAATTTTATATTGAGTGGTCTTTCATTGTTTTGTGTGCAAACTTTTACTCCCTTCATTTGAAAAAAAGCAGCATTCGGTATAGCAGATAATTACTCTCTTGTCATTATTTACATTCCAGCAAAGCTACACTAACCACTAGTTGTAGCTGCATATTATATAATAAGTTACCATTTAATTTTTACCCAATTCATAGCTGTGTTAAACTTATTTTCGTTGTATTTTTACAGCACATTTGCAGTGCTTTTTATACCCACCCTACCCTACTTTTTAGTAGGCCAGTAAAGATTTAATATGTTGAAAGACATGCTATGTCAAATGCAGTATGCCAAAAATACCAGGATGTCCTACTGCATCCAGTCGCACTTTGCATTATGCAAGCAACATGCTTTTCTAACTATTCTGACCCACAAACCTCTTCGCAGCACAGAGGGTCAAAGTAACATTGTGCATGCTGTACATATTTTGTAAGGGCAGCTGCAGTATGAACTAAAAGTGTGAAAAAAGATGGCAAAGTGAAACATAGTTTTACTGTTTTTTCAATGGACTTTCATTGACCCTGTTTCAAGCATATATACTAAATACTAAAATGAAAAAAGTATCCAGTTGCGATAAAGTAATTTTTATGAACACATGTTTCTTCTGAAGATAATGTTACAATATCTATTCTAATTATAAGGGAAAATCCTGCCTGGGAAGCTGTACTCACTAATTGTTACTAAAGTGATAAATAAAAAAAATATTGAGCTGAGGCATAATTATGATAACTTTTTATCCAACTACATCTCCAACCTAAACAACAGAGTAGATCGTTTGTCATCACCACCCATTATGACACGTTAACAAGACATATTGCGGTTCGCGGAATAGTGGTGCTTCTAAAAAATAGCACACACGTCATTATACATAGAGGTACAGTTCGGGATTGTAAAAAAAAAAGGTTGCAGTTTCTGTGAATTTAGGCAACAAAACCACTGACCTAGGTTTAGAGCAACAAAACTTCCTGGTTAGGTGTCATAAAAGACAGTAAATAAATGTACGTAAATGCTGGAAGTGAAGTAGTTACGAGGGTGACATGACTTAGTTACATAAAGTTACATAAAAAAAACACAAGTTACGTTAAAAATCGTGATTCATGGAACTTATGTAAACAATATTGTTTAATTTCATTTTCACACGGGATGCATGCGAAAGTCGGCCGTTTGTTGGACCAATACACCAGGAGTTTGGCGCCCACCATTCAACCTTCGCATTGCCACCAATCACTACAAATACCTTAGCAAGATGGCGGCGGAAGAATAGTGTTTGCATATTTTGCAGCCTGTACACACAACCTATATTCAAGGTTTCTTTTATCATAAAGCAACTTCTGATTAACTCATTTCAGACTTAAAATATCAACCTCCAGATACTGCTGTCTTTGCTCATCCCTAAAGTCCTATTTCACATGGGACCAGTATTACCAGGGGACGTCATGTAATTTAAAAATCACACCTAAACATCTGTGTTTTTTGTGGTGCATTTGCACAAGATAATTGTCTTTAACATTGTCCATACAGGTTAATGTATATACGGTTATCTATAATAATCCTGCTGAGACTTATGGTGCACTACCAACTGTCAGAATCTCATTTCAAACTCTGACCCATAGTCACGGATATGTAAAACATGTTGCAACAAATAGTGCCATTCACCTCACAAATATGCGTTTGGGGAAAATTAAGGGGAAAGCGTTTGCTGTGATGACTTGACAACCTCACGGGAGGGCGGGAAACCCTGCTGAGGGATATTTTGAAGCACCACTCTAGCTGAGTGGGGGCTCTCTCTTTTAGCATCCAGAGTGACTGGTCTTGTCAGTGTTTTTCAGTTTTTATTACCTTATTTGCTCTCTGTTTCTTATGCTGCATGCACTCTGTGGTTTTGTCTGCAAGAAGGCAGCAGGCCCTCGGTAAGTGAATGTCTGTTAATGCTCATGTTCGACCATTTCGAGGCGCAGTGAAAACCTTTCCAGTGCATGATAAAGTAAATGGCAGACAAAAGACATTTTCAGCCTGAGATTTCTTAGAAAATGTTACAGGAGCAATATCCAAGTAACACAGAAAGTGCTGAACTTTTTCCATTATACGCAGCTTTAAATAAAGAGCAGACAGCCTGCAGGAACACAGTTTGTTTGCTTCCAGACCTCATGCACAGCAGCAAGTTTAATCTGTCTAAATTGTATTCAGGCACAATCTACATTACAAATTGTTAGGACTTATTGTAATAAGCCTGTAAAATGCACACATGAATGATGAAGGAATGCTTCTCTGTTTTTCAAACTAAGAGCTCTGGTCTTTTTCATTCTCTTATCTGGAGTTAGGTCACAGCAGCTCCCCTTTCAGGCTTGTAAATCACAAGTAACCGTAAAGTTTGTTGGCTAATGTGCATGAACGAGTTAACGTCCTTGACCTGGAGTGATTTGGACCACTAAGGATGAAGACAACACCTTAGAATAGAAAAAAGTCATGTTGGAAATAAGTGGAGCTACAAACAATATATTTGGGTTCAGAGGAGAGTTAGAGGGGTTCTTTTCAGACTGCTTGATTCAAATCCTGTACTCTGTCTGTTTGCTAGGGCAAGCTAACAACGAACACAGAGATCTCTGGGTTCTTTGTTAGTGTTGTCTTCATCCTTAGTGGTCCAAATCACTCCAGGTCAAGGCTGTTAACTCATTCATGCACATTAGCCAACAAACTTTACGGTTACTTGTGATTTACAGGCTTGAGAGTGAAGTGCTGTGACCTAACTCCAGATAAGAGAATGAAAAAGACCAGAGCCCTTCGTTTGAAAAACAGAGAAGCATTCCTTCATCATTCATGTGTGCATTTTACAGGCTTATTACAATAAGTCCTAACAAAATGCATGTGGATGCTTGATGTCTTTTTTTATATAACACTTTAGTTGTAAATTCTCTGTTCCAGCATCATGCTGAAGAGAAACCGTGTAATAAATCTGCTGGCTACAAATAGCTCCCACAGCATTTGTGATGAAGACGAGATTTGAAATGATAAACGCTCATTTACACCTACACACACTTTCTGTTGCTAAGAAACTTTACTTGCGAGCTGCTGCGGTTTACCTGGTTGTGCTCACAATCACTAAGCAACCACTCAGCGTGACCCTCGGACGTGAAGTTTCCAAGACCTCAACTGATTTGTTGACATCCAGGTGATTTATTTTCTCCACATGTTTAATTAGGTTTTAATTCTTTAATGACCCTGTGCTGAGATCTATCACACTGTACATGACCTATGCGCTCTGAGAGCTGTTTGGATGGAACAATGCTTCCTTTCCTCCACCTCAAACAATAAACTCTGTGATGTGGGTTTAACAATCCCCACCTGACGTTTGTGTCACTGTGACATTTTGACTTTACTCTCTTATCGGCTGAGTGCTGCCAAAGCCTGACGTTTGCCCCAGACAGTTCAACTCACAACCACACTGAGTCAGTATCCTACGCAGGGTAAGATACACTGATTGAGCGTTTCACCTTGCAGAACGAATGAAGAGGACAGATGCGCAGATACCGTACCATCTCTTCTCCCGCCCTCCGAAACCCATGCTTCAAACCTGGTGATTTGTGACAGACGCTATTACCATTTGCACTAACGTCTTTGGTTCAGCTGTCGGAGCCTGATTGAAGTTTGTACCGGAGAGGGCCGGCATAATGCTGGGCCGGCACACAGGTGTCGCACTCCAGACCAGCTGTTCGCCGTTGTCAGGACAATGTTTGCCCTTTTGTGGTGCGTCATCATCTCCCCAAACACCTGCTGGCCTGTCAGAACCACAGATATCGCTCTAAACACAGCTTTGATCTAATTAGGATACAGTAAAGATCTTTCTAACTGAATTACAAATGCGCAAAGATTCCAAACAAGCAAATAAGTTTTTAAAGAGAGGAGCAAAACTGTGGTCTCAACTCATGAAACGAAACTGTCCTATGTCCTCAATATTTCTGGAAATTAATGTGCCATTTTGTTTGTATTTCTGCTAACATGTAATTTTTTAAAAGGATAAAAACATTTAATAAATTGTTTAGAACATACAATCATGCATTTGTAAGCAGATGTAATGGTATTTTGTAAGTGTGTATAATTTCAACGATGAAGACATATATCACAATATTCACAATCAGCTTTAGTTTTTACATAATGTTATAAATCACTCATTAAATGTCTATATATACTGTGTAGAAATGCAAAGAACGGGGGATTAAATCAAGTGTTTTTTTGTCTTTTTATATATGTATCTCTTACTTTCTCAAATATATTCACTGATTTATGCTTTTGTGGAATCTGTGTGTGAGAGAGAGAAAAAGAGGGAGTGAGAAAAGCATGTCTGGGTGGAAGTGTTTTTAAAGAAGAACATCTTCGATTCGGTTTGAATAGTGTTTACAGGTCCTGTGATAGCTGAAGTGTATCCAAGCTGTGACGAAAAGTATTAAACAATGACAGGTACATGTCCTGTGTTCCACTGCAGCCTGTTTATTGTCTTTGTGAGCCTGCGAACACTTCCAGCTTTTTAAATCTAGACCTTAAATCCCCTGCAGACATAAACAACAAGAGATGTGTGTAAAGCTGCTGACAGGACACCTCCACTCGGAAACATGGTCAACCATTACTCGTTGTATTATGAATGTTTAATCTACAGATGTTTTACATTTGGAAAGCATAATTTACAAAACACACATCATGTTGTGTTAAAGAAGATTTGAAACTTACAATTAAGACCATAAACTTATTTAGGAACTGTTAACTGAGGCAATAAATCAAGAAATGAACTTATTTTCTCATAATCAGAGTCGCCCCCTGCTGGCCAAAAGAGAAAATGCAACTTGAAACACATTGGCTTCATTTTTTATACTCGCAGATTGACGTTTTGTTGTAACCTGGTTCATCAGATTCATCAAATACTGCCAAACGGTGCTTTCTATTATTGTGAATCACCAGACAGTGCAGCCAGTCACAGTAAATAAACACAGTTTTTCCACCGGCACAGTATTTGCATGCTTCGGTTGTGCTCATTTGTGCTCTACTTCTATTCCGCTCCCTCACAGCAGGAGATATCTGAGCGAACCCTGAATATTATGGCCCTGTGACAGTGTCACTGCCGGCGTGAACTGATTGTTTCAATTCTTGTGGTCGTGCAAGCAAAGAGAAACACAGGAGCTGTTGTCATCAGCTGTGCTGTTAAAGCTGTAATACAATCTGTTGCTATGTTATTAGCACCACAGTTTATTCAGCGCCTCTTACTGAAAGCTCCCCTCCTCAACAAACCACTGCAAAGCTTTTATTGTGAAGTGGCTTCAATGAGTGTTGACGTAATTACCAAGAATAGCAACAGCTTGCTACATATTTTACAGAAACTTGTCTATGTGTAGCTTTGGATTTTTTTTGTTAAAATATAATGTAAGAATGGTACAAAGGCACAACGACAAGTCAACCTCAGACAGAAACATGCAGTAAAAGTCACTTAAAGGTATAATGACCTAACATTTCAGCATGAAAATAACTAAAAATGACGAGACCAAAGTAATATACAGCATGCTGTTCAGTTGAACCCAGACAAATCTGTAATTTAACTCAAAATAATGCTCTGCTGCATTTGGATTGATCCCACGATACTTTATTTATTGCTTTCATTAACAGTCGCCTGATGGCAGAAATCACATGGAGATGGAGTGTAAATTTAAATCCTTACACATGTCATTAAAGTAATAATAATGCTTATCTATTTATAAGATATACTTAGCAGAAGTTGCAGAATGAGCAATGGTGATAAGTCATTAGATTAAATTAGCTCTGGAGGAGGTGTTGGTTATTTTGGTTCTACAAAATTTGTTGCCAAATGTAAATTAATAAATAGCTTGGTGATATTTAGCAAAGACTCACATGTGATAGTAGAGGACAAGAGGGAGTTTGGCCACAGCAGGAAGTCATCCAACAGCCATTCACTTACTGTACACGTGCAATATGTGGTCATGATGGACCACAATGTATGGCAATCATTATATACAGTAGTCAGCACAGACTGGTCTCCCTTCAGAAGCATCACTACACTGATTCCTACAGGCAGAAAAATACGACTATATTTATGTTTTAGACCGTCTCCGCTGCAACCTTGCGGACTTAGTAGATTGACAGCGGTCGAACAAAAGGCAGATTTTCAGGTTTCATGTCCTGTTTGAAAACAAAAGTAAACGATTTTAAACGTAACTTGTGTTTTTTTCTTTTACATAACTTACTTGTTCTATGTAACTTACATTTTTTTGATACATAACTTCCGTGGCTCACGTTTTGTGCATCACATTTTTTTACTTGACTTACATGTTTTACGTAACTTATGTATTTTATGTAACTTACATGTTTTAACAAAACTTAACGTTTTTTGTTTTTTGTTACATAACTTACTGTAGCCATGTCACTCTCATAAATACTTCACTTCCACTATTTACGTACATTTATTTGCTGTTTAACGTTTTTTTGTGACGCTTAACCAGGACGTTTTTTTGCCCTGATCCTAGGTCAGTGGTTTTGAAGCATAAATTCACTGAAACTGCAGCTTTTTTTTATAATCACGAACAGTACGTGTGTGTATAATGACGTGTGTGCTACTTTCAGAACATACCGATGTGCCACGAAACGCTCATATGTGTCATTATGGGACGTATTAACAGTCCAGTCCGTCTTTTAGGTTGGAGATCTTGTTGAAAAACAAAAATTTTCCCTTTTCCTGCTTGATGAATAATCATGTGAAACTGATGAGGATCCAGTCTACAAAATTATTTTCTTAGCTTTTGCATAAGATGTGTTCTAGCTCATTTTATGGCACCTTTGCTGTTGAGAATATAACATTATCAGTGTTCCTTGACAACAGAAGTGTGCTGCACCGCCTAATCAGAACTGACACGCTGCCTACGGAGCCTCTCCTCCCACTTTGATACCATACCAAAACATGTGAAGGTGGAGAAAAACAGAAAGTCTGAGCCAAACAACAATGTGGAGCAAAGCCCAACCAACACTTACAATGAAAACACAGCCCTGGGTGTGGGCCAGCACAACACAAGGTTATCTTTAACAGAGTATCAAAGTTTTCTGTCGCTTTTTGGGTGTCGGTTTCATGTTGCACTGAAGTTATGAAGAGATTAGAACAGTCTAAAAATGGAAAAAGTCTCCTGCCTTCTGTATGTAAGGCTTCAACAAGCTCAAAGTGTCGTATTTCAATGCATGTATGGTGTTTTTTTCCCATTAATTTCAAATAATTAATTAAGAATTGAAATCCTATAATCAAAATTGTTTCATTATAGGAAAGATTAATCTTATAATTACACAAAAGCCCCTGTGAAACACATTTTAATCTGTACATGTGAGAGCACTTAGATACAGTTGACATGGCAAACAATCATCCTGGATTCACACTGATAATGCAGGACTCTTACATAAACACTCCAACATCAGGAACATTTTCTTTTCTCCCCCTCTACACGCTGATACTCCCAGGCATGGCGGGAAACACAAAGATGAAGACAAAGGCCTCTATTCCACGCTGGTTAACTGGTGGAAAGGGGAGATAATCTTGCAGCGGTGTGTGTTCGGGCAAAATAAAAATAATCTAAGATCTAAAAATAAACTTTACGCTCTGATCCGCGACAACATGCTCAATGTGGAAATCCAGATTTCTGTGTTTTATGAATATTCTACCTGCACTGTTCAGTTTGCAGCAGACACCTGGCAAACATACATTTAAAACAAACACACAAACTGACAGTCACTGCGATAACATATTGATACCATATGAGAAATGTCACTAAATGATAAACCCTACTAGGTTATATCCATTTTATTCTGCGCCCTCAGGATACCTTGTTTGAATCAAGGGCACGACCTCACCATCACAGACATGGAAACAGTACGCCTATCCTCTGTCAGGGAGCAAATGGGATATAAACATATGGGTGGAAACACCACCTGTTACACTTCAAAAGCAATCATCACCTTTGCCCTCTACTATTGAGGAGTGGGGGGACAATCTGAATAAGTGGCATCAGATAACAGATGCTAGCAGATCGACTATTTACCCCTTGTGTTTTTCATGCACTCCTGCTAAATAATACTGAAGCCAATTTCACATTTAGGCGGTTTTGTCTCAACATGAAAATGGAAAAAAGCTACTTTAGAAACAAAATACTAATTGGACAGCGTTTCTCTTTAGATTTCTGTAAGGAGCTGCAGGTTAATGGTAGGTTCAGCTGCAGGAAGACGGATGTCCGTGGTGAACCATCAGCTCTTAAAGCTTTTAAAAAGCTTCATGGTCGATGGCTGTATTTATGGTTTGTACGGAGACAACACAAGCAGCTCATTATTTTTGATTAGCCCCACATTTTCAGTCTTGTTAACACCAGCTTGGCACATACTGCCACACCGCGACGCCATGAAACCAGAGGCCACAGAGACTGCGTGTTGACATCAAGAAGTTCACTGTTTGCTGCAGCTGAAAAAGCTCGCCGTGGAGGATGATCCATGTCGGCGAGGACGTGAGAAGCTGACGCAGTGTGCTGCTGACGTGCGAGGGAGAAGACGGGGTCACATCACTACACAGATGCAGGCAGATAAAGAGGAAGAGTGAGAACTGCATGAGGACCTCAGGGGAGCTGAGAACATACAGGCTTGAATATCAAGTCAGGGGCCCTGAGAGCCTCTGCAGAGATGATAGACGCAGCCCCACATTGGCTGCAGCACACAGCAGCCATCCAATAAAAGTGGAGGCATGCATCAGAAGACCCCGGCTCCAGATAAGGCTGGCAGCATTACCCTTCCTTTGACATGAATCTTTGAGGCGGGGATTCATCAGCCTCTGCACATTTTTGTCAAGATAACCAAACCTATACACGATACAGTATATAGAGTATTTTTAATGTCGTCGCTTCAGCTATATAACAGGCAGCCTGAGTGCAGAATGACTCTTCCTGTTGGACGGCTAAACGAAGGTGACGGCAGCCAAGATTTTCTGAAACAACTTATTGTGCCTTCAACTCGTCTGAAGGTCTCACTTTGTCGTTCTGTGCACCATTTGGAAACCATCGCTCTTGTGACATTTATTAAATGACATGCCAAACTTATCTATCCATTGATATGCCAAATATGCCGTGTGGCTTATCTATACTTTACTATTTATATTTTGAGGAGGCTCTGAGACTTTTAGATATCCTGAACGAAGGATACACAAATCTGATAATGACGATGGGTTTTATGGTTCTTGTGAAGTATTGCCTCAGAGCTTTAAGGTGTGCCCAAATGTTTCCCTAAAAACTTTAATAGGATGTGGATGCAGGGCCACACGGGTCCAGCGCCTTCCTGCTTCATGCACCTGTCCTGAATTTACGATAAGAATGCCACAGCTTTGACATTCACGTTCACAGGTGAAGCAAGATATATATGGTGACAATCCACCTGCTGTCAAGTACCGACACACCATGTTCTGAACAGACACATTACAAACACTCAAAAACAGTAACATTTGCATTTTGGAACATAAAACAGCTAACTTAACAAAATAGTGTGGGTGGTCACAACAATATTTTGTATGAAGACTTGTTTTGACCCGATCTGTTGATAGTCAACAAACTAAATGAATTTCCCTTCGGTGATAAATAAAGTAATATTGATTTGATTTGATTTGATTCTGGGTTTTTTTTAATCTAGATTGGTAGTAAAATTTTAAAGAAGAGGATTAAGGCGAGGCAGGAGAAAAACAATTATGAGAGAAGGACTTTTTTTTCATTATACACTTCAAGAAAACATTTGAAATGTCGAAAATAAAATTGAAATTCAAAGTCTTGTATTTCAATTTTCTCTTCAACATATTTAAACTATTCTCGACATTTCGACTTTGTTCTCGATGTGCATCATGAAAAAAACTTTGCCTTCTTTTGTAATTTTTGTCCCTTATCCTAACAAACCTAGTCCATTAAAACTCTAAGAATACAAGAGTAAGAAACAGAACACTTATTTTTCTTATGTTTCAACATTTGTTACAATGGTTCCTTTATGTTATTTTTGTTGGGTAAAATCAAAGGTTATCACAGGCAAACAGAAACAGAACGGTGAAGCTATTAAGTCATAACTCAGATACATTTATTTCAACTAATAAAGATCAATATTTGGCCAGCTGCTTCCTTCAGGATGAGATACTTTGGCCCACAAACCATATTTTGACGCTTGCCTTAAAGCTGCATTATGGTATTTTTGACTGACTCCAGTGCTAATTCACAGCAATGAGCTCATAGAGTTGTTATGGTCAACATGATGGCTTTCACATCCAGCTGAAATGGAGCTAAATGAAAGGTCTGTGGCTTTTTAACTACGGTTTACTCTTGAGAAAAACATGTGCTCTGGTTTAGTCCAGCAAAATAAAACTAGATGGATGGATTTAAATCACAGCAATATTTATTCTTTCAGATTAAAAGTTTAAAACGAAAGAAAAACCGTTGAGCAGCGACTAGTATTTTGAGAAATGTCATGATTATTGCATTGAACGTTTTGACTGCGATCGCTTTTATTTTGAAAGTCAACAATATATTTAAAAGACAGTACCTCAAGAGAAATAAATAACAGTTTAATGGCGCATGACCAAAAACAAAATGCCAACACGACTGAGTAATAGCATCCTCTTATGTTCCTGAAGATGATTTACCCAATTAATTGTGGAGGAGTCCTGCATGTGGAGTAGTTACTTTCAAGCAACCCAAAGTGTTTAAAGTCACTTCACATCTCCTCTGAGACTGTTGCTCATTAAAATAACAGCTCTGAAACTCAAACAGCCTGTTTATCAGCCACCACGATGGATGGCAGTATGGACAAATTGAGGTGTAATTATAGCGTTGGGTTGCAAGAGACTTTTCATCACCACAGAAAGCGCGCCTCGCAAATTATTCAAGAAGGAGAGGTGGAAAGAGAGAGAGGGAGAGAGAGAGAGAGAGAGAGAGAGAGAGACTCACAGGACAAAGCTGTAAACATCCAACCATCAGATTAGCTTCTTGTGTTACCAAACTGAAGACTAATCACACATCAAACATCTTCACGACAGATCAGACTTTTGTTCAATTAGCAAAAGGGCTGAAAATGATGATTTTTAAAATCCTGATTCAAACTGAGGCAAAGGTGGCAACAATTAGGGCTGAAAGTACCAGATAAAACACGTTTTATTTTTAATAACCAATAGAACTTCATCATAAAGGCCTTTTTTTTCACAAGGTCAAACAGTAAATATGGACTTTTTAGGCTGCCTACAAGTTACAAAAAGTCCATCTACCGCAGATCTTTTCAACCCTGTGCTGATTGGATATGTTTGTACTGTTTGCATCATATAATGACAGTATGTATAGTGTGAAATGAGTAACTTAGTGTTTAGTAGTAGTGATGTCCGACTCTTCAGCTCCTCACTAGGTGGACGACTGGGGCGCTCATGTTTTATTTGCTCTGGTCCCCCTCCCAGCAGACCAGGCCCTGAATGCACCAATCACAACAGTTTATCTCATATGGGGCAGAATCCAGAAGATGACTAACGTCTTAAAGAGTCTGCAAGCTTTAGGAAAAAAACACAATTATGTGATTTTTGGTATCCTTGCACCAGGAACTACGGCTCAATACAACCAATACTTACATACAGGATCGTCAGAGTTTATCACATTCTACGTTGTGTACATAACTAAGTCATGGATGTTGAGGTAAGTAACAAACTTAATTTAACACAAACAATGATCTCTTAATGGTATAAAATACTCAAATCCATTGAGAGCCTTAATTTGAACCAAGCCGTTATCTTTTCTTAAACCGAACCAAGTAGTTTTGTGTCTAGAACCGAAACAAACTGCAACCATTTCATAACATTAACCACATGCTTAAAAGTGCTGCACACTCTCAGTAATAAAGCAGTGAACAACTATCTGCTATGGACACATAGCATGTGATTGCTATGTGTCATGCAATAAAGGTGACCTGACCCGAGAAGGAAGTGTGAACAATGTGATCGGTATGCATATTTTTTAAGTAATTTAAAGTTTGAAGACTTGCTGAGAATTGTGAATTCCTACCTTGACCTGTTTTACTAATTATTAAACACTGGTGTGATCTTCCTGTCTACTGCGGGAAACCAAAGTTGCATAACAGGAAATTAGGTCTAAGTAACATTTTATGTATCCTCGTTTCAATGTGGATTTTCTGAAGTATTAAAAAGTAGGATACAGGAGAAACAGGAGCTGACATATTTTCTGAGATCTCCATATTTAGGCTGCAGCTATTCTCTAAAGGGAGCGGAGATGGTCGGCGAGGGAGAACATGGGAAGAAACAGGCGGCAAATCAGTCGTGAGTGTTTGTGCATGAACAGGAACATAGAAAGTTACCAGTCGGACACAAATGGAAACGCTTGGTGGAGCAGCGGGGATGTTGGAGTGACAGCCTTCGTATCTGCGAGGATTGCAGAAGATATAGACCTGAATATTAAGTCGCAGAGACCCTATAGAGCTTTAATTATTGATTACCAATGAGCATTCACTGCCAAAGCCAACATGTGCTCCATGAACAATCAGCTGAAAGAGTCTGATAAACCATGGCCTGGAAGTGTACAATACATTGGAATTCAAAGCATCAAACCATTCCTGAAAAGTTTCATATGGTACAGCGTCTTAGGAGACACTGAACGATGAAATCTTAAAGCAAAGCCCCATGTAATCCATAAAGGGAAGCTCTGAGAGAGGCTGGTACACAGTACAGTAGCACTCAGTATCATGCTCAGGTCCGTGCTCCCCGGGGATGGATTACAGCTTGCTGCTACAGTAGAGCAGAAGGCGAACTGTTGAAGTGGTCGGATTTCCAAAGTACCAGCAGTTCTGTGAGTGAAATAAAGCAACACATTAAGTTTCTGCTGTTGCGACATCAATGACTGCTTCCATCTCTCAGCTCTGCCTCTCATTAGCCTACTGGTTCTGTCACACTGCATCTTGGTGGATGATTACTAACGCCTAATTTCATTCATCTAATTGGGAGCTAATTCTCACACGCTGCAGACGGAGGCCGAGAGGCACTGCAGTGGCCCCAAAGTAACTCAGCGGTAACCTCTCTGTTTTACTCCGTGCTCCGGCTCAACTTAGCTCCAGTGACTTCATTTCACACTTCATCTCCCTTCCAGTCACGTACACTCACGCACACAAAACACACAAACACGTCACACACACATACACATATCGACTTGGACTCGAGCGCACAGACGAGTCCAGTTGCAATTTAAGACATTTCCAGAGAATGTTTCAATCACAAACAATCAACCTACACAAATTAGGCTGCCACGCATGGCGGAGTAAAGCTTGATGCGTGCATTATTACATTAAACAGCTGTGGGTGTATTTACTGCTATTTTCCTCCTAGACAAGGGTTGCTTTTACATTTTTTTTTTTCCAATTGAAATGAAATACTAACAGCGGGGCAAGCGATATTTCATCTGCTTCAGTGTGGGGAGCAGAAATACCCGACACGGTGTCAAACTTTGATTAATTTGGCGTCGTACTCTGTTTAAAATGAGTGAAATCTACAAACTGGGGAACCCATAATGCTCTGTAGTCCCATCCCATCTGTTAGAGAGCTCGCAGTCGCAGGCACTTGGACTCTGTCTCCGTGTCCTCATGATGCTGAGTGGCCTCACGACACAGTGCTCATGTTCAGCCTGACCTCGGCGCGGCCAAATCATACTAGATGGCTCTTTACAGCGTGGAACCACTCAGAGGCGAATAAGAAAAAAAGTCCGGGTGGGAGTAAAGGAATGTAGTGTGTGGCTGTAAGCAGGGAACGTGGTTGTAATGTGTGATAATGTCTCCACATCGACATGCCCGTTACCACTCAACAGCCCTCGTCTCATATATGTGATACTTTATGTGAGACTCAGAAACTCATCGGTGAGTCAGTGAAACTGAACGGCAAATTATTTTAATTAGATGACTCAGTGCGGACTGATTTAATATGTCTGAAATGAAATGAAATTTTATGACTGAGAAAAAACAAAATAAAAAGCTGATGAATAATCATCCGCCACAGAGGCACTGGGTGATGGAAATGGCTTATCATCAAGAAGTAGTTTCACCATTTAACCTTTTCTAAAACCACAAGTCAGTAAACAGAGCTGTTTCCAACCTGCTTTCACTTTTTTATGCAAAGCCAAGTAAGTATCTAACTCTTAGGAAAAAAGAATCCAAGCATTGTTCCAAAACTATTCCTGTCGGGTGGAATTAAAGGCAAAAAACTGTATGTTAAAGGTAAATATACTGAAGTTTGAAGCCGATCCGATGTAATCTCTAGGAGTTTGTTAAAGTATGAGGTGTACTAATGGTGAAAAATTGCCAAAAACGCCATGTTCGATTCAAGATGGCCGACTTCCTGTTGGGTTTGGGGTATGGCTCCAAGAGGCTTTTTGGTGCGTCTCCCCATGATACATATGTGTACCAAATTTCGTTTGTTTACGTGAATGCTCCCCATAGGGTGCCGCTCCATTTTCACGTTCTAGGGGGCGCTACGGAGTCATTTTGCCGCGGCCATTCTACCAGGAAAAATTCACCCCCTTTAATATCAGTGTTGATGGGAGTCAATTGAAGCAATACATCTCTCAGTGTGTGCTATATTGACCCAGAAAGCTGAGTTCACAGCTGCAAAATCTGTTGTTCTTCCTGCATCCAGCTCAGCTCCGTGATAGTGACGTAGTGGGAGACGAGGAAGAACTACAGGCTACTTCAGTTTGGATTTCTCTGGGTGCATGCTGTAGATGCCCCTCAAAATAGTTCCTGTTAGAGAGGCATTTTAGTTGACTCTGATATTCGTCCAGAGTATACAGCTGAAATAAATGCAGTGGAGAGAGGCGGTGGCTGAGGTGAGGCAGGTGGGGACCCTCCAGAACCAGAGCTGCCAAGAGTAAACAGCGACTGGTGGTGCCTTTGCTTAAATCGCCCTCCCATGCCAACAGAAACTGAATCATTCTGCTGCACTGAATGTCAGCAAGGTTACTATTTGTTAAATACTGTTGCCGAGGCCAACCACAAGACAGCCTGAGTGTGTTACTATGCATGAAAGTTTTCCTCCAGATACGGACAGCGGTGTGCTGGAGATGAACTGGAAAAGATAACTAGCAGTGAGTATTTTTGTTTCATAAGTTTATTGTTTTGGCCATTTAAGTTATAGCTACAGGCTGCAGGTAGTGACGCACAGCAATAATTCATGCCTCAGGTTTATTTACAATGGGAACACTCTACTTTCTAATTGCCCACATCACTTTTTAAAAGCAAAATCGGTTAAAAAATGTTCTAAGAAATAGCTTGCACCAAGAAATGTTACATAACAAATGAGATTGAAGTTGATTAGATTAGCACAATAAGAAAACATAAAATGCAAAGTATAAATATAGAAGAAACAAATATGCATTTTCCAAAAGCAAATAAAGAAATGTAAGCTTAACAAAGTCTAATGTTCTACTAATTCTCCCAGGTGCAGCCGTGGATGACTCACCGTTAAGTTTTTTACTTGCACTCTGATCTCAAGCTGATCCATTCATACATTTCCTCAAATTGCATCTGTTGGAGACCACTTAAAACTGTTTTTTTTTTTACCGAGCCCTTATGTCCCAACCACTTTCCAACACAAAGTGAAGCCCTTGGCTGGTGCGCAATGCATTCTGGTACAAGTGGCCACTGCCAGCGCGGCTCTGCAGGCAGAGGAACTGTTTCTCGGTCAATGTAACAAGAAGTGAGCTGAGGAATGCATCGCTTCAAATGACGACATTTACCATCAACACTGATTGGACCTCCACATAAAAGGTGGCAAATTTTCCCCTTTAAGGAATGAATTGAACTTTAACTGTATGTTACGACCCAGCAAATGTCCTGACGATGTTAATGGAGCTCTCAGAGGTGTCGGCTGATTAGCCAGGTGAAATGATTATGCATTGTAGGTGCAGAGTTTAGCACAAAGGCTCACACTGCTGGCCTCGGAGTCTGTTTGTGATTTAAGGGGTGGAGGGGTGAGACTAGGAAGGAGTCATATGGCGCCTGTGGTGTGTGTCCTTCAGGCAGTTTGTGTGTGTTTGAGTGTGTGTGTTTCTATGTGTGTGTGACACCATCTGTGGCCTGGTCACCGGCCCAGAGCTTTTCTGCCAATGGCTCCCTTAGAGGAAGATAGTTAGGGGGCATGTTGAGACTCTCTGTTGATCCCCGCTCAACACACACAAGCAGGCACATTTTAATTTTGCATGTTAAGTGAAGCATTTATGCATGCTTTTAAATCAATGTGAACAACAGGAGTCTGTTTTGTGACAAACTTTCACAGTCAAGCATTTTAAGTAGCTTGTTTTTATGTCCAATTGTTCTATTTCCCTTTTCTTCCTGGCGCTCACCAAATCCAACAGCAAGACGGCACTATAAGAGTTTAACCCAACTGTTCAAAGAGATGAATATGAGCTTTTTAAAGGGCTCAGTCCCTTCAATCCCATTCCAGCGATACACTTTTTCTAACAGCTTTGGGGCTGAGGAAATGTTTCGCCGAAGAACAGGCCCCAAAGTCACTCTAATGCTGTGTCGGCTCATAAATAGCGACAAGCTATAAACTTATCTTTTTACTGTAGAGGGGAGAACATTTACAGTATTTCATTACGGATGTTATGGAGAGCGCAGATATCGTGGTGTTATGATGTGGGGTTTTGCCTCTGAAAATGAGAGAGGTCCCTGCCTTGTGTTGAGTTTGCTACAGTATGGTAATGGCCATCTGTTGGTAGTGCAGCAGTGCAGTAAACTACCTCTGATAGTCCGACAAGATGAGACGCACACACACACAAATCTAAAGCTTCACACATACACACATTCTACAAGGATGACCTCTCTCTAGTCGCAGCGGTACATGTGTGTGTGTCTCCAATGCTTGTCTGTAATGCTCTGGGGTGAGTCAGACAGGGGACAGAGGAGGATTGGGCTTCAGCGAGAGGATGAGGAGGCTTTCAAATTCACATAGTTGATACCGGAAAATGTTTGGAGGACAAACACATTCTGAATGGACACACGGACTCTTTGAAACTATGTTTATATTTTACCAAAGAGTATGTTTTGAAGGGAACATAATGTCGCCCCGATTAGGTGTTTAGCCACGCTCCGCGGGTGGCAATGTTGGTCTCGCCCCAACATAAAAATCTATGTGACATTCATGTTCCACTCAGGATGAACTGCAGTAACCTTTGATCCCCTGACTCTTCATATCACTTCACCATTAGGTCAAAGTTTCTATTTAAATATCTGTAAATCTGTAAAGCTGTACTTTCCTTTTAGTGCTATTAGCAAATAGGGCGCCACAGGAATGAGTTCTTAAACCAGGAAGTAAGTTAGCATGTTAGCGCCCTGGGGTCCATTCTCTCAAACTCAATGAGGATTTTGAATGTGTTGGTGGTTAGATACCTGAAACAAACTGAAACACAAGCTTTAGAGATGTTCATGTTTTGTTTTACAACATAAATTACCCCCACGTTGAAGTTTATACGTGTCCTTAAAA
The DNA here is from genome assembly GCA_903364295.1 of Serranus cabrilla. Classification (NCBI taxonomy): domain Eukaryota; kingdom Metazoa; phylum Chordata; class Actinopteri; order Perciformes; family Serranidae; genus Serranus; species Serranus cabrilla. The sequence continues at coordinate 379,311 of CAFUXE010001107.1, forward strand.
AGACGGTTGCTAACAAGTAGCTAACTGAGTTGTTGTCGGGGACAACAACTCAGTTCCAAACATGGAAGTTCTATGGTTGAGAAAAAGTAGTGCCAAATGAAACCGCTGTGGATAGCAACAGAAATCTGTGGACATATTGTTAATATAATGTAAACATAAACGGGTAAAACATTTTACGGATGGGCCATAGTTCACGTGGTTAAATTATGTTTTGTGAAGCACCCCGTCTGCAGTCTGATTCCTGGTAAGTACCTCATACAACCTCACTTCAAAAATCCGAACTATCCCTTTAAGGGTAAGGAAAGACTGTGGGCAAATGGATGGAACAAACAATTAATTACAGGTTTTATTCATTTTTTTCCCTCTTTTTTTTATCAGTATTATTATTTTAAACTAAAATAAACCAAGATAAAATGTCTCTCTCTGGTGACATCTCTCTCAGATGTAGCAAATTAAAACACTTTCCTGTAAAAACAGCCGCATGGCATCGCCTAATAACAAAATCCTCTCAGCAGTTCGCTCCACTTTATCAGTAAAACCCCCCGTACTAGTGACGAATATCTTTCGCTACAATGTGGTATTTTCTCAGAGGTAGATAAAGATTATCAGTATGAGCTCAGCGGAGGCAGTGAGTCTAAACATGAATTAGGAAGATGTGAAGCTTTGGCAGGAAATTATATGAATATACTAAGTGAGATATTACTGGGTTTGAAGAAATTGCACATTAATTCTGCTATTTATCAGCTATTTCTTATAGCTCAGAACAAGCTTAGATGTCGTAGTTTATTGTGTCAGTAAATGTTTTACTCAGTTGGTTTTATGATAAAACACATTTATTTTCCTGCAAACTTTGCATCACCGATGTGTAGGGGACGTTGCAAAGTGTTTCATCAGATGCTGCCTGTGATCTTCATGTATGCAGTGTACAGTATGTAACAGTGTGTGTATGTGAGAGCATGAAAGAAAAACAGAGAGAGAGAAACGGAGAGAAGAAGGGTAAACTCCTGCCACTTCACGTCAATTGATCCAAAACACTCCAGGTCAATTGGAAGCTCCTCACATCTCTCTATCTGCAGCCCTCCGACGGGAGGGACGGGCGGCGGCTTTGTTCTGATTCACTACTTCAGCTTTTGTAGCGTGAACTCCGTATAGACAAATTCCTATTATTACCCCTTTGATATCACTTGGCACTTGCCAGAATACTGTGAAGCTTTTTTGCCTTGCGGTGTGATGTGAAATGCATGTTGTGGGATGAGACGACAGGAAAACAAATACTGTGCATGCAGGTACAAACACACACACACACACTTGTTCATGAAGCCGAGCAACACGCACACACACACGTGCAACAGATTAAATGTCAAGTGCTAAAATACACCAGGTAATACTCAGACTACAGGTTTATCAGGGCCAAGCTGAGTCATTCTTGTTTAACTGCTTTTTGAAGATTCTTCCAGGGTCGATTCAGAACAATTTCTTAAACCTGCAATAACAGATTTTTTGGCCACTTGAAAAAAACTGCAAAGTACTCCACTGTGTTACCAGCTGGTTGCTAACTGTGAGAGAGCAAGTAAGTTTTTTCATTAAAGGTCCAGCATGTAGGATTTAGAAATTGAATTGTCAGAAATGGAATATAATATTTATAATGATGTTTTCATTAGAATCACTAACTAGTTGTTATATTTACTGTACATTATTGAAAAATTATGACAATTTGATGCTTTAAAGGCATTGCTTAAATCGTCTGTATTTGGATTTGTTTTGATTCGTATGATTATTTTTTGTCCTTTCAGACATGATCTGAGGAAAGTTTGTGTTTCAAGGCTTTTAAATAAGCACACAAAAACACAAAACCACGAGTGAAAGTTAGATTTTAAGGCTGATATTATTCAGCATGTTTGGAGCCTTTTAAAACTTCACTTTATGTCGCTCTCTGAGGACGACTGACACGTTTCATATTGAACACCACCACATGACTGCTTCCACGGGATAAAAGACCTCTCTGTGAACTGTTCCCCATACAATACTGTTTACATCACTCAGGAAGTGTTTACAACAACAACAACAACAACGACAACACGCTCAGTCAGCTCCTTATGACTCCACTGTTCCCAAACACAATCAAATGTAAACAGGAAATGTGGAGAAGAAAGTGAAAAAGAGGAAAAAGTAGCAGGAGAAATGGAGGCAAGTGTGCATCTAATTTCCCATGGTGCACCACTTCCCTGAGCTGCGCTGGTTGTGCTGGTGTTGACTGATGAAGCCTGACTCTGGCTTACCTGTGATGGCCTTCTCACCAAGGTCCAGAGCACCTCCTCCCCCAGCCCTGCCAGCAGCTCACACACACTTCATCCTTCATTATAACGACACTACATCCTGGTTTCTAGTGTCCCTCCATCCATACCCCCAATTTTCCCTCCACCTGTACAAGAGCATATCGCCCCATTTCCCACCTCTCAGTCCCATTATCATTACCGAGCTCCTCTCCTCCACTCTGCCTCCTCCTCTTGAGCACCACCTCCCTCCTTTAAACCTGGCAATTCGTCCCTGCTGTCCTCTTCAGCACCAGCAGGAGCGATCAGGATTGTCCCGCTGGTCAGTTTACCCATTAAGAAGAGAGCAAAAACACCAAAATGATCCTTATGTATTCAGATTTATCTCGTAATAATGTGAAAGTGTCACAGACAAAGTAGCAGAATCCCAATCCATGTGTGATGTTATTGTACCATATGCATCCTAACCACTAGGCCAATCACATGCAACATTATGAAATTATAAAATTAAGGTTTAGAATGAAAATGTTAATTTGAAAAGGTTTTTAAAATATGCTACCACATATGAATACTAACATAATATAGATTCAATTAATACTTTTTAACTGGATTTGCTGCAGGTATATTAAAATAGTAGAAATAGATTTAAGATGATGAAACCTGTGTTTGAAATGTCAATGTGTGTTACAGAAAAGGGGATTGATGAAGGAATTTCAGATTGCTTAATGAATGAGAATATGCATAAGATGTTGACATTAAAAGCTAAAAATGTGCATTCACTGATTCACTCAAACAACAAAATCCATTTCTAAAGTGCTTCTAATGGCAACTATTCATATATAAGTGTGTGTGATTAATTTCATTTAATTATTTTACAAAGCATGTCATTAATTACTATTTTTAATCCCCCGACAGCCCCAATAATAACACATTAACAACATTTAGTTTCTTGGCTGCTTTTAGTTTCACTGTAACAAGATCGTCCTCTTCCTGAGCCAAAGCAACAGAAAAAAAACCTGTAAATTAACTCACATAATGAACAACCACTTCATCTGCATGTTGCTTTAATCATCATGACAAACTTAAAGATAACCACTCTGAGCTACCAATACTGTTTCCTGTTTGCTGACTGGAAATGAAGAAACAGATGCGTCTGTCACTGCTTGTTGATAATTAATCATCCCAGGACTCCATGATCACTTCTAATGTGGAACAAACAGTCCAGCAGCGAGACGATGTTCTTATCACATGTGTTATTTAAAAAAAAAAGTCAATTAACACTTTTCACAGCAGAGATTGTTGCTTGTCAAAGAGCACAGGTGGAATTATAGCTTTACTGATGGCTGCATCCCATTTATTGTGCATTCTCAGTCAGTGCCAGTGTTAATGTTATTATTTACACCTTTGACAATTCAAAGTGTCTGTTCTCTTTAAACTTACAGCACACTCCTTCAGTGTCTCTGCTCCTGATCACAGTCTCCTGCTCACAAAATAAGACAGATGGTCCCTCATCTCATCAAAAGCAAACATGAACTGAGATGATATTTGAAGCGCACAGACGCACTGTGTGTGAATCTGACAGCGTATTTGGGAATAAGCAGTCAAAAGGAGACTGGGAATAAATCAGAGGTGTCCTCTCAGCCAGCACAGTAAATATTCCCGACTTCTCTCAGCTCTGACAAGCACAATTATGCATACATAATCACTGGTGTTACGCAACTAAATGGGTTACTGGTACATGAATAATTTGTATTCGATACTCAGCCATCACCCTCTGAGTTTTCCTTTTTCTCATTGTTTCAGTCTCATTTTTGCAAGTTTCTGCAGATTGTTGTTTTTCACAGTCATGGTTTTATTTCACTTTGTATGGCAGTAAAAATAAAATATATACTCCAAGCTTCGAGCATTCTGGGTCACACACAGATTTAGAATCCAACACGTCCTCCAATGACAGAAAAGGTTTTTTGCCAGCGACTCCCAAAACAACACGGATGACTGTTTTATTTATCGCTGGGAAACAGTCGCAGCTTACATGTCAACATTTGATTTTAACCCAATTTAAACAATGTGACACAGAAGTACTACATAAATAATAACTGTACTGAGTATGTGACATAGTTACGCATGTGAGGTAGATAAGTATGTGATGTAGCATGTGACATAGTTTTGTACTAACTTACTTACATGCAGAAGTTAAAATAGCCCAACATTGACTTTTTGTTTCTAGTCCTTTGTTTGTTTGTTTGACCCATCCATCCACTCTGGACTCCTTTCGATGGACTTTGTCGCTCTTTATACAATATCACCGTACTTCATCCTTTAATAACTATGGCCAAAAGAGGTCACATATATATGGGTTGTAATCACAGACTTTATAAGATATAGATGTAATTTCTGTCGCCCATAGGTTTCTGATTAGGCGATATGAAGTGGGTGGATCTCGCAGCTCTGGTTGTCGACATTGTGGCCTTCAAATTCCCAGCTAATTTAAAAAGAGGTGGCGCAGGGTTGAGCCAAGGTGGCCTTAATGCAGCCTTGAGCCACTTGTCTCTCAAAGCAGCCACAACCTTAATTACACATGATTTTATATCAATAAACATTTTTAAGAGTTTTATAAAAAAAAGTACCCTCTATATAAATGTCACGAAGGGGGAAATTCGCTTCAGAGACCAACACCATTCTTTGTACCACGCTGTGAGCATGTTTATTTCTGCTGTAAAATTGGGCATTTCAACCGGGGAGACCATGACAATTAACTCCCTCTTGGCGCCAGCCTCAAGTGGTCAGTCGAGAAATTGCAACTTTTTCATCTATGTCAGCCCAGGAAATCAGAATAAGTCATAATAAGCTACTCGCACAGTTTACCAATACGACTGTTTTTGGGGGGGAGGGCGGTTTGGTTGAATCAGTTTTGCATGTTTGCTGGTTAAAAATTCGTATCCGTCAGTCATCAGCTACGAGAAAACAGTCAAGAAGTAAGAGAGGTCAAATCAGGTGCGAACCATGAGGAATACTATCATTATTATGATGTTAAGACAGAATTAAGTTCTTGGAGAGTTTCAGTTCTGTGGTGGTTAACTGAGCTGCAGAAGCTAAAGGAAATCTGAGAGAATAGAGATAGTTGTTGATGCTGCAAGAACATTTTTGGATATCGTGGGAGTTACTGGAGAGGTAGTGCAGGGACTGTTGAGAGAGGCTTTCAGGCCCTCTCAGAGCCGAGACTGATAAGGATAGATTATTATAGAGTGGATAAGTGGTGGGGAAGGACCTTTTTTCTTTTAAAGTTAGACTGGAATAGAAAAATCCTATTCGATCCAGAAAAAGGCGGGCAAATGCACATCACAATTAGAAATTTGAAAGAAAATGGTCTTGAATACAGCATAAATAAATCTGAGCATGAAAAGTTGCAAAATCTCAAGCTATTCCTTTAAAGAAAACTTTCGCCCCACTCCACTTTCTTACATGTAGCACACACACATGTGCAGCGTTATGCAGGTGGACACCAAACGTCCACATGCATCTGTGTGTGTCTCTTCGCTTGGACGCTAATGAGAAGTCAAACTGCGGCAGCCATCTTTATCATGGAGATGTGAGGGAGACAATTTTAGCAACTGAAAAGACACGTGTCAGCGCGACTGTTGAGGAAGCCGCACACACACACACATCATCTCGATTTTGATTGTGCGGTGTGGGGAAGCAGGAGCTGCCCCTCTCCCTTTGCAGTATGTAATTAGCAGTGCCATCTGTATGTATGAGACTCAGAGGTGAGGACAGCACAGGAGGAGCGCGGCTGTCCATCCTCATTTACACTCAAATCATTACTTCGGCCTATTCATCGCCTCTTTTCATTACTCCTCTGCTCTTTTCCCTGGAAAATGCTCTCCCACATTAAGCCATCAACTGCAAACTGCTCTATTTCCTCTGCAGTGGCATGCCACCTCTCTGTCCTCTTTGTGTGGTATTCAACCTCTCAAATGTCAATTCACAGCTGCCATTGCTTCACTGTGCCACTTTCTTCTCTTCTCAGCCTCTCAGCCCCATCCATCACATTTTCACGCGTCCGCTGATTTCACATCTTTCTCAGTCTGTGTCCTGTTGTCAGTCTCTCTTCTGTCTCTATCTGTCTTTAGGTGTCTCTGTTATTCCCTCCCTCCCTCCGTCTCTTTGGGCTCCAGGCAGAAGTGTTGGACTCTCAGAGGAGAAGTACAGGTTTAAATGACGGGCTTGTTAACGGGGTCACTGATAATTCTGCTAATTAGCTGCCATATCACCTTGAGCTGTGGTCCCAGCAGCTAGATAAGAGAGACACTAAATGAGGAAGAGAAAGGGAAGAAACTCTGGCAGCACCCAAAAAAAAAAACAAGCAACCATCATCCACCTTATCTGTGACTTTTAAAAACCGGGGAGCAGAACATCTCATAGCACTAAAGAGAGATTAATAAGAAATTTAACACCGTGAGTCTCGTTATATTATCAAGTTTCATAAAAAGCTAATTATGTCGTTAATGAGAAAACTGGATCCAGTGTTTCTTTTTTAAGTTGTCCCTGAGAATGAATACATTGAATCACCTGTTAAAAATAGTTTTTTTTTAAAAAAAGGCTAATTGTAATTTGCTTAAAAAGTGAAAGTTCCGCCTATATTTCAGCCTGTGTAATAGATTTAATGCTGCACTGAATACTAAATCCCCAATCCCGCACTGTGGCTGTTAATAATATTGATATAGTTATTTGTGCAAGCGCTTACAATTAGCATGGGTCGCTACAAAAATTGATGGAGCTTGTCGTTTTGCCGGAGGGCAAGATCATCACGTAATTAACCTGTTAAAAATCAATACACAGCAGACTGTATGCAAAATGAGAGGCCGTGTCCCTTATTAGCAGCAGATTTCAAAGTGGATCCTTCTGCTGTACGATTGGCTGCTCGGGGAGTCCGCAGACCTCCTATTGGTCCTGGCAACTTGTTAATGAGCCTCAGATGTCCACTCAGTGGGATTATCGTGGTGTTTAATATTGATATCAGCCGTACTAATTACAGCTTATTAATTATGGAATAAATAATTGAAAGCAAAAACTATACTCCAGTTAGTGTAATTAAAGAAGACTAATTAATGCATTAATTGATTTTATGTTAATTTAATTTTCCATGAAATTAGAGGGATCTTGGGAGAGTGACGCAGAGTCAAGCACGGGCCCTTGGACAAGGTCGATACCATTCGGCTCCATTAGAGAAACTTCAAGAAACGGCGGCACGGCGCAACCTTGTACTAACAAAGCAGGGTGAATTTACAAAGTGCGGTTTGATTAAAAAGTGATGAGGAAGTTCATGTCAACCAAGGCTCACTCATGTGGATACTCAACAAGCATAGGGGATTTTTTTTTTTTTTACTTTTGCCTTGTACTTCTTCCTAATTGGGGAGCATGCTAAAACCGGATGCACAAACGAGTGGAATGGAGGCACATATCTGAGGGCTAGATGAGCCTTTGTTCTAAAAAGAGAGAGAGAGAGAAGATGAAAAACCTTCTTCGTCTGGGATCTGGGTCAGAGCTCTGTGTTGCGGCGCCGAGTGTTTCTCTGCTGCACACTGTACCGACTGTATCTGCCTCTGCAAAAGGCTGAGAGATGAATCTACCTGGCGAAGCATCACTGAGTAGATCGAGCGCCCACGTGCTCTACGCAAACAGCAATCAGAATTAAAATGCTCTTTCACACACGCACATGCACACATGCTCAGCCCCGGTCATGATATGCTGCGATACAGAGCCAATGAGGCGAGAAGCCATATCAGGTTATGAGACAGTAGGCCAGCTGAGGCAGACTGTTCCTGCCGTGAAAATCTGCTCCCCCGTCTCTGCTCGCCTGATCTGTTTTCCCTAAAATACCACAAGAGGGATTCACAGAGTCAGCAGCAACACTGATTTCTTCTCCCCCTCAAGTTTCACCTCCCATC
>CAFUXE010001107.1:387642-426279 GCA_903364295.1 Serranus cabrilla
ATGTCTTCGTACGACTTTGCCTTCGCAGGTCACTGCGCTCATTTTTGCCGGCACAGGACCGTACACACTTAATTCAGCAACATATGCCGGCACATAAACACATGCAAACACTCGACACACGTACACAAAAGCAGCCGCTGCGGTTTAACACAGGCAACAGAGGCATTTGATTGACATTAGCACGGCGACTGTAGATCTAATTTTCTCGGCTTGGTGGAGAGGAACAGCAATGGAGAACGCAGCAAATCAGCCTGTCAGTCAAAGTGGCTACCTGTCCCCGCTCGGGCGCCGCCGCCGCGCGCTCAGCTACAGCAGCACAAAAGGTACATCAGCCGTGTTGTTGAAGCAGAAAGGATTAATCCCCAAGTATTTATCGCTCATATATTGTTTTAATTGAGCCGATCGTATGCGGCAGTTATAATGACTTCTGGAAGACGGCATTATTTGGTGAACAGGAACAAACAAGGAGGCATTTATTCTTTCCATTTCAATGCCGGTGCATTCATTGTGATCTGGCTCCATTCTTTTAGAAAAATGAAGAAATGAAGAAAGGCCCCTCCAAACTCCAGACATATACAATTATTCCACCTTGAATTCTAATTATCTATTGTGTCCAACACACACACACAAACTAGTATTTAAAAAAGCACAATTAAATTCTTTGAAATTATTGCAAAGTTCTAATTCTTACTTGATGTACATATTCAAATTATAGGGCAAGTCTGTTATTGGTTGTTTTTTTGTATCATTCTGTAGCTCCTCAGTTATCTTCCTTATGTATTTTAAGTTTGTTAGTTCGAAAACAAGCTTGAATGTTTAAGCCTATGCTATATTTAGATTAGTTTCAGCCCGACCTCGCAGTAAAACAGCCTTTTATGATTAGAAACTAAAACCGTTATTGGTGCTTTCTTCAAAACCACAAGACTCCAAAACAGCTATTTTACCTCGTATAACACCTGAGTTTGGTTGGCTTGTCAGAGCTATTGTGTGACTTTCGGATCCAAACAGCAGCTTATTCTGTGCCTTAGAACGACTAACATTGACTCCAATAGTGCTAGTGTTCACAGCTGACTGTGGTTACATATATCTCTCCTTTTTGCTAAGATTAAGTGGATGTTTGCGTTATCAAAACCTGGAAATAAACAGACGTGGAGTCGACCTTTAAGATAATTTACTTGCAAATTAATGTTTGACATAAGAAAAGTATTCCTAACCTCCTAACTAGTTGTAATGTCACAACATCATCTTGTGTATTCCCATCTTTAGCTCATTTGTCAAAAAAACCCATATGAGCTACACTCAGCTATGTGTGGGTGTAAAAAAAGACTGTAGTTTCTTTGAATTTAGGCTACAAAGCCACTAATCTAGGTTTAAGGTAAAAAACTTCCTTGTAAAGAACTAAATAAATGTAGTTACGAGGGTGACGTGACTACCGGAGGTGGCATAGTTATGTAAAAATGTGACGCACGAAACATGAAGCACGGATGTTAAATGATGTTTAAATCACATCGTGATTATTTTGCTGCCTGTACAAACAAACTACGGGTGGTTTTTGAGGGGAGACAATTCTCGATGTACTGTAAGCACAGAGAAATGTTCCTCCTTGAGCTGATAAATATGAAAACAGCCTTCTGGTGTCACACTGTGCAGACACACAGAGAGGGTGAAACATCCAAATCAAGGAACAATAAGAAAAACACATTATTGAACAGAGCAGAGTCTTTAAGATCTCTTGATAAAGAAAATGTATTTATCCACATGCTGTTGCTGTAAATAGCAACAGTGTGTTTTCCTTCCTTTCCCCCGTGACATGAGGTTATCTTCGGGCTTTAAGTTTGAATGGATTGTAGGTTAAGATTGCCAGTTGATTCTTAATCTAACAGCTCCCTCAGGGGGTTAAACAAGGTGTATCAGATCGATTTAGCTGCTTATGGAGGAGGACTTAGCGAGGAAGAGGTGGCGCTGTGAGGCCAGACGGAATAAAGATCTCCGCCAGGTATCTGTTATATCTCTGCTTCGCTGGCGGGAGGGAAGTAGGTGTCATATATGTTGTTATCAGTCGGGCTGCTCCCCATATCTCTGATATCTCTGTTTTATCGTCGGCATAAAGAAAATGGCCAGAGGGTGAGTACGGCCATCTAACTGGCTTCTTCTTCCTCCTCTCTTCCTTCCTGTTGTCCCTTCTCCACACTCACTGCCCACACAGATTCTAATCTTTTTCCATTTTTCCGTTTCTGTTTAAAGAGCTTTTGTTACGGGTGACCCCAGGTGAAGGACATGCACTCCTCGGTGCTTCTTCCTTATTTCTTTTTCTCTTTCATTAACCAATGAAAGGTGACGATGGGCTTTGCAGAAGACCCTTCAGTGGTGTTAAAAGTCTCAACTTCATCTCAAAGTCACTTTTTAAAATATCTGCAAAGATTGGTATTTTATCTCACATGGTTTTATAGTAAAAAGTACAAATAAAAGACTTTAAAAAAGGGGCTTGAAGAATGTAATCTCTCTCTCTGGCCTTGCAGGTCTGAAGACTGCAGCAGTATTTTATGTTTGAGCCTCCAGACTCTTTTGTTTTGTTTGTTTTTGTTCACCAAAATCAGTGATTAGATAAGAATTTTAGAACGTAAAGGTGTAGCTGGAATCTCTTTTTTTGGCAGTGGCTGACACAGCAGCAGTGGTTGGGAACAGGCTGGACTCACGGACAGTTGTTCCTAAGAAAATCACTGGATGCAATACCTTCAGCAATCCCACAAAATTTAGTCTGCTGTTGATGCAACATAATGTTACGTAGGTCCTGTCGGGACTGCGGGAGGGGAGGTGGATGTTTCAAACAAAAAAAATTATAAAACATTCAATATTATCTGTAAACTATTTTTCTCAAGTCTCAGTCTTTTTTATATTTTAGCATTAAGTAGCTCAGGAAGATGCTTTGCTGTTTCTAGTTTTTATACAGTGATAATAAAGATGCTTTCTGGAGCTTTCAGGTTTCTATTACAGCTTTTGATTGGCTGATTGATTTGAATCTCAGATCGTAGGGTATTGGTATTCAGTATTGGAATTCGAAAACACATCTTTAAAGACAAACTGCACAGATGCATGTTGGTACAGGAAGGTAAGACATTTTATGGGACATAAACATAAGAAAAACACATTTTTGAGTTGAGGGGGTTATTCATTTTTTCAAGTTTTCAGCTTTATGAGGATCCAAAATAGCTCAAGACTTTATCCAGAGCAACAGCCTCTCCCTCCCTTGTTTCTCTTACAATAGTTTGTGCCTGAAAGTAGCACTTCCCGTTGCGTGTACAGACATCTCCTTGACTTCTGCTTTCATTAACCTCTCAGTGTGCTCCATCAGAGAGAAGGGGGAATGTGCTACAATAATATCTCAGTGACGACACGTGGGTCAGGACCCCTCTGATCCAGCGAGGGGAGAATATCTCATTAAGAGAGAAAGCCTCTGGGACACTAAAGCAATTTGGCTTGCCCTCTGTTCTCAGGAACCAATTAAAACATTAGCCTAAACTATCGCAGTGCTCACAGATGTTGATACGCAGCCATGACAGTTGCGTGCGCAACAGCGAAAAGTCAAAGCTGCGGCAGTGACTCCCAAGGCTGAAATAGTAATCAGAGAAGGTGACACATACGCTGCATAATGTAACTTAAAACAGTCAAGGAGAGAAAATGAGAAATGTGCTGGAGTTATAAGACGTATGTGGCGTTTTAATGGATTGTGTCTATGCAGCGTGTAAAGCCTCCAAAAAGTTGAGGACACGCTCCCTTTATTTCTAAATATGAGTGTAAATCCAGTGAATAAACCTTAATTCAGATTCCAAAAGTTCCCTGACTGCGTTCTCCCACAGAGCTTTCACTCCATTTTCCATCCCACGATTTGATTCCAGTCTATTAAACTGTGCTTCCAGGCCAGCTGCAAAAGTCTCAACAGCTCCGTTCGGTGCTAATGAAGCGCAGCCTGTCCATAACCAAATCTCAGTCTATGAAATTTCTGGATAACACTGGCCCGTGTGGAGACGAGGTCCTCAATCATCCCTCCAATCTCTAACTCGATTCAACAATTACATGCAAATAATCCGCAGATTCCAATCATTCTGACACATTACTGGAGAGGGGGAAGAAAGTTCAAACCAGGATAATTCACAAGTCTTCTAAATGATGGAAAAAATGATCAAAAGGGAGATCAACTGAATTGTAAAAGCTGATTTTTTTACTCTTACATCCTTTTTTTCCCTCCATTACAGCTTCAATTATTATGTCTTTTTTTTCATGACACTAAATTTTAAGAAGAAGGAATAGTTTGAATTTGCTAAAGTTTGGTTGTATGAGGTACTTATGTATAGTTAGTGTTTATTATCTACAGTTTGGAGAAACAGGTGCAAGTACTGACACAGAAGTTACAGGGGGGCAGCAGTAAAACCTATTTAAACATTTTCTGCTTTACCTGGCCTTTATTTAATGCAGGGAAGCCATTATTTATGCTCTCTTCAAAGCCACCAGACTCCATTGACAAAAACAGTCATTTTACCTCACAGGACATGCAAGTTGTGGTCTACTGCTGTCTTTATTGTTCAGTTTGTTTGTGATATATGTTGGACTTTGGTGAATCCAAACTAAGCATTTACAACAACAAAGTCACACAATAACACAAACAAACTAAGTGATAGAGAAACTGGCTGAACAGGAACTCTTGTGTCCTGTGTGTTAAAATTGTTGTTTTGTCAAAGGAGTCTGGTGGCTTTGATGTGAGCATAGAACGGCCTCAGTTACCCGCAGATAAACTAAACAGGGCTGTCCAAAAGCAAGGTAAAGCAGGGAAAATACTCTCTATATAGTGGAAATTTAAACTGATATTAATTTCCATGCTTGTATTCCTGCTTCTCCAAAATGGGGGTGATCTGACCGTTATCTACTATAGGTAATACACTGACTTTGTACCTAACAACCCAACTTCAAAAACATCCAAACTATCCCTTTAAATTATTTAGAAAATATGCACAACGTCTTTGACATCATCTTTTCAGTCACAGCAAAGAAAAAAAAAGATGCTTGTCATTCCAAAATCTCTCATAAAATCTGATTACTCATGAATACTTCCTTCAGGGGTGAAAATGCTTTGCTGCGGCGCCTTTCACGAGCTGTAATCAGAGGTGAATCTGTCTTTCCCCTGGAAAATGATGAGGGAATGCAGAGTCCTTGACTCGACTACCAAAGCATGAAAAATGCTCTTTTTTTCTTTTGTCGGAACAATATTTACAACCATTCAGAAACATCGCTGACAGACTGCGGCAAAGAGGAAACATTAGGCGTCACCTCTGACCGCAGGTTCCCTCCTTGTTGATGTGATTGACGGGAGATGAGTGCAGATATGCTGAGTCCACAGGGCATCTCACTGAGCAGTGTCACTGTGAGGTCATGTGATGACAGTCCAGAGTAGTGGGTCGTCACCCCCTGACCCTGAGCGGCATAAACAGAGCGGATTCAGACTGAATCCCTGCAACTAGCTGCAGTGAATGACAGACAGACGCTGGCGTTACTGGGTTACCCCGGCACCACCCATGACTGCCTGCAAAATAAGTCCACTCCACTGTTACTGAACCCTCCAACAAACACATGAATCCAGCCAAAAGGCTACAGAGTTTGGCTAATTTTTTTATCAGCACAGTATTATTATTTTGCAAAAACATGGTGCCCCATCATCCATGCAGTTAAAGGCGGATCATCACTCTGGAGGTCAGTGGTCCAATCACCCTCAACCTCGCGGGAGAGTGTTAGCTGGATGCAGGCCAGCGCTTAGAGACGGGCTGGCATTTCACCCATAGAGCCCAATATCAGTGCCAAAAGCATGCCTCTGTGCAGGCCCTTAACAGCTACAGATCAGTGCTCCAGACACAGTGGTTTTTGGCTGACCCACTGTGCTGTGAACCTGCAGTGGAAGATATTATTATGTGCATGAATGTGTGTGTGTGTGTGTGTGTGTGTGTGTGTGTGTGTGTGTGTGTGTCTGAAGGACTTCTGTAGTAGCGGTTAACCCTTTATCGGGCAAAGAACCATATTTGGTCACTTCAGCGGACACCAAAATGGGAATGCTAATATCAGACACCGTGACATCTGACCAATCAGTATAATACTAACATAATAATAATAATAACTCACTCAACCTTGATTTGCAACATAACAAAAACACATTTCCTTAAAAAGAAAGTAACAAAGTTTTTCTACCAAAAGTATTTTTGTACAAACTGAGAGAAGGAGCATGGGAAATAATAAACGTTTCATTAAAGATTTGTTTTCTTCTGCTTATTTCTGGTCATTTACATTTTTTAAGTTTTCTTCTTTTGCCAAAAAACAGCTTAAACTGTTGATTTATACCAAAGTGCAGCACAGAGGCCATTTAAAGCACCAACTAAGCTGAATAAAAGTAATATCAAGCATCAAAACTAACTGAATTACGTTTCTTCTCATCTAATTTCTGTAGCTTGTACCTTAGTTGACTTCTTTAGGTTTTGGCTTTTGGTGTGTAATCTGTTGTACAGTAGCTTTCCCAACTACTTGGAACGCTGATGTGGTAATAACTGTCCAAAATACTGCATATTGCCCTGCTAGCAGCTCTGTGACAGTATTCACAGACACTGCAATGCTTTGGGCTTAATGCAAAGTCAGCATGCTAATATGCTCGTACTGACACTGCTGACATGCTGCTGTTGAGGAATTATAATGTTTACCACGTTCGCCATCTTCAAGTTACTACAGGGAACTGTCAATTTGTGTTGATGGTGGCGGCCCCTGTGGACAAAATCAGTGTGTTTCCATAAGTACCGCCACCTCGTGTTGTTAAGACCTGCAGCTGCCGGGCTCCCTTTACAGAGACTCTCATAGGACTGCAGCAGGTCTGACAGTCTGTCCTGCTCAGTGCTGGTTCTGGTTCTCCCGTGCCGGATAATGTGTCGGTGTTATCCTCCAGGAAGTTCCTGCTGCGGCTTCTCTGTGTACACTGAGGAACTTTCCACCAAAGTCGACATACAGGTCATCCTGGAACAATGGAAATCCTCCTGATCAGCACCTTGTTTCTAGCCAGTTCTACCTGGATCAGCAGGGATCAGCAGAGTCGTGAGGCAAAGCTCAACTCCTGGTCAGAGGTGGATCAGCAAATCCAGATCTGGGTCTGTCTACAGTTGTCGGAGGACCGATCTAAACATTTTTTTGCAGACTTTGCGGAATCAGACAGCCATCAAGAATATAAAAGACTATAAAGACGAAAGAAATAGCCAAAAGTATTGTTGATGATCATGTTTGCTTATGCAGGACTTATACAAGCTTCATCATTCAATCAAGACTGTTTCATAACCAGTCAAAAACTCAATTATAGCAACTTTAATTTAGCATGTTACCTTTCTAACATTTGATCATTAGCACAAAACACACACATGGGAATGTTATTGGTTTTGCATATATTTGCAAGTATTTACGAGCCAAAGTATTGGCCAGATTGAAATTTAGAGCAGAAAGTGGCACTACATGAAAAGTTAAAGGATCATCAAAGTTATTTAAATTCATCCTGAGGGGGACATTAATGTCTGGACCGAATGTCACAGCAATCCATCCAACAGATACTTCCGTCTGAGCCAAAGTGATAGAGCGGCTGACATTGCCGTCCCTAGAGCCAAGCTAAAAGCTAGCATGGCTAAAAGATTTGTATACATTTAAAACGCTTCTTAGTGACTTTGATCTCCCGCTAAATGATTTCCTGCATATAGAATATCCCTCCGACATTAAAAACATAATTGGTTTTAATCTGTTAGAAATCTGTTGTGTAACTGATACAGAAACACGTGACTTCACACACATACAGACGGATAAAATAAACCATGCAAACATACACATTCACACACCCTGACACACACACACACATGCAGACACACAATGCAATCCCTCTTGGCAATCTATGACCCAAATCCTGTGCGAACCCCTCCCTCTTGGCTCCTCCGATTCTGTTTTCTCTCAGTCTGTCTTTCTGGCAAGGGATTGGGACCTCATACATACACTTTCAATATTTTTTTCCCCAATCAGTTTAAATTTTACATGAACAAAGACACGAGCGCACGCGTTTCTCGACAAACAATGAACATTTCTCTACATCTCTCTGAGGAGAAATCTCCGTTGTTGTACCTGAAATAGTATCTAAATGTAAATCTGTGTTTGTGTGGATAGAGGGATGTGTGAGTGAAGGAAGAAGACAGCTGCTTCCTTCCTCGAGGCCTTGATTGATTTTAATAGTGCTGGATAACGGCTTTTCTTACTCGGACCCCTCCAGCCTGTCGACGACGTGATTCCCAACATCTCTGGCTTTGTACACATCACTGATTTCACCTCTGAGTGAACGGCCGCCTCACTATGAGGAGGAAGAACAGGTGTCCAGGAGGGAGAGAGGCTGCTGGGGCTACAGAGGGTTAAACGCTGGCTCTGACCCCCACTGATCACCCTGCTGAGTCTATAATGCCACCCATAGACGGAGGGCACGGGGAGACACACATGGCTCTGCATTGAGAATATAAACGAGGCGAGACTTCTGTGGGTTTGCGGGGAAAACGGAGGGAAGGGATTTCAAAGAAAGTCTTCTGAGAGTTGCCATATGCTCAATAAGCCCTTTAACGCCTGCACTCTTTACCATAAACCTTCACCAGGATGATATTCGCTGAACGAACAGACATCTCGATCCTTCAGAACTTCCCTCTTTTTGACGGCTTTGATTGTCTGCATGGGGTGGATTTCTAATGCATCCATAAGCATTTGAAAGCAGGATCTATTGCCTTTTTTCCTCCCTTTAAAATGAAATAGCTTGTTTGCTCTGTGAGTGCATCCCAGTGCTGGAGGAAAAACTATCCTTTACTTAAATATACCGTAAAAATACTCCTTTACATGTACATCCCACATCCAAAATCCTACTCAAGTTTAGGTACAGACGTATTATCACTAAAATATTGAAAGTTAAAGTCCTCAATCTGCAGGAAAATTACCCCTGTGAGTACTACAGTAGACTTTATTAGATTGCTAATACTGATAAAGCTGTTGTAGCTCTTCTTATCAACTTTATACACAGTTAATTAGTTTAGTTAAGTAGTTCCCAATCCAGGGATCGGCCCCCTCCGGTGGGTCACGAGAAAAATCCATGGGGGCGTCAGATGATTAATGAGCAAAGGAAGACGAGGAAAACTAATTTCTGCTGCAGGAATTTATGCAAATTATTGGGATTTTTCTCTCATTTGTACTTTTTTTTGTGAAAATTGTAGTAATTCTACAAGTTACTACGTAAAGGAAGAAGTAAAGAGGGGAAATGTCTCTTTGTTTACATTTTTGTAGGCCACTGGAATGTTAAATAAAAGGGAGGGTTAACTGTCAATCATTTTTAATGTATGCAAATCAGAGCTGCATGCTTGTTCAGTCACAGGGCTCAATAACAAACAACAGTGGTGGAATGTAACTAAGTACATTTACTCAAGTACTGTATTTAACTTCTTCTTCACTTCATTTTGAGGCAAATATTGCACTTTTATTCGACTACATTTAGCTGCCAGCTTTAGCTACTATTCAGGTCAAAATTTAACATGTAAAAACAAGATGAATTTAAAATGATTATGCATGTTTATAAATTCAAACATCACAATCCTCCATTACTTGTGGATTTATTTTCATTGTGAAATGTCTGAAAGAGATGGATTAATAAAGTTTTGAGAAGATATACACTTTATCTGTCAAGAATAATCACATTGTCACAATCAGTTCATGGAAAGAGGTCAAAAAATTGTATTCCGACTTTATGGGCGATCGTGTATTATAGTATTTTTATTGCTAATTTACTTCAAGAACTGAGTACAAACCTAAAACAGCTGGAGCATCAGCAAAAACTCATAGAGTACTAGTAAAGTAGAACAGAAATTTGATAATTTAATTTTACTTTTCTTTTAACTGTTCAAACTGATACATTTTATTTTTTTCTGAATTTGATGCATTGTTTTTATTTGCAGGATCTTAACATTAACCACATTTAAACTTCTTCCACCAGCACTTCACTGATCGACCACGACGATGCTCACACACAGCAGATCTCAGTGTCCACAGAACCAACAGCAAAAAGGTCAGCGTGAATTAATCACACACACACACTCATCGAGGCCGGACCAACAACAAAGCTGTAATCAGCTGCTCAGCCTTTTTGAAAATTACTCCATTACATGGGCAACTGTGATGAAGTAAGGAGACAAGCAGCGGGAGATAATACACTCTCGCACACTGTTGCGGGGTTACTAATATCCACTGTGGACTGGCAGTGATGAATGAGATTCCTGGGCCATGTGGAGGTGTATTGAGTGCGAGGTGAGAGAGAAAAGGATGTGGAGAATGGAAGAAGGCAGTTGGGTGATTAACCAGAGGTTGCGTGAATGGCCCCTCTGATAGTTATTTCAAACATGTATTGTTACACTGGTGCTCTGCACTGTTTCAATGTGGGGTCTTATTATTCCCGTGGCAGATATCCAGACACTGCAGGAGAGGCCGAGCATTCTTTATGCAGACATTGTTTCACCAGGCAATCTTTTCATGCTTTGCTTTACTATTAACTTTTCTTTGTGGTTTCAACAAAGCTGTTGTTTTATATATCCACTCAGCGGCAATCAATATTTTATCACTCGTCTGAATTAAACTCACCCATGAAAACCTGCGCAGGGTCCATAAACTGCTGAGGGCTGAAACAACATTTTAAGGTATGATCAAGCCCACAAAGTAATATGGTACAATATAAAAGGCTGCACCATTACACAACAGGCCAGTCACCAGGAGCAATAAGTACATTAAATCACACACTCTGCTCGAGTACAATTCACATTTCAGAAGAAAATGACTTGTTGCTCCACTACTTTTATCTGAGACCGACACAGAGGCTTTGTTTGGTCTTTTTTAGGGGTGATGTGGGATGTTTAGGGGGAGATAGCAGGTCAAAAGTAGAGGCCACATTTAGGTTGTGTTCATTATCTGAAAGATGTGAACCTGAAGATAACAACAAGATCTCCGACCTTAACATAAAATAGGTTGTTTGTTAATACCACCCATAGTGACACACATGAGCGTTTCAAGGGTCAAGGTACTGAAACGTTCTAAAAACAGCCCACACGTCATTATACATCAACATAAGGTTCACGGTTGTAAAAAACAATAAAAAAAAAAAAAAAGCAGTTTCGTTGAATTTAGGCTACAAAACCATTGGTCTAGGGTTATGGCAAACAACTTCCTGGTAAGGCGTAAACAGTGAGTAAATGTACGTAAATGCTGGAAGTGAACGTGACATAGTTACTTAAAAACGAACGTGATGCACAAAACATGAGGTACACAAGTTCAGTGATGTTTAAATCACATCATTTACAACTTCCCTGAATGATAGTTTGCATCTCCGTCATTCATAATTACTACAGACAGTCGTAAAACCTTAACATGGGTCGTATTTTGCTGCCTGTAACAACCTATGGGGTCGTTTTTGAATATTAATGAGGTTCAGTTTTCTAGTCGTTAAAGCTTAAAGTGCATACGGGTTTAGAACATTATGATATTAGTAAGTGAAGGCCTTTCTGATGCTTAATTATGTCAATAATCTGCTGTCGAAATTTATGGGGTTGATGCTATTAGTGCTACATTTCTGACCACTCGAGTATTGATCAAACACTGTGAAAAATTCATTCAAAATATCACATTAAGACACCAAGGAAATCGTAGAAAAACCATGCTGTGGTTTGGTTTCATAAAGAGATTTAAGCAAGAATTGAATGGCGAGCACTTCTGTTCTGGTAGCTGTGAGGAAAACTCCTTGTTGTCAATAAACCTCAGAAAGACAGACATCTTTCCCTGTAGGTCTCTAGTTTGTGGTCGTGAAGTTTCATGATTATCCTGCAGCTTTTATTTCAGGCAAAATCTTTGAGCCCCTCCTGCCGTTATAACGGCGCTCAGGCTGAGGTCCTCAGAAGTTCAACTTTCATTACCTCCAGATTATCAGTATTATCTTCATCTCATCACCACCTCTACCCGTGTCTAGACTCCACAGGGAGATTTCTTCTACTTACATCCTCACCAGCACTTTCAAATATATGACACCAGGAGGGGGTCTAATCACCAAAGACTGTTCACATTTCTCCTCCCTTTGTGCTCGTGTCAATAAAGTATCCGTTTACTCCAAAAAAAAAAAATGAAGTGTCTTCTTTGAAATACATGCAAAGCTGCTTTTCATTGCACCTCTGGGAGAAATAAATGAAAGCACCTTCTAAAAAACCTTGAGCATTGGAATAATACACAGTACAGTAGGAGGGAGGATTAAATGTGTCATTCAAGGCCCAAATGTCAGCACCTTACAGAGAGACAGAACGTACTGTACAGAGTGCTGCAGATTTCAGACTTGTGCCTGGCACACTTCTGTCTGTTTAAAGTAAAAGCTCTTCTCAATTTGACCTCATGGCTATTCTAAGGATGCGAGAGCACCTTCTCAGATCTATAAATGGGCGTCTCATAATGAGTATGATGACACCAAGCAGAAATACTCCTCTGTTTCATCTGGGAACTCACACAATCTGATTTATTCTATTCTTCTGCGCCAGATGCACTACGAGAATGTCCTTTGTTCAAAAGGACTGTTAAATCACCTTCGGAAAAACTCAGAAATTGACGTGGGAAAGTCGGCCTTTGAGCCGTTTGCGGCAAAGAAATAAAACGGTTTCTAAAGCCATACAGCTGTGATATCTTACAAACAGACTACAGAGAAGGTTACATCATTTCTAACCCTGCGACTGAAGGAACGGGCACGGTGTGTTTACCTGAACGCCACTCAGTTACAAACATGCTGCGCTCTCGCCCTGACCTCTGACCCCGTTGGAGAGTTACTGTGGCTGCACGGGAGATAAAAAATGTTTGCAGAGTATCTGAGTGGACGTGTCGGCTGTGGGTATGAATGAACTTTTGATGCATCGTGACAGAGTGAGAAATATTCAGATGCTTTACTGGATAGAAATATGTAAGATTACTCTTTTTTTTTGTTTTTTTAAACTTTATTTCAGGAGTAAATAGACATATAATTTGGTTACATATTGTAGTCTTTATCGTTGAAGCATTCCTGCAAAATGTGAATGTTTTATAGTGGATAAGTTATCATTGTTAACTTAGAGTAATCAATAAATTAACTAAAATAATAATAAAGCTGGAAATAGAAGAGCGAAAAAAGAAATTAATATTATTATTTATTACTATTATTATTATTATTATTATTATTATTATTATTGTTATTATTTAACGTTATTATCATTATTATTATTATTATTATTTTATATTATTATTATTGTTTTATTTTATATTATTGTTATTATTATTTTGTATATTATTATTATTTATTTATTTTTTTGTCCTCATTATTTATGTGATTGTAGATGTACGAGGTATTTATTGATAAAATTACTCTTTAATCCTGCATTTAAAATCTTATTTGGGTAAAAGTATTATAAGTCAATATACATAAAGCATCAAAACTAAAAGTATTCATTGTGCAGCACATGGACTCATTAGTCAGTTTTGCATTATAACATATTATGATGAGCAAATAAGCAGCTTTTTAATGGCAGAGCTGGTTGAGGTCGGGATGATTTTACCTGCATTTATATAACAGATGCACCATAAATATCAGGCTGACAACAGGAAATATTTTATTATCAGCTCTTATTTTGATCCTGTAAAGCCAAATTGCTTAAATTACCCCGCATGGTTTTCCACAGTCTTTTTCCATTCCTACATCAACCATCACACTCTTATTATAGGCCTTTTGTCACTGTGTTTGTCTGCAGATGAAGCCGCCATTCGCTTCTGGTTCTATAAAAGCTTGTTTTTCTGTTCAGTGTTATATAGATCGACATGTCTGGTTTGACAGATTATGTCAAAGCATTTAATCTGATTTGTTGGGCAAACTTCTCTAGAGAAACCAAAGTATGATTTTAAAGTTTGTATTATTTTATGTGCATTTGAAGAGTCAAAACTGTTTTTGTTGTGTTGACAGTGATGATTTTGAGTTATGCATTTTCTCAGCCTTTCTTTGCCTCAGGTGTGAATTAAATACAGGTTAAAAACTTCTTTTTAACATGTAAAAACATGAAATGATTGATTATCCTATCAGTATCGGTGATGGGAAGCAGGTTATTATACATAATTGGTGTCAAAATTGCTGACAAAATCTATATCTTGCATCCGTATTGGGTTTTTTAATAAATGATCGGATTCTTTTCTGCATAAAATGCTGCAAATTGTAAATCCAAAGACATTCATTCATAACTTTAAGGGGGAAAAAAAGAATATTCTTACAGAAGCAGGGATTATTTAACATATTTGTTACTAACAGAAATATCTAGTGTATTTCGACAAATCTGAGAACATTTTTCAAAATCGTTCATCTATTGTTGAAAAGTGAGTCGTCTTAGTGGACATAAGACTGTGTTTTCAATATACGCCACTATAATATTGGGGAAAAAGAAGTCGTCCCATGTCCCCAAAGACTACAACAGTATAATAATAAAATCAAGTATTTGGTGTCTATGAACTCATAAAACCTTTAAAAGACATGCAAAAGAAAAATCATATGGTAAAAATAGACAATAGCGGCTATTAATAAAAGTGTGAGTCAACAAAAGGCACACGGAAAAAAAAACAACAGGAAACTCGTTGCAGAGACCCGGGGGATCCTGAGCTGATTCTTAAAATAAATGAGCAACTGTTATCGATAGATTCTGCTTTGGTGACTGAACACCGGAGTGTGTTTTATTTTCATTACTGCAGTTTGTGCATGGAGGGAGGCTGCGATGATTAATATTGCTTCTGCATGAGCTGAGTGATGGAGCTTGGGAAACGGAGAGACAAGGACAGGACATGAATGCTGCACTGCACGTCGGCCCTGGTTAACCCTGCAGCCACACAGGTTGTGACAGAGAGCGAATATAAATGGGCTAATAGGCCCCTCAGTGCGCTGTTGTCCAGGGTTCCCCTTTCTTTTGTCAGACACTGTATGTTGCACTGGCACTGACTGTAATGCTCTTACACCGGGGGGTTATGATTGACACTGTGTCTGCTACAGACTCTTACAATTGCACTTTATTAAATTATAACAATAATGGCCACATGCAGTGGTGGAGAACAGCTGTTTTTATTGTCTAAAGTACAGCTTTTTGCTACAGTTCTTTACTTTAGTGTTTTTCTTTTGCTGTTATACACGCTGTTTGTTTTTACACCACTTTACTTTTATACTTTTTACTCCAAAACATTTATTTGACGGCTTTAGTCATTTTGCGGATTCATATTTTTAAAACTAAATATAATCAAGGAGCTGATTCAATATTATAAATTAAGCCATCCAGCAGTATATGAACTCTTTAAAATGTGCCACTCCTTCATCATCTGCAACATTAACACTGTTGTACCAAAAACTACAATCAAATATAATATATTTTGCCTTGAAATAGGAAAAAGATTCTTTTTCTTTTGGTTCTTTTATGGTATGTTTTGACGGTAAAACTTATGCATTAGTTCTGCTTGTAATGAAGTATTTTTTTTAAAATATGTTGTTTTTTAAAAATATGTTGTTATCAGGGGTTGGTATCAGGGGCGTCTTGGTGCTGCACCAGCCGCCCAAGAGTGCCACTTTATTATCCTGAACTATGATTGGCTATCTGCCGACTGAGAGGCAGGACCTCCAGCTTATTTAACTGTAATTTTGTAATTGCAGTATAACATTTGTATGGTTCCACTGTAAAGATTTGGCTATTTATCATAAATTAGCATTCAAAATTCGGACTGTAAGAAAATGTCAGATATTATAATGTTGGTACTTAAAGTAGAGTGGCTGTTTTCATGCTACGGCTTACTAAAACTTAGCTAAAAAGGCTAATAAACTTGTTTCTGTAAACAAGTTATTTCGACCACCTGTCAGAGTTTCAGAAGTTTGGTCAAATTTTGCAGATTCCTGCTCTGCTGCTGGTTAGTATTTGTCTTTTTGAAATATAATTAAACTACATTAATGTACATTTTTCAGGATATTGCAAGGTTCATTATGCTGTAAAATGCTTTTTTTATGTGGTCAGAAATTACATATTGCATCTTTAATTTCCTGACTAAGACGGAGGGAATCCAGAACTACTGACGTCAACAACAAGAAAAAAGAAAGTACAATGTAAACAGGAGTTGAAATATCCATCAGTAGATAATAATAAGTAGATATAATGCTAATATGTCACATGTGATCTCCTCCAGCACATGCCTGACTCCATCATCCAGCTCTTACATCTTTATTTCTTTAAATCCTTTCTTCTTAACGCATCCTTCTGCCTCATTCGACATTCCTCCCTCAGTGTCTCAACATTTCTCGCGTTGCAGTCGTTTGTTTCTGGCTGTCTTTGATCATGAGCTGAGGAGGACAGTAATCTACTGGAAGCCAAGTGTTTATATCTAGGACAGCTGAGAATTAGGTCACACGTGATTTCTGCTGCCCTAGGCCCACATGGGCCCTACCTCAAAGTTTTCTCATGATCGTCTCTCTGCTGTGCCCAAGTTTGTCAACAATGACTCGGCAGAATCGATGCAAATGCCCGGCCAAGTGTCAAGGTGAGACCATGATAAAAGACAGATGTCCTGCATAATGCTCTGTACTTTCACGCTATTTAAATCAATAGCGTGGCAGCGAGCCAACTTCAAAGGAGATTACAGTGATTTACAGAGTAACTACACCCTCAAACTCTGCGAGAACCCTCTCTCTCCCAGCATGCTTCACAAATGCAGCGGAGGAGTGATGGAGCAACAACTGCAGGAGACACGGCATTGTGGGTACATAGCGTGTGATGCTGGGGATCAGGGGACACAGGGGACACTTACTGACTATCGCTTGTGTCGGTAGCTGGATCCGACACTTTGGTCCAAATATCAGATGGGTACCCAAGAGTCCTGAGAATAAACTCTTAAAGCTTTGGTGATCGCATGAATTTTTTTCCCCTAGTGCCACCAACAGGTTGACATTTGTGCTTTTGAGTGACATGTCTGCCATGAAATTAGTCGGCTAGGTCTTCGTCAGTTGCTAGGGAACCAGGGTGAATTGATGAGAAATGGAACACAAGGGGCGGAAAACACGGAGGTGCTGGAATGCTACTATACAAGCAATGGATACTTTGAAACCCACAATCGAGGCTAACAAAGAAACAGTTGTTAGTTCAGTGTTCCAACATCATCATGATGTGATCATCACCACAATCCCAGATTGGGTACGAAGCCCCAGAAGACAACTGAGTAGGAAGATTTGAACCAGATAGAAACCTGGAGCCCCCGACGAATACCAAAGCTGAGTTGCCAAGTACCCTCAGAAGATCTGTGAGAGTTTGTGAGTGCTGCACTGAGAACCATCAGAACAGAAACCATCACAGAGACCGATAAGGACTCAGGACGAACTGCAGAAAGGAAAAGGAAGCAGGTGAATAACGGGATGTCCCAGAAATACAACAAGCTCTCCAAACCAAGAGGCACCTGACACAGAGACTCTCAGTCTGCAGGTTAATCCATAAAGAAAAATATCATCATTGGTTGCAGCCGTACTTCACATTGTCAAATTTATCATGAAACAAACTATATGATGTACCACATGACCAACACCGAATGAGCGCATGAACATGACGTGTAAATAACATTTGTTATTTCATGTCTTGATAGAAAGGAAGCAGAGTGTAAAGCTACTGTTGACATCCTCAGTGATCACACATTAAGCTCTGCTGAGGATGTCTGGGAAGAAGATATCAGTGATTGCAAATGGTAAAAAGTTTTGTCTCCAACTTGTTTATCCAATCCAAGGGACTGAAATAGTTTTTGGTCCAAAATAATGCTGTTGGAGTGAATACAAACACTGTTATAAAAACACTCAAGTTTGGCACTATGAAAAGAAATCATATTTGCGATGATGGATTATCCAGTGGAGGTCTTTTTTCAAGAATGAAAGCAGGGTTTGTTTGTTTTTATCTGTACATAATATTAATGAGTTGTTGTGAAAGCAGGAAAATGAGCCAAGCAGCCAGGAATTACAGAAGGGAAAGGGGGCGCACTTTGCCAGGGGTGCTTCAGTTTATATTCTTTTATATTTCACTCTAAAAAATGCAGACCTATGACTGTGATTGTACCCTTCAGGCTGGACATTTTGATGCTATATAGTTTCCTCGCTCCGGTGGCAGACGATTTGCCTTCTCAAAGTAACCTGAAAATATTCCCCTATATAAAAGTATTGCTGAGTCTCATCAAAGACCACATTGCCATTACCCTCTCTACATGTTTTGTCACATTTATATAATAAAATAGTGCTTTGAAATACGCCTGCAGACACAAACCAGCAGGATGCCTGGTTGGCTTTTTTTTTTTTGAGAGGTAATACTGCTGCTGATCAGTAATGCACAGAGACACAGGGAGGCTTGGAAGAAGTGAAATTTAGGAGTTTTTTTGAAAAGCAAAGTTCTAATGTTCTAATAAAACATTTCCTGTCTGCACAGTCACTCATAACGCTGCGGCGCGTTCACCCGCCGCGCGGCCAGGCAGACTGCACAGTGATGTCACAGCGGACGGAGGCACGTGTGCTCCCGCAGATGTGCCGGTAATTATGGGGGAATGAATTGTGATGTTTTAAGAGGAGATCAGGGGCAATTACAGTGATTTAAAGCAATGGAGCCGGGGCCCTGAACACACACCTTCTAATTACCCGTCGAGATCTCAGATCTTACAGCCAGCACGACAGATTTGGCATGTTTGCATATTCAAACAAAGGCTTCTGTATGATGTTTATCTTTCAATATTTAAAGGTCTCGTTGCTGCTCGCGTTTGATTGTGCACTCGGTGTGTGATGTGTTTGCTTCTGCTGCCGTTGTTGTCGCTGTTAATGACTTTGAAGGAGCTTGGTGATATATTTAGCTGCTAATCAGACAAAATTAATCTAAAGTCATTTGGAAATTTTGTTGCATTGCAATAGCTTGCGGGAATGTGTTAGATAGGAGTGCGTGTGAGGGGGTATCCACAAGAGGCCGAAACAGGGATATAATTTCATTTGATTGCCACACTCATCAAGTCCAAATGAAGATTAATGAACACATGATGGAGGACTGAAAATAATAATATTCCCGTTGTCTTTAGGGCTCTAATTTGTTTGAGAACATGCTGTCACGCTACAGAGGGCTTATTGGCATTTGCTAATGGACTGCTCATTGCAACGAGGACGAGGAGGGGGGGGCAGCTGTATACAATAGTAAAGCCACAAGCTATAAGTGGCGTGGCATTATATGTGTAAGTGCTATTTGAGGCGACTGTGATGAAGAGAACCTTAAACATCAGAGTGTGAGAGCAGGAAGGAGTCGGTGTATGAGGAGGGGGTGGCCAATTCCCTAAATAACTTGTTCATTGATCGCAGCAAGTAGATGCAGTATTGATAGTGTTGTTCGCCCAAAGGACCCAGATCCACTAATAATTAATTGCAATAGAATAAGGAGGCAGGGCGTCTATACTGCATTGCAGCTCCACTCAGCACGCTGGAGATACAGTGTGCAGCTATATGTACCAATCCGTGTTCAGCTCCGTGTTCTGGTTCAAACTAACAGCAAACACAATGACATAATGATGACAAACACGTTTTTAAATGGTCGAGCTGCATACAAAATGCTTTTACTGATCATAAATGCAAAATACATTTATGTTCCAACATAATTTTGCTTGTATTGCATGAAAAAAACACATCCATGGCTATGCTGAGGTAAATATAACTCTTAGTTAAGGTTAATGAAAGGCTGTGAAAGTAAAAAGTGCCTTGAAGCATCAAACATGACATGTTTACAACGCTTAAAGGGAGGATTCATGAGTAATGAGATCTTCTCAGCATCTGATCCTTGTAGCATCCTATAATGTAATACTTTCCTGGTAATGTAGGTAATAACGCGTGAAAATGTAATAAAATTTGCACTTAACTTAAATGTAATAAAACCCAATAATGTAATAACTTCACCAATAATGTAATAAAATATCCTGACTGATATTGTAATAACATTTTGCCAACAAAGTAATACCTTATTACATTATCAGGTAATTATTACATCATAGGGTTGATTGAGGCTACAATCCTGTTTTACTGTGACTGTAAAGATGACGTCAAAGACCTTCTGTGCACATTTTTTAACATTATTTAAAGGGATAGTTTGTATTTATTGAGGTGGAGTTGTATTTATCCATCGTCAGTATTAACTACAGTCGATCGCAGTCGACACGTCCCCAGTTTGGAGAAGCAGACATGAGTAGCAACACTATAACGATCTCCACTATACTGATAATATTTCAGTGGTCAGACAGCCCTGTTTACGTTTATATGTGGGGAACTAAAGCTGCTTTCTCTGCTCTCTCAGACTCAACCACTCATTGAGTTATTTGGTGTTTTAAAGGCTTAGTTCAGATTCACCATTGTGTTAATTCTAATCCACTTTGTCTCCTTGTATCTGCAGATTTCTACTAAAATCACCAACAATTAGCTTTACAGAATGCCTTATTTGGATGTTTAAACATACAATTTTAGAATATTTGTAATACAAAATAATATGAACGAACTGGGAAAGTTTGATGGTGATATCTTTCAGTCAGAATGTTTAATCTTTTCAACCGTAGTGTCTTGTAAAATGTTTTTTACTTACATGCACCAAACTCTCCAACTCCATTCATATCTATATTCTGAAGGTTTTTACAGAGGGGTTTGTCCAAGTATCATTCACAGCCTGGTTCATAGAACATGTTTATTTCTAAAAACGTGGTGAAAATGTATTAATGACTTAATTTTTTAATGGCTGTTGACAGGATTCTCATTTATGGAGTGAAGCCTCTCTGTAAAAACCTTGATGCTAATATGTTAGCAAAATGTGCAAAGAGAAAACTTCCAAAAACTTGAAAAAAAAACTTGTAAGTAATCAACTTATAGTGGCATCTATAAGTTTAAATTTGTACCCTATTCACCTGCCGTGACTCGCTTTAATGGCTTACTGTACTAAAAACTCACAGGACACACGCTGCGTCTTTACGTTAGACTTCTTATCACATTCTCAGTTATATTTATGACATGAAGATCCAGTTTCCATAGACTCGAGCCCCCAGACGAGTTCCACAGCAGAGTGTACCGCTTTACTTGTTCTCCACCCACACGGAGCGAAAGGTGATCTATACTGTAGATGGAGAGCTCACTGGAATAGACTGTTCACTTCAGCAGGGTACTCACAAACAGTGTGTGTGTGGGGGGGGGCAGAGCACGGAGACACTGAATAAACTAATCAGTCAATGATGCTCGGGCAAGTACCTCACAATACTCCATCAACAATGCATGTGTTTTCATCAGCTGGAAATCATACAATATCTCGTTACAGAAGGTATTGCTTGTCTGAGAGGACCAGCCTGAGCCTGGAGCCTCGCTCAGGGTCATTCACTGAGACAAGCTCCTTTATAATGGACCACAATCAGCCCCTGCCTCCTCTCATCTATTAAGGACGAGAATCCACTGTTTTGAAAGCAGCACAGCTCAATAATACCCCTTCTTGTGCACATGAGTTATTAATAACGGCGTGCTCTTGATGCTCCCGCTCTCAGCTCCGACACCGCAGCTGCCCACTGTCTTATTCCAGAGCAGTGTTGTCCAAATTATTGAAAGCACGGCGATGCCTGAGGTTTATGAGTTCTGTCGCAGTCAGGGCCGGGAAATCACGTCCGACGCCAGGCTCAGATGAAATGTGTGATTCGAAAGGAAGGAGATGACATCCCTATTATTTCCTGAGTCATCAAGCATCCACTCTAATACCTTCCGTCTGTCCTTCATCTGATCTCTCTCCACACACACTCTCTCGCTGTGTGCTTAAAAATGTAAGCCTGACTCCATTATTGTATTAACTCCTCAGAGCGAAAGAAGGGACAGAACTTACTGTAGAGTTCAGCATCTAGCACTGTTATTTTCATCTCTGCTAGAAGACCACACAGGTGGGCTTACGCATAAGCACGTTCGTATTTATGCACAAACAGTAAGATTTCTGCTGCTGCCTTACTTATCGCTGCAGGGGGTAACGCGTGGGTGGCCCCTCTGGATAATTTCTGATCCCTCACACCACCCGAGACTGAAACAGAAGGTGAGGGAAGGAGAAGCGAGACTGGGAGAAAGATGTAAGTGTGCGCAAGAGAGAAGGAGGTTATGTAAGGAATGTGAAAAAAACGTCAGCTGTTGACATCTTGCATGATCTTTGGAAATACAGCTCGGTTGTAAAGTGAGACTCGTTGCCTACGGAGCAGAATAGCATTAATTAAAACCGTGTAGAAGTCTATTTTTGAGTTAAAGATTCTGGTGGAGATGGAGAGCAGAATCTTGAAGGTGACAGAGAGCATTTCAACACGCCAGGCATTATGTTTAGCCATGAATTTACAACAGGATTACAGCAAATTAGATGTGTGTCAAACAATATTAGGACTCAGAGGGGTGAAAACACAAGATATATATATAACAAACAAACGCCAGAGGGTTTGAGGTGTTGTCTAAACACTTTGGCATCACAATAATGGATTAAAGTTTAAGCTTTTCATTTCTATACAACACTGGGATTGACCTGATCTCTAATCGTATTTGTCAGGTTGCCTATTCTTCACACACAGAAAGCAGCAAGAAGCAAAAGAAATGTTATTTATTTTCAGTTGTTGTAGTTCAATCATTTTTTGCACACCTGTTGCTCCTATATATGCGACCCTACACTGGCATACAAACACGACTTGCACAACACATTTTGTGCAGCTTATCTTGATTGCTATGGACAGTGATTACATTCTTATTAACTTGTAAGATGTTAATGTTGTTGCAAGCTAACGCTAGCCGGGTTAGGGTTTTAATTAGCTACCTAGCAGAAACCACTTTTCAACCAATGCAAACCTGGTTCTAGTGCTGGTTCGCAGTTGGTTCACTTTGCAAACCTTTGAGAACCCGTTTACTTTTCCACAGAGTCGAGAGCCACATCAATACTTCACTGTAGACGTCTCTGCTCTCTGCTAGTCTAACAGCAATGGCGGCATACATCATCTCAAATGTTGATCCTGGCTTTGCGAGCCTACATTGGCATCCAAACATGTCTGCTACAACACATTTGTGCCGCTCGTTTTGAATGCAATGGACGGCGATTACGTTCATATTAACACTGATATTAAGATGTTGTTAGCCTTTGCTGTAAGCTAAGGCTAGCCCGCTAACGCTAGCCTGTATCAATCACATTGCAGTTACACATGTAAAGTTATTGATACATGTTTTGGTTAGTCTTGTTGGTCACAATAATCCCGAAAGCATCACTAAAGCATCGCTCAAACATCAACAGCTAGTTAACTGATCAAAACCATCGTTAACTGTCAATTAAATCGACCATCAGCCCAAACTGAGCGGACACATTTTTGGGATGATGAAAACCAATAAAAAGCAGCATAAACATCCACATTCAGGTGTCCTCTGTTGACTTTAGGAGTCCTGGGGTTTTCTGCTTCCTGTACATTCCCATATGTTCTAGCGGTCAGGATTCCTGGTTTTCACCCAGGCGGCCCGGGGTTCAACTCCCGGTATGGGAATCAACGTTCACTGAATTTCATTGTACTTGTAGTCTGAGCAACACCAATGAAGATTAATGTAATCTAATACTGCCAGCTCCCTCCAGCTTCACCCTCCACATTGACACAATCAGGGCCCAAACAGAGCAGCAGTGTGACTCGAGTTGTCCCAAGCTTCACTGAAAATATACGCAACATCATCTCTGTTAGCTGGAAGTTATTTTAATTATGTAACCTCTGCTTTTATAGCTTTTATAGGCACTTGCTTCCACACTTCATTACTATATGCTCCTCTACCCTTGGTACTTATGACACTTACCTGATTACAGCTCGGAGTTTTACATACTTTTAGTGCGGCCCTTGTCGTCACTCCATTGTCTTCGCTTCTTGCTCCATTGTGTGTGTTCAGTGCAGTACGCGTGCTCTGTGCTCACATCTTCACACCCTTAAAAACGAGCTGCACTGTTTTGAACCCGAAGAGGAAAATCTCTGCATGCCCTGATTTATAGTTTAAATGTCTTTTCATCTATCAGGAACAAAACCGAGGCAGACATGAAAACGTGTGATGAGTCACCGTCAGTGAACCAACACGCTTTCCTAACCATGAGCTACTGCCACACACCATCACAGCTAATGTTTCTGTAGACGCACACGCCTCAAGGCTGCTGATGTGTGTGATCAACATGAGGCAGAACAACAGCATACATCAAACCTACCAGCTTTGTCAGTAACAAGATATTGATTTGGATGCGTGCCCAATAGAATGATGATATGTGTCTGCTTGGTTTGGCCAGCTGACAACAGTTTTCTCTTTTTTTTATGACTCCTCTCTTGCACTCTCTCTTTAGTCCCGACCATGCCAGTATCCCGTCTGTCTTGTCTCATCCATTTCAGAGTGTCTCTTCCGGTGTGAAGGGAGACCCGAGAGAGTGGCAGGGGCATCTGAGACGTGACATGGAGATAAGGGTTATAGTGCTCAACAGACAGTGTCTGTCTCCAAACCCCTCGGCCAGATGGCCACTGTCTGCAAAGAGATGGGCAATCCCCCCGGTCCACAAGTGCACATTCACACACACACATTATATAAACATATCACTGCAATATAATTCCACAGTCTTAAATATCTTGATTGGAAAAGGTCGACAGATCAGACCTTCTGTGACAGGTGAGGGAAAAAGTAATGAAAGCTCTACAGGAGTAAGAATGCATAAAGATGTTTAAGCCGCATGTGTTTTCTGTGGCACATATGCGGTTTAGTTGTCCTTCCATCGCTGGCAAACACCGGCTGTAACATGGCTCTGTGGAGCGTGAGGCCAAGAAACTGAGAGACGAAGTCTGTGTTCGATGATATCCACCCAAGATTCACTACTTTTCTAGGGGGAAATGTAACCTTCTGTAAGCCCCCCAGATCCACACACAGATGGAGACACTCAGCTCTCCTCCTCCCCCCTTCTCTCTCTTTTCTCCCAGGCGGAGCCGTTCATCCTGCCCCCGGGAACATATGTGCTGCTTCTAGGAGGAAGAGCAAAATCTCGTATACAGGCCAAATTTGAGATCTGGCATATTTCCCGAGGGGCTTTTTATTGTTCTGTTGGACCTTCTGTTTTGATGGACAGGCCCGTGTAACACACTGCGACTTCTGCTGTGCTGCCAAACTTCAAGTTAAAGTATATGTGGGCACAGTCTCTCACCCCAAACAGAAGGATTAGGTCAACACAGAGAAAAGACTGTGAACTGTGCAGTGTCTGCAGGAAAGCACGATACTGAGATCAGATATAGGACCGATACTGGCTCAAATATCTGGATCAGGCATCGTTACAATGGGCCTGAACTATTCAACTCGATGTCCAGTGAGTGAGCATGCTCTCCATCTTCTACTAAACACCTGCAGAGCAGAACTCCAACACCAGCTGACAGTCGGTTTAGATGAGAAACCTCTCAGGTCATGTGGTTGGCCGTCCTCACATTTACATCAACAAGATCTCCAACCTCAACGACAGATTAGACCATTTGTCCAAACCACCCATAATGACACATATGAGCATTGTCAAAAGCCACTCGCTATACAGAGGAGCATTCTAAAAATAGCACACGTCATTATACATATACATACGGCTCGCAGTTGTAAAAAAAGCTGCAGTTTCTGTGAATTTAGGCTGCAAAACTACTGACTGAGAAACTTCCTGGTAGGGTGTTATTAATGACAGTTTTAATAAATAAATGCATGTAAATGACTATTGTTATAAAGCTATATTAAAAATTGTTACTTTTGTTTTCTCATGGGACATGAGCCCCGTTCTCCTGGGTGAAAGCCCACCATTTGTTCGACCCATACACCTCTGCTCCTGCCCGAGTTTGGCGTCCGCCATTTAAATTTTGTATTGCGGTCAATCACTACTGCTACGTCAGCAAGATAGTGGCAGAACACAGTCAACAATATATATGAGTCATATTTTGCTGCCTGAAAAAAGACTCTTTAATTATGTTTTTTAAAGGGGAGACAAGTCTGGTATAAATTTTTTTAAAAAAAGAAAGAATGACTCGTACCATTTGCAGAAGAGAAACTTTCAATTAGGAAACAGGCAAAATTTCACTAAAGCAATAACAGATAAAATGTTCATTTTCATTAGGTTAAAAAATTAGCAGTGAATTCAGGTTTAAAATCAAATTTGATACCTAAAATAAAGATAAACATTATAATTGCTGGCCACCATTGCTGGAATTTTAATTATTTTGTAGTTTAAGTTTTGACCAATTTGTTGCTGCCTTTCAAAACTTTCCCCTTGAATTATATTTCCTATTCATTTTGAATAGGAAATATAATTTTAATAATAACGAACCTCATCCATCGGTAGAAGAGGAAACATTGTTCAGCCTTGTGACCACAGTGCAGGTTGTTGGAGTTCTGTTGAAAGCTAATGACCTCATCTAATATTCCTGTCTCTATGACAACGGCTGATGATGATTGAATGCAGTTTTCATCCAGGTAGGAGCGATCTAATGACCACACCTCTGCTCCTTTACTCTGACTGAAGGTGTAAGATTACTGTGTGAAACTTGCAAAGGTCATCATGTAGTTTAACCAGCACTGACTTGACAGTTTCGTTGTCATATTTCTTTCTTTTAAAAGAATTCCTAAAATAGCTATTTTTATTTGATAGATTTCATATGCATCGATGAATTATGATGGACTTTTTTTGTCTTCCCTCCAGCAGCTGCAGTGATATTACATTTAATTTACAGTTTGCAAACTAACTGAGTAAGTGCAGATAATATTAGCATGACAAGTGGCGGAGGTGGATAACAGGACGTCCGTTCAGTCAATCAGAGGAGACAATCAGAGACACTTTACCATCACTGCTAAATGCTTCACATTTGTACATAATGTGCATTACTGCAGCACCAAGTCGTAATTAAATCATTCACAAGCAGGTACAGTCTGTACAATAAGTATCTCGACATGTCCGACCAGTCTCAATATATAAGACACAGCTGCCCTATAATGATCAGTCTGTATAGGTCATTGTCACACGGCGGCCCGGGGTTCATGACAGGCTGAAAATGTGTGAAAATGTAAAAATTGTGAAGGTTTTTCAAAAGTCCGCAGTCAGATACAGCTTTCCGCTCCAACCAATCAGAGAAGGGGATGCCCTGAGTAAGTAAAAAAAAACGAGAACATTGGCTTTCACTTATTTCATATAAAGTGTGCTGCAACTATTTTATTATGAGCCGAAGCATCAAAGAGGCCTTAAAGAGGGTAAAGAGAAAACTTGGCCAAGATCGAGACTTTTTGTTGCATTCGACTCATTTTCATTGATGTTTCTATGGAGTTTATGTAACAGAAAATTGTACTGATGTTCACAACTTCAACTTCAAAAGCATTTTCTGCAGAAAAAATGTCAACGGTAGATAGTTTTTATTTAAATTGTATCAGAAGGTTTGTTGAAGTTAATGGATTTGAATGAACTTGAATCAAATATATAGTCAGCAAAAAAAAACAAGGAAACTGGTAAAGTAAAAAAAACACAATTTTAGTATTTAGTCTTTGTCGCAAACAATGATGCATGTTGATAAAGTCACAATTAGTATTATATGATATTGGTGCCTTCTTAAGTTGATCACTGATAAACATATTTAGTCATACTTTTCATACAAATCAACACTTTTTGGAACATAAACAGATCATAAAGATAACTGCAGGAATCAAAACTCACAAAATCCTTTGTGTCAGTATTGTTGAAAAGTATTGTCGTATTTAAAACAACTGTAGTTCAAATAAATAAATCTACATAAATGATACATTAAAAGACTAATTTGTCAGAGTGCAACATCATGTAATTGCTAATGCACGTTATGTATGATGTATTTAAAACAAATGTAGACTCTATCTCTGTTAATGATGCAGACCTGTTGACATATAACTACATATTTATTATAAATATGCAGTCGTATATAGAACGAGTTAAAGTGAATCAACATTAATCTAAAGTCAAATGGACTAAAGCTGTTCGGTGTAAAAAAACAAAACAAACATAGACCTTTAGGTAAATTGTTGCTATATGTGACTGCAGCAAATAAATACAATGATGCATGAACCCTATAAGCACATAATGTGGTGGGTGTTTAATCAGGAAAACAGGTTATAATGAAGTTATTCATCTTTCAAATGAATCGAATGTAAGAAGAAAATCTTTTCATTCGACATTAGATCACTGTTAAAAGGTAATTCAGTTGTTTTCCTTCAGCCTTCACTGACGCTGAAGGAAAACTTTAAATTGTGTTTATGAAGAAGAAGAAGAAGAAAATTGGTATATTGGTAACAAGCGAGACATGGAGCCTGAACCAGGGGCGGGCCTGGGCTGAGCACAGATCATACAAGTCATCATGGTTCATGACTGAGTGTGATACTAAGAGGGAGCATGGAAAATTACCACACAGCAAATTAACTCGGCAGAGTGTGATTAAAAATAATTTTTGTGAAACTAATTTGCACTTACTGTAGCATAAAATTAAGGTTGCGTTGGAACAGTTGGTTCAATTTTCAGAGGACCATCAGGACTTTTGAAAATTTAATGAGGATCCAAATTGCCTCTTTCTCTCCCGTTCACATCATGTATTTGTGACAACCCAATGCTGTCTCTGTCTGTTAAAGACCAAAAAGCCGTACAGCGGAGGCATATTAATATTCACCATCAAGCACAGGTGGGGCGGGGAGGCAGAGTTTAGGAAATATCTTTGGTTTATAGTTGCTTGCATCAACGGCCCGAATTCTGCCCATAAAATCTGTTTTTTTATGTGACTGCAGTGAAAAATATGCAGAGATGCAGAGGCAGGGGTGTAAATACAGACAGTGCAGGCTGTGTGTTTGGTGAGGGGGCTGAAGAGGGAGCGCACCCTCCCACAATATCTGTCTTTTAACTGGTTATGAATTAAGTATTAATGGCATTTTTTACATTTATAATTTCTATATAGTTTTTCTGAATGCTGCCACAGTGCCACTGGATCGGTTTCCACAAAATCAGACAAAATCATACCAGTTCACCAGAACCTCCTTTAGCTTAGAATCTAACAGGGCCTCCAGCAGCAACCAGACAATTTTGGAAAGATAAAGATCCGGCTTTGTACCACCTTTGACGTGGACCTCTGATCAGCCTCTCCCCAGACCAGCAGCAGAGCTGCTTCCTGGGAGCCAACACCGACACCACACTGCTGCAGGCCCCCACAGTTTAACTGGGCCCACTGCAGGGAAAGGGAGGCACAGAAGAACCAGAACCAGGACTTATCAGCCGGGCTGTCAGACCCTGCTACAATAAAATGAGTTTTTTTTTTAATGACAGTCTGATTCTCATAAAAACACTCATTCTTCTCCACGTGTCAGCAAACTCAACAAAAAAATAAGTCTCTTGTTGTGTGGTATTTTCTGGCATATACAGATATGCAATGATCGCTGGGTAATATGTATGCTTATGCTGTCAAATGTCAAGTCTCTCTTTGATCATGTGACGAGAAGATGTGAAACACGGCAGCTAGTTTTGGCGCAAAATCTATAACAGCTGACAAGCAGAGTGAGCATTCATTCCTCTCAAATATTGTGTCTAATGGTGTGTGTTTGTGTGTGCTTCCTAGCAAGTAACACACACACACCAGGGCCCATCATAACAGCGTGCACTGGGGCCTGTCGTGACAGCCTTATGCAACTTTGCAGAGGAGTGCATCTGATGGAAATTAATGAAAAAAAAAGTGATTAAAAATGCTACCATGTTGCTGTGATCATCAGTCTTATTGAGAGGATCACTCTAATGTTAGGGGGCAGAGGTTACAGGTCAACACAAGGTTAAATGAATGACCTTTCAGAGGACAAGGATCATTATTTAATATCCTTTTGTTTAGAAATCACATCACTGCATCATCCTTCCCGCTTAATTAATCTCCCCAAATGTTCAGATGGCATTTAAGGGGGTAAAGGTTAAAAATCTGTATCAAATGTAATAAAAATGTTAATGAATATTCACGCAAGAGGCCGTAAAAAAATGGCCTTTGGCAGTATCATTCTCAGCCATTGCAGTTCAAGTTTTTTTTAACTTTTAACTTGAGTTTTGGGGAAGCAGGCACTTAGTGTGTGTGTGCTGTACCTTTCCCTCATGTGGCTGACGCAGAGATTGGCCTACTTGAAGGGAAGAGAGTGGATCTTTATGAGCTCCTCATGATAAGGCAGGGAGACATTAGGGTGACGGGTGTTCTAACCCGTCCTCCTCATGGTCATTGTGTGGAAGAGAAATGCTGGAAGATGACAGCCGAGAGAGCAAGCAGATTATAATCATCCTTTACCTCTGCATGGCCTCCATCCAGCGGAGCGGCTCTTTTCTTGTCCTCCGCAGACATCCGTGGTCTGTCTGAGATGACAGAATAAGAGGCCATGACTGACTTTGATTTGTTGGAGGTGACATGTCTGCTGGCCTGAGTACTGTCTCAGTCCATATATACTGGAGTACAGAGAATTCACCGGTGATTCTGCCCCCTGGTTGTGTCGATATAGCTTAGCTCAGACCTCTGAAATGCCACTCAAATCTCAGATTTGTTCAGCGATTCAAATATATCTTGTGTCTGCAGCAAACTGATGCACATTCTAGCTGGTTGGATAAAAAATTGACCTATAAAAGCTGAGAAGACTATTCAAGATAAGACGATTCAACTGATATTTTAAAAATAAAGTATTGATATCATTTTAATAATACACTGTGATAGTAGAGCAGAATAGAGCCGCTGCTCCTCTGCGTCAAAAGGGGTCATTGAGATGGTTCAGGAATCCGATCAGGCTGTCTCCTGGGTGCCTCCCATTGGAGGTTTTTCGGGCACGTCCAACTGGTAAGAGGCCCAGAACACACTAGAGACATACACCACGTCTCGCCTGAGAATCCCTCGGGGTTCACCAGGAAGAGCTGGAAAATGGTGTAACCCAACCCCGGATTAGAGGAAGGAAACGGATGGATGGACAGACGGACGGACGGACGGATGGATGGACGGACGGACGAACGGATGGATGGATAATAATCAAGTAAAAAAACTGCACTCTTTAAAAACTGAATAATTTACCTGTCTTCTTTTTGTAAGATTTTGGACAGTTAAGGTTGCATTATTTTTCTTTTTCATCTTCCCAAATAATATGGAAAAAGCTATATTTATGGAAAACAGATACATAAAATGGCAACAAATTTGGATGAGAATTAATGCTCTGTTTTTGGTCTCAACCAACCTGTGAGGAAAATATCTGATTATTATATGCTGCAGCTGAAATGCAGCTGAGGAGAACTGTGAGAGTGAACATCAACAGTAAAGTCATGGCTCCGTGAAAACCAAAACAATGAGCTGAAAGACACCATAGTTACTCCTAGCAACTGAAAACTGCAAAGGTGGGATGGGTGTATCACTTGTTACTGATTGGTTCCCAAAAAGAAATCGGCTGACATGAACACAATGTTATGTTTAATGAATGAAGTGAAACAAAGTTGCTATTCAGTCTGATCATCAGGCGGATGTTCATACAAAAGTGCTCAGCTAATCCACAAGTTTCAGTGTTTTAAGAACGAAAGTCATAGCCGATAGTGTGCTTTGTTATTAACTGCATGTATTTCTTCCATATCTTTCCAGAATATGTAACTTCTGAGGTGAAACCCTGTGAAATAGTTCAAGGTGAGTGCAGCAAAATTCAAAACAATCCTGCACTGATCTGAATTCAGGCCGCTGTCGAGTCATCTCTTACTCGTAGCTAAAAAATCTTGCAGCAGGATCAGAAAGCGCTGATTCCAGATCCGTGGTTACGGGTAACCTTGTACCTACAGTGAGTGAGCCACAGGAGGGCATGTTTCTGCCTCAGGCTGGACACCTGTAGTTAAAAGGGCTGTCTTAAAGCGATGGATATGAAAGGCCTGAGCTTCGATGAGAAAGTGTAAAAGCAACTGTGTCGGAGGGAGCAGACTGCAAGGAGGGAAAGTGGCTCCGGAAAATCGTTTGTAGATTTCAACAGATCCGTCGTGAATGTTACATTCTGAGAAAGTTCAAACTGCACTTGGTGTTATTTCTTAAATTTGGGTAACACATTTTGAAAAGTGTACAACTTGACAGAGATTGTATATGTCAAGAGATATGCATGCACTTATCTCTAACACCCCCACTTAACTTTTGCAAGGAGAGAAAGAAGTTCTCTACATTCACAGGGGGTTTTAGTTACGATCTGAAGTCTACACAAAAAGAACTCTTGATGGTAAGTCATCACCTGTGTATTTTAGAGAGGGAAAACATTTATGCTGCTGACTGACAGTGCAATCTGACAAAAATGCAGAAGCACCCTCCACCATCCAACTTAGAATACGATTGTTGTGTACAAGCATCGTCCTCCCCTAGAAACTAATACAGAATCTATCAAACAATTATACTTAAATCACCCTTTTCCTTTCTTTTCTTAACCAATATGGTAAGTTTTCTTTGTTAGCATTGAAATAACACTCATCTCTAGTTATTTATGTGATCTGCTACTGTGTATTCAATCACACAGGAAGTTGTTTGAGCCTGTTTAATACGTTTTTCTTCATACAAGTGGAGCTGCATTACTGGTTCTGCACTCTCTGCTGTATCATCTCAAGCTCTCTCAGCCAGTGAGGGAGCGTGTAGCATTCATGTCGAGCTAACACGGCTAACGTTGATGAACAAAATGCAAATAAATCGAGACAATGACCACGCAATTTAGTTTTGAAAATCCTTTTTAAATTGATCTTGCAAGCTTGTAAGCTGGCTGAATGTAACTTGTGTAAATAAATGATTTTAGCTAACCAAATTAGCCTGTGTGTGTGTTTCTGTGTTCTTGTCCTCCCTACACAGTGAGGACCGGAACGAGTCAGGACATTTTTGGGAACCGACAATAGTTCAGACTGTCCTTATTTCTTTTAAGGCCTTTTAGGATTAAGACTTGGTTTAAGGTTAAGGTTAAAATTTGGTGTAGTTTAGGGTTAGGGTTAGGGTTAGGCATTAAGGTTGTGATGGTTGAGGTTAAGGGTAATGTGCAAGGGAATGCATTATGCTAATGAGGAAGATAGAAGTACAAGGATGTGTATCCTGCATGCTCTCTCTAACTCTTATACAGAATTTGATTTTCAGTTAGCAATATCTGCTAGTCTATTTGTATGAAACATACCCTTGAGTCTTTTGTAGCCTTTATGCGTCTTTGTAAGGATCATAAACTATTTAGTGAATGCAGTGAATGTATTTTAATGTCACCCAATAAGTAAAGTATAAACCAAACACATACATTTAGCATTTATATAGCTGTTTTTCCTAAACAATTCATAGTTTGCCTCTTATTCCACCATTCACGCACCTAGCATACGAGGAACGGGCCTAACTATTGGGAGAAACTCGGAAATTCAGAGTCTTGCTCAAGGACACTTCAACACGTGGACAGGAGGGGCCTCAGAGCTACAGGCATGGCTGATCTCAACTTGTGCTCCTTCTCTCCTCTGTGACTAAGTCTCTTCCACCCAAAGTTAATTTTTAATGACACACTTTGTTATGTGGGTCCATAGGGGGCCCTTAGTGGCTGTGCTTTAATAAAGAGAGTCTCACTGCTTGCTCCCTTCTGAGAAGGCTTCATTAAAACCGGTGACGGGGAAAAAAAAGAGGTCTTTGAAGTTCCAGATTTGAGCCTATCTAAACTTTATATATCTCTTTCCATCTGTCTGTCTGGTACTTTATGACTTTATTTCATTTTTACATCACTGGTAGCAATAAACAAATATGATATATTGAAGGACAGATGATGTGACCCCCTAAGGGCCACTTCATAACTGGAGTGTGTGTGTGTGTCTGTTATGTGGGTCTATAGGGAACAGGGACTGGGCTAGAAAGAGAAAGAATACATACACCATCCATCTTAATCAATGATCCTTATTGTCATCTTATGTCTCCTCAGCTTCCCCATCTATATCTCGCAGAGACAAATCCAGTAGGCGCAGGGCTCGGCTTTTAAAGCTGGACTCCAATAGAAATGGTTTTATAACAAAGAAGCCATTTTATAAAGTTGGTATACACTATAACTAAAATGACCCAGTGCAGCGTAGGTATAAATATCCATGATATGGACACAGAAAACATGTTGTTCAGCCCTTAGTCTGAAAAGAAAGGCCAGATAAAGTCCTCTAAGTGCTACTCAGATTCAGACTATGTGCAATGCATGATCGGTTAGTATTTTAATGAGTAAACTCTACGTTTTATTCTTTGCCAGCTGTCCATGGCCAGTCTCTCAGTCTACTGGAACAAACAGCTCTTGTGGTTGGTTGGTTGGTTGGTTGGTTAAAGTGATTCTAATGTATTTAATTATTTTAACTATTTTATTGACTGTCCTATAACACTATTGACTGATGAATAAGGAAAAGTCCAGTGGGTGCAGCAAATTTTGCACAAAATCATGCACAAAAGGCATTTCCAGCAATCGGCTAAGCTAAAAAACATCCTTACTGATACAGGTAACATTTTGGACCTTGTTGAAGATCAAAAACATACATCCACTGGACTATGTATTAATAATGGATGATACAGGGACATGGGAGGCATGAGGAAGGGTGTGTCCAAAACAAAATGTATGTTACTTACTGGAAAAATTCAACAGCAACTACTTGAAGTGTCTTTTATTAAAACGGAACCCTGAACAAGACATTTTTAAATGGCCAAAATGTTGAAATAAACTTGAACATAAACTGACAACACAATGTGAAAGCGTCAAAGTTCTGAGACGAAACCACGACAAACAAGTTCACAGCTATTAGATGTGCCAAAGGTAGCCACTTCTTCTAAATTGGACCATTACTTACACAATAAAAGTAATATTGTCTTGACGAAGACTTAAAACAAGCGATTGAGACCATAATCTTTCCATAATAATTTTTTCTGAGGTAATAAATGGAGTGTGAAGTAGTATAATTTTGTATTGACATAGATAGGAGCGGAGATCTTTTGCAACCAACCTTAACTTTTCTATGCGTGGGAGTCAGCAGTGGTAACCCTAGATTTGGGTCAAAAAATAAAGTACAGGTCCTGGGATTTTGCTAGCGCTAGCCGGAAAGATCGAGTCAACAAAGTAAGCTGAAAAGAAGATTAAATCAGGTTGTGAACTGCTCGCTGGTTGCTGTGCAGATCTGCTCTTCTGTATCAGCAGAACAAGGTGAAAAAAAAACATGCAGCTCCAATTACCGACCAAATGTACCGATAAATATAGAT
This sequence comes from Serranus cabrilla, assembly GCA_903364295.1. NCBI lineage: Eukaryota > Metazoa > Chordata > Actinopteri > Perciformes > Serranidae > Serranus > Serranus cabrilla. The sequence continues at coordinate 423,091 of CAFUXE010001107.1, forward strand.
TTAATAGTCCAAGCATTTCCCGTAACACATAATCAAAGAGAAAGTACATGTTATTTCGGATTGAATTCTTCTTTGTTTGAAAGGGGAGAGAAAATCACACCACGCAGAAATCTGCACTCTACTGAGTGCACTTTTGTATTATTTTGAGGTAAGATAATTTGATTCCCCAAGAGGGTATGGTTCGTCTCTAGAGAACATGATGAACCATACAGGACCTGCAAGAAGTTCATTGTGCGCTGCTATGGAAACAAGTTGGCTTCAGTCTCAGTTGGTTGGGGTGAGACATCTACGCTGCTTTACATGAAGTCAAAAGGCAAAATGCCACCTGAAAGCCAAACTAGCCTCAGCCACAGTCGACCAGTCCGACACAAAACCTTGTCTGCTATCCTTTTGTTCCAGGTCTCCATAATCTAGGATTAAAGTACCAGTACTGAATATAGTTTGTAAACTGCAGATGAAATAAGGTTCATCTTCAGCTGGGTAGCTCAAATATTAGATACAGGTTGCAGTACCTGTTTTAATGATGTAGAGAGAACTTTGAAGTTGAGTGGAGCTGCTAGTAATTGTTCTCTATTGCTGTGAAGACTTGTACTTCAGTTCCCTGCCAAAATGAACACCTGGCTCCTGGCTTGTTGCTATAATAACCATGGGGGAAGAAAAGGCTGCAGCTGTGCTATAGTTGTATTTAGCCCATAAATTAATAAATATCTTCTACAGGCTACAACTGCCTTTAATTGCAGAAATTGATTAGACATTTTATCGGATGTGTCTCCTTCCTCTTCTCCCATCTGTGAAAAGATGTAATTTTCTTTTCCCACACTTCTCCATCGAGAAAATAATTACAGAACAGAGTGATGAGAAAACTAAATGAATGCTATCAGTAAGCTGGGGGAGAAAATGTCATTATTTGAGGATTGGACAACTGAATAGTCTGATTGAACTATAGTACAGGGGCCTAGTTAATGGCGGTGAGAAGGTGGAAATAATAGCACACTGAAGCAAAGTTAGCACAATTCTTCATTATAATCTGCCTTTTGGTAGACTCTTTATGAACTCATGTATTTTTTCAGCATGATATGCAATTACAGCACAATTAAGGAAACAACAGAGGTTATTTTAGGTGATTATTACAGACCCATATCATATCTATGGTTTGGACACATAGTGGATAACATTCGAAGCAAAATTAGAAATAAAAACCATTAGTCTAAATTGAAAACTAGAGATGGCCCAATTTTACTGGTGATATATATAATGCCTGGAAGTGGAGCTCTTTCTTTAGATTTTTACACAACTGTATCTCCTACACAGGCAATCTGCAGAATGGTGTTCTTAAAGGAGACATATTGTGCTAATTTTAAGGGCCATACTTCTATTCTGGGTCTCACTAGAACATGTTTACATGCTTTATTGTTCAATTATAATAGCTCAAGGCTGCTGCATCTCTCTTCACCCTCTGTCTGAGAAGCTCAGCGTGAGCACCTGTCTCGTCTGCTCTGATTGGTCAGCATTTCTGTGCTTTTGCCGTCTCTGCACTGTCCACCGGTGCAGCCGAGGGAATGACTGTAACGGAGTTTAGAAGCAGCACTTTCTGCTGTGAAAAGTTACCCAAAAAAAAGCCTCTAAATCAAAAAATTATCCAAACTTAGGGAGAAATTGACATCAGCATCCAAGAATACAGGTTTCCCTAAAATTAGCATGTAGCTACGTGTAGCAGTGTATGTAAACACTGCAGTAACAGGCACCTCATTATTTGAAACTTTAATATGAACATCTGACATTGTAGCAGTATATATATGACGGATATTAAGGAAACACAAAATAGCAAGTGTCTCAAAAAATGCGAGGAACTTGTACTTTAATTGAGTATTTTCAGTCCATGCTTATTTTTTTACACCTGCTATAGTTGCATCTACTTTTCATAAAAGTCATTTTATGCTGTTATATTGTTGATTAAACACTGTAGCACATTTCAGTGTACATTTACAGTTATTAGCTGGCGGCAGCTTTGCCTGCAAAGTATTGTAAGTATTTCAGTATTTTAGCAATACCATGTTTTACTAGAAATGTATTTGCAATATATAGTTTTGTTGGTAAATTACTAAGTATTTACAGTGCACTGTAAAACATTTTAGTGAAAATTAATTCCTGTTAATATGACATTCTTTTAAAGTGCTGTAATCACATATTTTCTCTCACAGATTTCATGACAATACAGTAAAATACTGTTCAGATTTCACTGTAAATTTACATCTCAGGTTTAGGGTGCACCCAAAGGCATTTTGAATTAGCTCCACCTCAAATAGAAATGACAGTAAAGTACCATTTACATGTTAATGCATTAACAATAATGGTTCCATTATATTTTCAAACACTGCCAGAGCCAGTTCTGACAGGTGAATGACTCTTGGGACCTTGACTTCATTTTTCTGATTGAGTATTTCTAAAGTGTGATATAACTCCTCTTTAGTAACTACTTTGAATACTTAGCCCATAACTGCTGGACATGCATGTCCAGGAATAATCGCAGGTCCACTTTTGAACCTCACTTTAAAGAGCACAAGAAAAGAAAGAGGAGAAAATGTAATTTCATTATGATTTTCCAGGTAGTTGCTCTTCCAAGGATGAAATCCAATTAGCCATCCTCTAAGAAGCTATTAAAAATGGCAAAAACATGGATGCATTTATGTCAGTTATGCTAAAGAATTTAAATTATGCTGCAGAAGAGTTTCATCCTTAGTCTTGATCTTTTATATGGTCGACCCAGCACTGCTTTTCATGAATAAAAGGAGTATGTTAGAGCAGATAACATCGGCGGTAAGTAATTTAACAGGGAGACATCTGAGTGATACCTGTAACAGACGTTATGTGTCTCACTGCAGCGACAGCGTTCTGTGTACTCTCCATTCATTTCATGTGATTTTGCACTCCCTCCTCGCAGGAGGGGAAGAGCTGATTGCAGTGTTCTCCCTGTCTTTTTCAATAAGCCTGGCACTGTCGGCTCCTCTTTGACTCAAACTCATGTGTGGAGTGACTGTCAACCCGCCAAGGCCCATTCACTCCAGCACACACCACATCCAAACTCCCTGTGCTCTGTCTGCACCGCAGCTCCTCCCCGGCTCACTCTCGGCTCACAGTCACGTTCTGCGGCTTTGAACTTGAATTTCGCTCACCTCCAGTCTCTACCCC
>CAFUXE010001107.1:431489-468780 GCA_903364295.1 Serranus cabrilla
TCTAACCTAAAGCTAACATTAGCTTTCTAACCTATAACTAACATTATCTTTCTAACCTATAGCTATTATAGCTTGCTAACCTATAGCTAACATTAGCTTGCTAACAGCCAACATGTCCTTTCTGAAGGACATGTAGTGCTAGAATTAAATAGTTTTAGCTAGAAACAGACATTTTGTTAGTGTTTCAGCCCATGGCTGTCTAAAAGCATTAAAAACATTAAATAAACCGAATTCCAGGATCGCAGTTTTCTTTGGTTAATCAGCTAATGAAAGCTTGGTTCTTTCATTTGTTGGTAGCACACAGCAGTTCTTGATCGTGTTTCTGTTTTAGCTATCAGACAAAATTGTCAAGAAGGTACCGTCTTTCAATACAAAGTCAATGCAGAAAGCTTTAATCCCACAATGCATTTTTGTTGACAGTGGAAGTCCTTGTTATTAAAAAAATATATATTCAAATGGCATCTTAGATCATGTAAAGTAATCATTGATTTATAAGAGATTCATGTTGTAAATACACATTAGACAAAACAATGTTACAGAGCTAAGTCGCTGGGGGAGACTTGAAGCTGGTGTCTCAATTATTTTGACAACACTATGTAGATGTTCACTTTTTCCAGTTTGATTCTGCCAGCAGCGTTCTTTCCCTTTTCTTATCACTGCCGACAGTAGAACGGCAGAATAATAAAATCTATTGTGTAGCTTCTTGTAAAATGCTCCTCCCAGCAGCGGGACCTTGTGGGACATTTCCTGAGATTAAGTTTTTAGTTGGTGTGGAAAAAAATATTACATGACACTCAACATTTCAATGCAGGGGTTTCAGATAACATTTGCAGAATATTTACACAGGTAGTAGATAACTGTGTCTGAATCAGCATTGCACGGTTATGGTTACAGTGTGTGTATGCAGGTGTTTAAGGTTCTCTCCCATCATCATACAATTACAGACAAATGCATCAGTTTGTTATCAATGGAAACAGCTGCTCAAGAACTGATTGTAAAATGGTAATAAGCTGCGAGGACCTGCAGAGAACAGTGACAAGACAAATCTTCCTCATAGCAACATCTTTTTAGAAACCACAGCGTGGTCCCTCACTGCCGCTATCTCCACCTAGATCAGAAAATGAATTGCTGCTGTACGTGTAAAGGATTCCCTCCTTTACTTACACAATGAGCTTTTACACAACAAGAACTCAACAAGCTCTAATATTGCTGTTCATGCCAGCATTCATCAATACAGTTAGTTCATTTGAGTGCATATCAGAGTCTGCCTTTTCCTCCTTCTGATGAAGAGAACATGATGTACTGGTGGAGCAGAGATTTTCTTGATAACATCACATGCACACACACACACTCACACACACTCACACAGTTACAGAGGGCGGTAGTGAAGAGCTAATAGCTTCTCTAAGGATGAGATCCAACCTAATTTGCACCATGCAAATTCCCCATGGTGACTGCACCTACAAGATAACCATATTAATGTTCAGTGTGCATCTGCGAGTCTCAGGGAAGATTGTACAGTATGTTTATGTTGCTCTCAGGGACAGAAAGAGAAGAGAAATAAAAACAAAAAAGGAGAAGAAAGGGAGAGAGATTCAATGTTGCTTTGATATCCACACTGTGGCGTTCTGTAGCTGGCTGAGAAATGCAGAAATTATTCTTTTCGTCTTTTATTCATGACCTGCAGGACATCCTGACTTACCCTCTTACTGCTTTGCTCCGAGTCAAACTCAACCTCCTCCCCCCTTCTCTCTCCCTCTCTTTCTCTCTCTCTCTCTGCTGCTCTCATGCATTCTCCTCATTCTTTCATTTCCCGTCTTATCATCCCCATGTGTGATATCTCACTAAGCTCATGCATTCATGAGTGATTACTTATTTACATAAAGTGTACAGTGTGGAGTGTCAGAGGTGGGGTGAAGAGGAAGCCCGAGGAGCATTAGCATGTGTGTTTTTCATGATTATAATTAGCGGTAATTATACATTGATGGAGGTAAGGTCCATTTAAAAAAGTGCAGAGTTGCTGCAGTTACATTTAATAAGGATATTAGTTTCAAAAGTGTTGCACCAACTAGATTTTACTCTGTCCTGTTATGTAATAGAGTTATTGATAAACATACCATTTTAATCTTTTCTCTGCAAACTCAATTAGTCAAAAGAAGTGTCAACGTTTTTGTAAAATTGTGATGTTATCTACAAAGTAAAAAAATGAACTTATAAATTAAGCATTTTAGCCAATTCTCTATATTAAGCAATGCCTGTATTTTATTGTATATTTTTGTGACTCTCATGAGTTGGTTTTGGTGAAATATGTCTTAATTTCAGCTAAAAGAAAACTATTTGATTGTTTTTACCCATCAGAAACTTTGAGGTGAAAGACCGCTTTTAAACAAGAGCAGATCCAGCTTCTGAGGGGGGAAAAATCACCTTGAACTACAACAGCTTTACTATTGCAAACCACACTATAGATGGTTTATCTCCTGGCTATGCTCTTATAGACGAGCAAAAGTTGTCAAGTGAAAATGTTCAGCATTCTGCATCTTTTTGGACAGTGACAGCAGTGTGAATATTGTAAGCTACAGTATTTTGTTTTGCCTCAAGGTCCTGCAGTCCAGCAACCCACCATGCAATCAATATTACACAGTATAGAAACATTTAGATACAAATGTACTCAAAAAAGTTTAACAAAAGCCACTTATGTAACTTCCATAGACGAACTTTATTGCTACTTATTGCCATCTGCTTTATTTCAATGAATGAAAAGGACATTTTGAACAAAGCTTTTAAAGGCACAATGGGTCGGATTTTTCTTTTGCAACTTTCAAGGTTGGCCTCTTGTACCCAGCTCAACAACATCTAATTAGCCAGCGAGTCTAGCTAGCTAATATTGCAACAAAATGAAAAGAAAAGAGAAAATACAGGCAGAGGACAGAGTATCTGCCAGGCAGTAATCTCTGGCCTGAGAAGTCAGATTATATCATTTTAACTGGCAGTTCTAATGGAATAAGTTCAAATGTCCTTGTCTCACAATACCAGATGACCAGTTAAACCAGTCGTATTTCAGCACTATCTGGAAAATTCAGTTTCAAAAATGATGTTTCAAACAGCCTGACCTGCATTACCATGGATAGTGATCTAGCCTGGTCTCAGTCAGGTTAATTTTCAGTTAGCTTCACCTCCGGCTGAACTGGTGTAACAATCAATCTGCCAGACTGAAACACACAGTTCCTCCCTAAAGGTTCGTTTTTATTACTGCTCTGTGAACCTGAGTCAGTTCCTAGTGCATGTCAGATTTATCACATTTTGACTCATTGTTGTGGGCTTCAAATCTGAGCTCATCTATTTCAGTATTCAATATGTGTTTTTAAAGTAAAATAAAGCCTCTCACACTCACCTAAAAGGCAATGTTGGAGGAAGTATTATGATCTCTCACTGATGAAGAATACTAAATAGCACATTGCAGAATTACTCCACTACAAGTAAAAGTCATGTATTCAAAAATTACCTCTGTAAAAGTACAAAAGTATCAGAATCAAATGCACTTAAAGTATCAAAAGGTAAAAAAGTAAAAGTACCTCAAAATTGTACTAAGTACAGTACGAAATGTCACTTCGGTTTTGGCATCATGTAGAATTATTATGACCACTAGGGGCGCTGCTAACATGCTAACAAATATGGTTCTTAATAAGGCGTCGTACAACACACAACACATGCATTTTGGGGAAAAAGTCGCAATAAAATATTGTCAAAATGATATAAAAATGTACACTTAGTGTATATTTTCCTATAATGTATTTATGACAATGTCAAAAACATTGTCCAATATTGTGTTATGCTAAACTTATGTCATTTAACATTCTGATCTTGAGCAAACCTGAAGTGAACCACTGAGGCGCAGTTTTGCATGGAATATACAAAAATAGTGTGATTTTTGTTTGTTAAAAACATTTAGTATTATTAACATGTTACACTCTGAATATTTACATATCGAGATATTAAATAACCTATATGAGGATAAAAGATTTTGGCCATATCGCCCAGCTCTACTTTAATCCATGGCTCATAATATGACACATTTCACCATTTGTCCTCATTTTAAATGCCACTTCAAAAAAATTTAAAAAAAAAGGAGACAGGGAAACATATCTATTAAAAATACAAGAGTCCCAGTCAGCCAATCTAAATATATTTAAAAAGTGATTTCACTAAATGGAGATTATTATGCAAACCAAGAAGCAAAATCCAACTGATAGAGAAATTTCATTTCCAGAAAATGTTCATCATTTCAGTCTCTTGCTTTCCTATTGGGTACTTTAAACTTATTTAAACTGCATTTTATACACCTTCTATGTTCATTTTCTGCACATAATGAAACATTCACATTTTCTGCACACACTGGAACTTGAACCCTCAGTGATACAACCACTTATCACAGCGCTGCATCAAACAGAGGTTAAAGTTTACAAAAGTTCTCCTTAGCTTTGATAATTGGAGTGGTTCTGCTCACTCTTTGCTTTGTTTTTTCTCAGCGTTTGTTTAATAAGTGCTGGCTTTTTGAGACATTTTATTCCTGCTTCAATTTGTTTGAATCATCCAAGGCAGACTTTACACACAAAGCCCTGCTTCTCTAAACCTCCTTTGTGAAACAGCCCTGCGACAGCTCCTCGGTACGGACAAACAAGGTTAATATTTAAAAGTAAATGAGATGTTAAGCACCATTGTGATCTTCAGTCTATTTGTTCTGTTGAAATAGCATCACCTGCCATTAACAGATACAGTGAGTCCCATCTTTCCTGCTACTATTCATGGCTGGGTAGATTCATAACAGAGTACATGAACTCAAAGGTCTGTAACAATGGAGAGAATCAGAGTTGTGTAAATGTCAACCCGCTATTGTTGACCAACAATCGATAAAGGCAGACATTTGAGGCATTTGGTCTTTTCAAGGCCTAAATCTAATTCAATAACATTCACACTGAGTTCCCGAGCAATTGCTATTGATGACTACTGATAGTCCAACAATGAGCTCGCACAGTCTGTTCTGTAAATTTGTTGCTTTAAAGTCCATCAAGTGGCCGGCTATTTTTCAATACAATTTGACACTGTGTTTGATTTGAATGTGGAGGTGATTGGATTTTAAGTGCATGTGTCCCTGAACACTGCTTTTTTTCAACTTCCACGCAATTTTTTTAAAATGAAAAAAAAAAACACACAAAGGCCTCCTACTTATCAAAACTATAATGAATTGTGATTGAAGTCATTTGAAACTTCACCAAGGTTATATTGAGCAAACGCTCCCATGACACTGAGCAAAGGCTGTGGCATGTTTGAAAAGTGATATTGGATTAATAACTCCAGGGATGGTGAATAATAACGACGTTTGTGAGTTTTTAATAGTGGTCACTTTCCCCCGACAGCTTAATTTAATTTCTATTTCTGTGTAACTGTTCTGTGAGGCTACAATGAACCGTACAACACATACATGGCTTAAAATATGACAATCGAAATAAACAGGTCGAATCTTTAAATAGAACTGTTCCATCTGTGTTACCCATAGTCAGTGTATTACTCTCACAACAAGATCTCCAACCTAAACTACAGAACAGGTAGTTTGTCACTACCACCCGTAACACCCCATGTGATCGTTTTGTGGTACAAAGCGGGGTGTTCTCAATATAGCGCACACGTCCTTCAACACACACGTACGGTTTGAGGTTTAAAAAAAAAGACTGCAGTTTATTATCATAAAACTATTATAAAACACATAATAAAAACGTGACGCACAATACATGAGCCACGGAAGTTCTGTAATGTTTAAATCACATCGTTTACTTTTGTTTTCATATTGAACATGAACCCTGTTCTCCTCTATGAAAGTCTGACTTTTAACGTAAATGTGGGTCGTATTTTACTGCCTGTACAAACGATCTATGGGGTTATTTTTGAGAAGCAAGCAGGAGATTTTGCACCGCCTGATAAGACCTCCATCATATTGGACTCACACCTAACCTCTGGCTCTTACGCTTGTGTTGTCTTGATATTTGCGTGTGCTGTACGAACTCTCAAATCTAAGTTACTTTGGTTAAAAGCTTCGGTTAAGTGGCATTGTAGAATTATAGAATTATAGGAGATCTGGTGCAAAAGTTAAGTAATGAGCCACTGAGGAAGAGAGCAGCAGAAAACTTTTTTAGCCACCTGGGTCTATATCAATTCAAGTGTACACTATATTTAGCATATTTTCACCACTTTACCTGGCCGGCCCACTAACAACAATACACAGTAGGTAATAAACTGAGTACAGACAAGTACCTCATACACACCCACTTCAAAATCTGAACTATCCCTTTAACCTTTTCTGAAAATAAAACCAAAACAGAAAATGGATGGCCAATTCATAAGCAGCCTGTATGCTAGAAGACCCTTCCCATTTAGCCAACAACACAGGTGTTTGCTCTTTTTTCCAACTGTCTTGGCGTTCCTCTGTGGGGTCACATAACAGCACACAGGCAGCAAGGTCCTATGTGACAGGTGCATTACCCAGAAATCTCCTCTCACCTTGTTTTGTGCCTCTGTGTCCCTTTGGTGATGTACGTGTTGAGGCAAAATATGTACGTGTCGCAGAGCTCCCAGCTGTGTGGGTGGCCCTCCGCCCTTTAATGCTGTCACTTCTGCAGCTAACAACAACAATCACTTTCGTCACTTACCATAATTAGAGAGGGGACAAGATGTCATGTCACTGTGCCCACACGGTGGAGTCTCTGCTGTCTGCTGCATCAACATGCTGCTCCCATACATTCGGAGGTCTCACACACACGGGAGCGACCATTCTCTTCCATCTGCTGGAAACAAAAGGTATGAATGAATGAATAAGAAGACAAATTTGGCATTCAAATGTATGATTTCTTCAGAAGGTCAGTGTTGATAACAACAATTGTGCTGGACTGTTGAAAGTTCAGACAGCACCCTTATTTATCCTGTGGAAAGCTTTGTACTGGATGCATTAATAACATAAATTTGTGATTAGAATTTGGCTGCTTGCTTTCGCCAATTGGTCACATTTATAAGAATAAATGGGGCCCCGTCTCCATAACAGTATCCAGTTCTCTTCATGCTACTAATTACTTAACAAACGCAGGCCACAGGGAAATAATTATAATTTCCCAAAGTTCTGGCCCTGCTGGGTCATATCACTGACATCTCAGCTACAGAAACATGTGACAATATTGTATCAATGGTGGCTCCACATGTACAAAAACAAACACAACTGACCCTATGGGGTTTTGAAAGGTCGGCACATTCTGTAAGTTGAAGATTGGAGAAGACAACTTGTCATGATGTAACCTCTGAGCTGTCGTCTCCTCTCCAGCACACGTTGCAGTGTGTGGCCTTAAAACTTCCATCAGGTGCAGCCTGACCCATGTGGGGAGACAGTTGGTGAGGTTGACAGTAACTGGGACCTTCGCCATAATGCTGCCTGCTCCGAGATACCTTCTGTCTTACCTCTAACCCCCCGACTCATCTACAGGAAGGCATGTTAATCTCGTCTGAGGCCGCAGACACTTTCTGCCTTTGTGCTGTGTACATGCAACAACAAACTCATGTTTACAGGCCAAGGTCTACCTACATATAAATGTATAGGATACCTTCGCTGCAGTACATGATTAATATCTTTTATTTTGACATATTCCAGCCTTGAAAGTCAAAAGAAAAACATGACAGAAAGCGACAGCAACAAATAAATGTTTGCCCAGTGTTTAGGATGCAGCACATCTCCATGCAGGTCAGGCTCAGCCAGATGCTCATGAATACAGTTGTAACTTGGAGACCTGCATGGGAAGTTATGTGTGCTGAAGTTTTGGAAAGCTCAAGGTCACTTCCTGTTTATCTGCACTTGGTCACATACTTGCTGTCAAGCCGCTGACTACCTCGCTGACCCCCCGTTCCAGCCGTGGCATATCGACATGACAGTTACTGTATTTCATTTTATATTCATTTGAATCATCATTTTTGTTTTTCCAAGCTCATTAAAATTGAGAGGGCTATTTTAGTTAACGTGCATACTTTATTCTCCTTGGATTGTTGTCCAATAATTAGACAAGGTTATAGAACAATTAGGGAAGTGATAAAATAATTTACTGTCATCTAGGAAATCATTTAACCCTTTAGACTGAAAGAAAATGTCACGCTGCCTCCTCGGCCCTTCAACAATCTGTTAGGTGGTTTAAAAAAAAAAAGAAGGCGAAATTACCTCATCTACTGCAATTACAAATGAACAAAAGTGAATTGTCTACAGGAGAAGATTTCAAAAGAGTCACTTCACAGATCTCAGGTAGAGAAGATGACTTTTATCACAGTGTGACTGCATGGCATGAGAACAGGTAGGAAACAGGGGCCTTTGTGTATGAATAGTAATGAACTTTATCAAAGCCATAATTAGATTATGTCCATTCTCACTTCCCTCTCTGTCTCAACGTTCAGCAGAAGAGAAAGAGAAAACCTCCCCGCACAAAGAGGAGAGCGGAAACCAAAAACACAACATCTTCTTGTGATCATTAAAATAAGAAAGTGGAGGAACAGCTGCTTACAACAAAATAAACACATTAACACCAATGCTCCACAGTGCGCAATCACAGAGGCCCGAGGAGACAGCTGTCCGCCTTTAATTACAGCGACGCTCATCTTTTCCTCCACTTTTTTCAGCATTCTCGCAACTTTCTAGACTTCTTTGTCTTAATTTGGATTTCTTTGCATGTTAATTTTGTGTCTTGTTGCTACAGTGTTACTCAAACTGCAGTACTTTCATCATCATAGACTTCAAGATCAATCAGCTGTCAGTCATTTATCATGTTCGTTTCATTCTGTTACCTCCCGAAGGAGGTAATGAGTTTAATAATGATGATGATAACAATAATAAGTTTATTTGTATAGCACATTTCTGTGAAGATATGGAGGTGCTTCATGAAACAGGTAATGTTTCAGCTAAGTTTGATTGTTTGCTTGTCTGTCAGCAGGATTAAGGAGAAACTAAAGGTCGGATTTTTGGCTAATTAAGTTTTGGAGCAGATTGGAATCAAAGTGTGGATACAATAATTACTTTTCATTGCCATTAAAATGACGAGAAATGTGGTGTTCATGTGGTGCTGGAGTAAACAAGAAATGAGTTCCCGATTAGTAAAACCGAATGCCCACTGAAGTCGGAACAAGAAGTCAGTAAATCGGGAAAACTTTTGGTAAATATTAAGTGGCCTAACTGACCCATTTGTTCTTTATTGTTGGGCAAATATTCAAAGCAGCTATTTTTTGTCAAGCAATAAAAGACAACACATCACTCATGTCCATGTTAGATTTGGACCGAAAGCTCATGAACACTTGAAAGAAGAAGAACGACCCCCCCTAACTAGGGAAACAGGACCATCCAAGGAGCATTTGAATGCACCGCCGGCCTTGGTGGAGGTCTGCACTTTCCAAAAGGAGAAGATAATACAAGAACTCTTGAGATGGTTAAAGTTAGAGATTGGCCTTGAATTCCATGGGCTCTCAGGCAGCGAGTCACATGAGAGTTTTCAGAAATTAAAGGTTAAATTCTGGACACGACCCTCCGAGCACCATTGTAGTTTTGTTGCTCGGTTGCAGCCGGCTGGCTTCACTTTGCATAAAAACTGGAAACAGGGGAGTTTGCTTTCTAGCTGCTTTCTCCTTACAAAAGGTCACAAAATCTATCTACCGGCGCCTTGAAAAATGTACAAATTTACACGTTTTATCTTGTCAGTTTACAAACTGAAGTGTAAAAATAACACATTGTGGTTTTATCGTAACAAAGTGCTATTGATCTATTGAGCCTAACTTTTGGCAAGAAAGTGAATATGTGTTTTTCTTAAAATGTCAAACCAAAGTTGGCATTTGATATTTTCTATATTCTACTTCCCATCAGCCACTGCACACCATCTCAATCTTCTGCTACAACCTCCTCTTCAACAGCAGCAATTTCCCCCTGGACAAATAACGTCTTATCTTCTCTCATCTTACAAAATCAATGAGGGTCATTTGTATTTCTTATCTTTTTGTTCAGAAGTGTTCCTCTGAGATCATTTTTTGAGGATTTGAAGATTTCCATTTTTTTCAAGTGCGCTCTCTCTTTTAAGTACAGGTTGGCTGATTAACACAGGAAAAAGCTGATTTTAAAGTTTCACAAGTTTCCCTGGGGTCTAGAGAAAAGGATTGTGCTTTTGCACAGCATATTGTGCCTCGTGAAAATGCAGCCAAACGATGAACAGAGAGAATGACAAATGAGGAAGAGGCCTGTGTTTTACAGGAATGATGCTTAATTACATACAAAGCTGCCATTTAGAATCCATTGTCCTCCCTGGATGTTGGCAGACCTCAGCACAATGTGTTGACTGCATCCTTCTTTTCTCTTTCTTGATTTGTTTTCTTCCCCCATTTCGAGGGTTATACAGCATAACTGCTCTGAACCCTTTATAATTTCCCCCGTAATCAGTCTGTTCCTTTTTTGGTGGCAAAGCTTTAATCAAACATCTCATAGCTTCTACCAGCCAGAAATGTGTTATTCCGACAGAAAAACAAAAAAGCATGCAATTACTCCCAGAGGACCTGTCCCTCCTCTCCGCTACAGCTGCAGAAAAGAGGGCACTATTCCAAACACGTCCTCCTCCTCCTCTCTTCTCTTCTCTTTCCTCTCTGCTGCATGTTGGAATATAAGACCACCCTGCCCAGACCATAATGACAGAACATGTAGAGATGTGTTTTGTTGAACAGTATGCTACTGCTCTCCTCCTCTATGGAAACATCCTCTTATGATACATAATGAGGGTGTAAGCTATAATTGCATGTCATATGTAAAAAGGTAACCATTAGAGTTTTACAACCTAAATATAACTTTAGAATTAAGTGTCAGAGAAAACAAGTAACTAAAGCAAAATTATTTATTTTTTATTCTTCTTTCATTTATTATCATGAATCACTTATTAGTAAGAATCATTTATCCTAAGACAAATGGTTCAATATGTCACCAGTATCACTTACACTAACTATAATACAACATGTGACCAGACAATTCAAGAAAACTATAACTGCAAAAGAGGAAATCATGATGGTATCAAACTGCATCAAATGGTCTCTAATACACTGTCCTCTCTTCAAACATGTCCTCATTTTTCAACATCAAATACAGTGGGACTTCCAAGTGACCCACATTGTAAAAAAAGTGTAGCCTTATTTTAGCACAAAAATAAAGCATACATAGAGAAAGGCAGTGCACGTATGGCTCCCAGTGCCTCAGAGGAAACACTGAGCTTAGACATTGTTTCTCTATCTGTCGGTTATTATTTTTTGTTTATCTTTTGCTTTTGAGTCAGCTATTGTTGATTTGTGAGTCTAAGCCTCTGTAAATCTTCGGACTTTTTGCAATCATGTGTCTGCACCTCAAACAGATTATACACAGATTATCTTCATTAACCAGGTACCCAATCAACCATAAAACTGTTCTGTTTTTTGCTAAATTGACATGTTTTGTCATAGCATAATTAGGATGACTGTTGTTGGCACACAGATTTGTTTTTGTTTAAAAAAAATTAGAGAGTTCTGTTCAACTGTGTAGCAGTTTTGGCACTACAAGCCCAATTTGGTATTATTTAGTCTGCTAATCTCATGATGAGGATAAAAATAGAGGCTTGGCTTGCAGCATTAGCAGCATTGTACGTGTTAGTCAGAGTCATTCTGGTTTTATTTGAACAGTTGTTTTTGGTCTTTACTTAAAAGATTACAAAAAATATAATTGCCTGATGATATGAATGTCAAATGGCATGCAAAAGGCTAAAAAAAACAGATCACTTAGGGGGAGGAAATTGCATAAATGAGACTTTACTGAACATATCATGAATTACAATAATATGACAATTCAATGAAAGGTCCTCTGGCCAAGAAATAAAGCCAACTTTAGAGTTAGAGCCCGGGTGAAACTATTTATTTCAAATTTTATTTGGGTAAAAATATATCAAATATATTAAACTTTTTTGTCATAAGTACTTCTCTTGAGTTAGAGGCGCAAAGTCCTCAAAGTGCACCGGATTCAAAACAAAGCAACAAAAACATATATAAGATAAACAGTATCCAACATACGCAATACTCTGCATAACCTTTGTGACATTGCTGAATATTCAAAATTTATTTTATTTTATTTTTAGAAGGGGGGAAATACTTCTTTTTTGTTGCTATAGCGTTCATTTTCTGGTATTCCTTTCAATGGTCTATTTTCAATATTTGTTTAGAAGTAGGCCTTAAAGTATTCTAATACGATTTGAAAAGGTGGCGTTACTTGCCACAAAATTCAGCTCCGTTCTTATCAAGTTATCTATAACGACTCACATCACATATCTACCATAATTAATGTTTAAATAATGTTTTTGGTGAGAACGTGACCCTTAGTTTAGTCCGCATGGTGCCCCGTTGGCGTTTACAGCCACAACACTTTATGTTTCAAACGTGCTGCTCTTGAACGCACCCTTAGCACGCTCACTCAGCGGTACATTTGGATTGGACAGACTAGCTTCGTGGAGGAAAATGGGAGACGACTTGGGTGACGAGTGGTGGACCCACGAGGGAAACACAGGTATCTTGCGTGACTTTAGTACCTTTGTTTTCTGTGTTTCTGAAACGTGTGGTCCAGGAGGTTTTAATGTGTCATGATAAGCGAAGTGTTGACGTTAGACTGTAGAGAGAAATGCCAGTTGCTAACTGTAAGCTAACGGTTAGCTAGCTATTAGTTAACTTTAGTTAGCTATATTCTGTGTATCTTTAACGTCAGTTACCATAGCGACAAGTGTAACATACGCAAGCAACAGTGAGTGTTTATGTAACTTACCGGTTGTTTCTTAAGATATGGGGAAGTTAGCGTTTGTTGTAGGAGTTGTTACGAGCAGAAGGTGTGTACACACGTGTGTTAGTATGTCTGTCATGACAGAAAATAATGGTAAAGTTAATGTGGCTCTAACGCTGTCTGTCATGCCGTGGACCTTCTGCTGAACCCCGCAGTTAGCTCTCCTCTTTACATAACTTTGTGCTATTATTCTGCTGTGCCCACTTTGCCATAAACATCTCCATACATCAACAGGGGAAGTTCCCTGCGGCTATGGCTTGCTTAGATTTATGCACTCTGCATACCAATAGAGGGCAGTCCTGTACCTTAAGGATTATTGGCCTGATTGGTGTGGACAGCGGATTGTTGGTGTGTTGCCGAGCAGAGTATGTTTGTGTGTTTAAAGGCGGTTTTAAAATGCAGTGTTCATATTTGGCAGACATACAGACGTATCTCACTTGCATACACACACACAAATCAGTACAAGTAAGTACAGGTACTCAAGTACATTTTTTATGTATTTGCACTTAACTAGTATTTCTTCTAGTTCACTACATTTTGTAGGGAAACTATTTTAGTTTAGTTTAGAGTTTCTAAAAATGAATACAAAGACTACAGTAACAGTAATCGATGGTACTTTTAAAATAGTGGTGTATCATGTCCTCTAATTTAACTTTTGTTGCTTCTAGTACTTTTTGTTGTGAATAGTTTTGGTGCAGTGACATTTTGAATGCAGCACTTTAGTTTATAGTGTATGTAGAGTGTGTTATGTCACTGATTACAGTGTGTTTAGAGTGTGACATTGCTACTTACTATATGTGATTACTATTTCTCCCACTACTGGCACAGACACTCATGTACAAACAATATTCACCAAGCCCAATACTTATAATAATATAAAAGAATACATTGTATTTTATTTAACTGATCATCTTTTATATATATATATAATCCTGAAACTGCCTTGATATCTACATTACAATCAGAATTCTTCAATAATGTTTGCTTATTTCTATTATAAATGTTAAATATTTTAAATTTTGTAACACCCGGCTGCACGGCTAAAAAATGTAGCAGTAGTCTCCGACCTGTTGGGCATTTTGGGGTTATTGTTTCACTTAAAGTCATCTTAAAGCATTAATACCATAATAACTCCATGTAGTTTTTACTTTGAGAGATGTGTGCAGCTCTTTGTTTTTTAAGCTGGCCTCTTTACTCTGACATCCCATCCTCACTCACATATGTATCATAGTTACTTGACAGAAAACGCTTTGAGGCTGACTGAAAATTAACAAGACAGAAAACAAAGTTGAAGTCTGTTAGATAGAGCATGGGACGGACTTTAAAGTCTTAAGAAAGTAGAGGAGATTCGTGAGAAGGACTATGACTTTTATGGTGATGTGTCTCGCGGCTAAGCGTTCACACTAATGACAACGATTCTCGTGAGTCCTCTGTCACGCTCCAGTCTGCCCTAAACTGTCATCAAATCCCTCATCTAGTTTCCACCTTGCCAACCGGTGATGTCAGTGTGGTTAATGTTTCTCCATCTTTATCATCGTATACCTGCTATGCCGGCTCTGTGCCAGCCTCTCCTACCACAGCAGTCCTCATGGTGCCCCTCAATACTGTCAGCTTGTTTCTTTTTTAGATGAAACAGCTCATCACAACATTTATTAAAGCTATTTTACAAGCCATTCATTTCCGCCATACTATGTAACCATATATTTTGTGGTGTTGACCTTTTCAAAAAGTAGATCTGTTGTTGACTTAAAACCCTGAATGCTGTGATTATGGTTTAAGGGCTGATTATAGCCTCTAATTTATTAAAAGGAATGGGCTGACCTAAATACACATAATTGTCAAGTTAAGACAGTTCATTTATAGAACATATTTAAAAACAACAAATGTTGACCAAAGTAATTTATAGGAAGGCAACATTTTGTAATTGATTGTTACAATTAAATAAAAAGAATCAATAAGGAGGACATAATTAAATGTAAAAAGCCCAGCATAACATAGATCATTTTGATTAATTTAACTTTACTTAAGTCGTTTGTGTTGTTGAGCTTTTTCTTTTCTTTTCTTCCTGAAGGCTCCCACAACTTGCAAACATGCAATGTGTGGGGGTTTATTTTGGAAGTTGGATATACTGTATAGAAATATATTTCTCAAAATAAATTATCTAAACTGTACTTCACTGGTTTAGATTTATTTTCCATTATATCTGTTCATATCCATCTTACTGTAGTCACCTTACCTGTAATCTTCTGGACATTCACCTGGCAGGAGATGACATTTGCAGAATACTTTGCCTGCTGTGGCAACATAAGTGACTGACAAAACAAAACTGACCTGCAGTGGCATGCTAATTACTGCCCTATGTTCGCATCATGGACCTTTATTTTTTACAGTACATGAGAAAAATCTGAGAAGATGTGCTAATATAATGGATTTAAGGAAAGTGGCAATTTTAAATGTGTTAAGAAACACTGATAATTGTAATTTTCCTTTTTTTTTTATCATTTGTGCCCAGAATAGAAAAGGCTTTTAATAGTCTGTCCACCATAAAACCTAAACAGACCCACCACCACTAGGTGTTCCAAGTTTTATTGTGTCAGAAAAACATGAGCAGAGTTTTCCAGTGCATATTTGAAGGTTTCACACTTACATGCACGCACGCACAGAGTTGTGAGGAATTTAGCTGTGGTCGAGATAGTGTGTGACTCAACTTTTAAATCGATCTTAGCGAACACATAAACCTTTTCTTACCCAGTAATTCTTAGTTTTCTCCCTTAAATTAATTGTTTAAAAAAGTTATTAACAGATATGTGCTTTATATGTTGTGTTTGGCCGTGTGGAGTTGGCCCTGAAAGGGGGGAAAACATCAAACCTTTTCCTTTTCTTTTTCGGATTCCAACTGTTTTGCATTTAAACTGGCTGGTAACCTATTAGCTGTGTTGATGCCAACCTCCTCTTCAAAGTATTCAAGGTGAAAAAATAAAATGAACGCACACTCTTTTAATGAATAGGAAAAACACATTAATGAAACAGAAAATTGTAAAAACCACCACATATTTGATTGTGATGATGTTTCACTTTGCTCTTATATAGGCACTAGACACACATGTCATACAATCAATAGAGGGTTGGGACACACCAACTAGACCGAGTAGGCTATACAAAGGCTCTTATAAGGCAAATACCACAAAGCATTTATTTCATGAGTTTTACAAAATACAACATAGTCCTCATTAGAGAAAGCGTTTTAGTTGTGCAGTCCAAGAATGTGGCTGAGAACATAATACTGCATGTTCAGAATATTTACATTTTCACCTAATCACAAAGGCCACTTACTGTTATATTGGAGGAATGTGAAGCTGGAGAGGTAGCAGGGGATATAGTGATGCTACTTGTAATCTTGCCAACACCTTTGACATGACAGCCATTGGCAAGCACTTGAGTTCTTTGCTCATGTCGGAGATAGTATGGCCCCACAGGCTGCGGGATGCTGTGGGTCATACCATTCAAAGACTGGATATATGGGCTCCCCAGATGGATATGGATCTTGTTGTCCTCTGTGGCGATGATGCTGGGACTTGAATCAGTGCTGTTGGACCTCTGATGTTGCCAGCTGTTCTGCCGCTCTGGTGTCTTGCAGAAGACAGGCTGATTTGCAGCATCCGCCGGCTCTGGAGAGCAGGTCCTGACTGTTACAATCTGAATTGGGGAGTTGCCGTGGTCGGGTGTTGCAGAGCGGGATGAATTTGGACTTAACACCCGGGACATTGGTGTACTGTCAAGTGGGGAGATTGTGCGGTCAGGGCTTGAAGGTGGGGTTTTAGTATTAACTGCAGACAGAGCTGAGTTCTGGATGATGGTAATTCTCTGTTTAGGTGAGGCTCCGCTTGTTGGGATGACAGCTGTGCTGGTATAGGATGTAGCCGTTTCTCCGGTGGGGCTGCTAATCTCGAGTGTGGCTGTATTGAGTATATGATGCGGCGTTACTTTTATGTGCAACGGCTGCCCTGGTGTGTGGGTTAACGTCATCACCTCTCCATTAACCGTTTGGTGCATATCAGCGCCGTTGGCTGAATGGCTGCTGTATTGGCTTATGTTATTATTTGCACTGTTCAAGCTGTTAAGGCTGTTGACAAGAGAGCTTCTTCTGTTTACGACCTCTGCATTGTGGTTTGGGTCCTCATGCTCGCTTTCTTCATCTATTTTCTCGCTGTGATCGCTGTCGGACAGCAGGCTATCTGCAGGCACAGTCTGAACCCCTTTGGTGGTCTGAAGAAGGTCTGAAAAGAGTTGTCTGTTTGCACCAGGTGTAAGATTCTTTTTTTGTCTGTATCTTTCCAGCTCACTACTCAGTTCCTTCACCTCTCTGGCCAGCTCTCTGTTACCGACTTCCTGCTGGGTCAGTTTCCTCTGCAGCGTGGAGTGATCCGACTGAACCCTGCAGATGGACTCCTCAGTTCCCATCAGCTTCTGGAGTTTCTCCTTCAGGGTTTCGACCTCTCTGCCCAACAGTCTGGACTTAACCTGCTCCTTTTGGAGACGGCAAAGGAGAAGGTGCTCCTGGTTGACTTCCTGCTTCTCTGCCTGCTCGTACCTGGAAAGCTCCCTCTTTGCCACCTCTAGCTCTGCTGTTAGAGCCTGGGACCTCTTCTGTTCATCCTTGAACCTCTTTTGCAGGGATTCAAAGTCCTCTTCCACCTTCATCAGTTCTTCCTCCATCACCTCCCTGTCCTGCAGTCTCTTTTGCAACCTATCTAGCTCACGGGCCAACTCTTTCACTTTGTTGTCCTCTGTTTGGCAGTGGTGGTTAGCATTGTTTGGAAAAGAGCTGTGTGTGTACTTCTCCTCTTTTTCTTTCCTGTTTTCCAAAATCTGCAGCCTTTTCTTCATTATGATTATTTTATTCTGTAGCTCTACATTCTTCTCTTCCTCTTGTTTAAGACTGTCTTGGAGCTCATGTTTTTCCTTTGCTATGCCCTTAATCCTTTCCTCTAAATCTGCCTTAGACCTCAGTGCCTGCTGCCTCTCCTCCCTCAGTCTTTCTGTCATTGTTGCCAAATTGCTTTGCTCATTTCTTTTGCCCTCCTTCCTGTTGAGTTTTTCCTCAGCCTGTCTAAGCCTCTCGGCCATGGTCTTTCTATCCTCCACCAAAGCTACAGTTAGTGACCTGAGCTTGGCCAGGTCCTGCCTAACTACCGCCTCACTCTTTTCCAGTTGGCCCTCAACGGCCTCCAGCTCTCTCACCCTAACTTTCAGAGTGTCAAGCTCACCTGACAGCATCTTGCTAACCTCTTTCTCTCGCTCTAAGCTGCCCTTCAGAATACTGCAGTCCTGTTTGCTCTTACCTAAAGCCTCCTCTATCCTGTCCAATTCACTGATTCTGCCATTGAGTTTATCCACCTCAACTTTCAAGCTACGGCAGTAACTGGTCTCCCTCGCTAGTCTGTGGTCCAGGTCGCGGCACTGGTCCCACATGCGTATCAGCTCCTCATCCTTTCCCTCCATTTCCACGACCCTTCTCCTCAGTAACTCGACCTCTGACAGCAGACTTGGGGCTGTCATGGTGTTCTGGCTTTGGAAGATGGAAACTTGATTATAGTGCGGGGGTTTGAGCTCCTCCTTCTTTGTGCTGGGGTAAGCACCACTGACCTCCTGCTTGATGTGGTCAGCGATGGCGGTCAGTTCTTTAACACGGCGCCTCTGCTCCTCCAGCAGCTCGCTCAGACACTGCTGCTCCTTAACAACCAGTGTTGCAAAAGCCTTCAGCTTGGTCAGCTCGTCCTTTAGAGTTGAGACTTCTTCTTCACTTTTCTTCTCCTTTATCTCCTGGTATTCTCTCTCCTTTACAATCAGGAGCTTGAGTCTGTGGAGAAAAACAAAGGATGCTGATACGTAGTGTTGTAGCCTGTTTTTATTGTGTAACTCTTATTGCAGTCTCCAAGGACACTTTACAGTGTTTATACTTAACCTCTTGGCCAAGACTTTTAAACACAGATAATTCCCCTAGTTGTATATTTCCAGCATAAACATTTATTTTAATTTTCAGAAGAACTTGAAACAGAATTTTCTATCCCTCTAACTTCTACTGAAACTAGTAATACTTTCTTTTCTCTCTCTCCCTCTCTGTCTTTTTTTTTGCATCTACTGTGTGTCCCTAACTGTAAACCCTAAAACATGTAGATCTCTCCATGTAATTCCATGTTGTTCGCTCCAGGCAGCATGCTTTCTCAAGGATGTTGAGACTATCACGGCAGATGGTCCCTTGGCAGGGAGTGTTTGTTAATTAAGAAGTTCCTCTACCCTTGAGTACCCTCAACACTGCACCCAATCACCCTCCTTCTGTGCACCTCGAACGCTACCCCATTTCCAGCTAGGAAAGGCAGGAATTCCCCCTGTTCCATAAGTAATTACAGACTAGCTACATTTACCAAGTTCTGTCACTCCCCACATTTCCCCAGATGCATACCATCAATGTACAAATGCATTTAATACACACTGTACAATTTTTGACATGTGTTTGCAAGTGAGGCACACTTCAAAGTGATCTCTCATTGGTAGATTTGCACTATTTGAACTCAATCTCTTATAAGTGTGTGGACTGTTTGCGGCTGGTGTTGCGTACTGGAGGTATTCAGAATGCCGACATTTATGTCTACCGGCATTAATGGTCCGGCATGTTTTCCTATGTGTCCATGTTGAAAATCTTTCCAATACCTTTTTCTTTTCTTTGCATGTGGATAGTTTTCTGGTTAAGTACTGATTAGTGAATACATCTTTGGAGCAGCTTATGTTCGCTGTAAAATATGACACTGCACATTATGTGTAAGAGAATAGGATCTGTGAGCTTTAACATTTAGAGCATCTCTACATTTTCTAAAAAGATATATATCACCAACAGCTATAATGTGTGTGGGTGAATAGGTTAGATTAACAAAGATCTAATGTTCCTGAATGGAATTGTTTGCTGATCTGGAAATGTACATTATATTGCTCAAATAGGATTAAAAAGCTACACTACCCAACCTAATGATTACTTTTTAATTTGTCTGACTTTTAGTTGTGAGCATTGTCTTATCAAAAATGCTTCTTTAAATAGCAAAAAAAATATAAACAGTTTTGTGTTGAGTTTTCAGTGGACTTAATTTATCTTTAAACATACAATGTAGATGTTTTTGAAGTACACTTTTGTTATTTGACACCAACTTGGCGTTGTAAGACGTTCCATTTATCGAATCAGTGCAGAACTGGACAGTACTTACTTTGCATGTAACTTATCTTGCCGTTAAAAAAGTTTGTAAGTGACCCACATTTCTAAATGCACATTCTGTCTTTTCCGCTGTTCATACGTCTTTCGACTGTTCCTACCTGTCGTATGCCGTTGGCCTCTGTCCTTTAAAATCCTCAGAGAATAAGTCGTTTCTACTCTTTCACCTCTCCCTTTCCCGGAGATCCCAGTGATGTGGACATTCCATCCGGAAAACCAAACATTATGAGAAGTGCTCAGCACACTGAGTCTCACTCTCAGTCAGTGGCGCCCATTACATCATCAGCAAGTCCTTATATGGGACTGTACAGGCTCTACTGCTGTGTGTGTGTGTCAGTGAGTGTGTGTGTGCATGTTTTTACTGGAGTTCAGCCCATTCCAGATGAGGTCATTGTGTAGCCATGCCAAAGAGGCTAATGGGAAGGACAGAATGTGTTTGTGTATGTGTGTGAGTGTGCAAAGAAAACTAAAGCTTTAATCACAATTCAAACTAGAAAGGCTAACACTCAGTTTGCAGGATTAGCCTGAGCAAACATGTTAACTAGGCTGCATAAGTGCTCGGCCAAACTTGGCATGTCCTAGGAACTGTAGCTCATGCATACTGTATCAAATGTGTGTGTGCGCGGTGTTCCCATGTGTTTTAAGAAGAGAGACATGTTTTGTGAGTTGTAGCTGCCTTGCCTGGGGCCTGATAACCTGACTGTGAGATGACATCATCAGTTCATAGGCCCTCAATTACATCCATATGTCTCTCTTTCTGTCTCTCTCTCTCTCCTTCCCCTCCGCCTCTCTATCTCTTTCTCCTTCTCTCGTCATTTTCTTCCTCACCTTAAACTTCTTGCTTTAAGGTACGAATTGCAATGTTTCCCTCTAAACTAACCTCCATACTCTTACCAGCATATTTTTTTCTGTATCTCTTTCTTATCGTCACGTTGCATGCTAGCTAGATTCTTGCAAATGTTACAAGATAATGCTAAAAGCCACCTTAACAGACTTCAAGTAATGTTTTTTGTGTTTTTACCTGAACTAGCAGTGACCAATTAGCAGCCTGTGAGGAGCTCCTGGCAGCTACAGGCTTGATTTGGGTGTGTGACAACATGGACTGTTTGTTCTAAACAACACTGGCAGCTACTAAAGAGGTTAGCGTAGATGCTGCAATCAGTTATATCAGAACTGGAAAGTATTCTTCATTTAAACAAGGGCAAAGAACTAAAGTACTAAAGGCTTTTCTCAATGGAAAAATTTTCTCTCGGTTAAAGTTAGCCAGTGATAGTTGGTGTTTCATCAAATCACCTGCCTAGTATTTATCCAGTAGATATAAAAAAACTTGCACTTGACACTCCTCAGCAATGTACTCAACAAGTGTGAAGTCGATCAGATTAACGGTTATTAGGAAAATAGAATGACAGACATACAGACAGACAGAGACTGTTTTTAGTTATATGAGCTCAGTGGAGCAGGGAAGGATGACAGATTATACTCTCATTATTCTCAGTGATGATCTTAATCTCCTCTGTTACAACTATAATCACAAAAGTTATAATGGGTAAACAAAAATGAATTTATCTTGCGTGATGAGTGCCATGAGCGCTGCAGGAGAACATAAACATATAGACCTGCGTGTGACGCATTTTCCCCTCCAGGAGCACTTACTCACATTATGCCTCCTAGTTCCAGCTTTGACTGGGAAATATACCTCTGGTGGTATTTCTTTCTGTCAAGCAAACCCATCGAGTCCCCAATTAAAGGAGAGCTATTTCCCTTGTGTCATGTTGTCATCACACAAGAATTTACACTTAAACACACACACACACTTAAACTTCACTTTTAGACATTTATGTTCTTAGGCATTTTTACACCAGGCATGGAAATCTGGAAATTGTTAATATATTGAGAGAAAGCAATGGAACATTGCAAAACAGTGCCCAACATTTAAGGCCGATGATAGTGCTAATACAACACATTTTTATACAAGGTGAAAAGTTTCTAACCATTTTTAGCATTAAGATACTCATCTTTTATCATACACCGCATGATCAATGTCACGGATACACATTTGTTTTTACTGCAAAGCATTTTATATTAGTTTAAGCCAACAATGTAGTTAAAAATAGATAGTAGGTCTACAGCTTATCCAAATCAACTGTGTTTTAGTACAACTTGAGAATTCTCCCCTTCAGAGACTATGTGGCCTTGATATATAGAGTTACTGTCTACGCTACTTACGTAAGTAAATGATGTAAGGTCTGTACTCTGCTCCTTGTTGGCATTCTGTGTAATCCCTTAATTGATTAATTACAACTGTGGCCGCCTGTTTCAAAGTCAGAGTGGTTGATAACATTTCTTCTTGACTTGTTTTTGCCGTTAAATGCACTTAGATGTTGTTTATGGTAGGGCTATCATTGGGGAAGGTTATAATGTGCTGCCAAACATTAAGAAAGGTTTGTTGCAATTTACACCCTAAGCACTTACACATTGATTATCGGCTATTGGCCGGGTAGTTGTCACAGCAGATCAGGCAAGGTTACAGGTAATAAATCAACCTGATTGCTTATTCTGTGTTGACCCGAAAGACTCATTTTGTTTGTAAAGAAAAGGTCTCAGTTAGAGGAGATATTTCTCTGGTTGTGGAATGTGAAAGAGAAATCCTCCTCATTTCTTGCAGTTTCTTTCAGACCAACTCCCAAACCAGAGTTCATGAGGTCCTGTTTTGCTTAGAGGAGGGGTTGGCAATCTGCAGCGCTTGTCCTCAATTACAAGCATGATCCGATCCCTCAAAGGCATTTCCAAGAAAACCCTCAAACATCGCCCCTTTATATGAGAGGAGCACTCTCGCTTCTGTTGTCATAGCTCCTATTTTCATCCAGGGGTGTAATTTAGAGATATTGAGTTTTTTTAAGCTGCTGCCTTTTGACAAATCCTCCAGTTGTACTAAACATAATGATGTGCAGGGTCATAGAAAAGGCATACTGGAGATGCAGAAAGAAAAGCAGCTACTCAGGCAGTGTGTCGCAACTTTCATCTCTTCATTCATCAGCACATTTAATAAAATTGAGGGAATGTCTAAACTGACCTCACATGCTTGGTATAACTTATAAATGGGCCCAACAGCTTGCGATCAGAACAGCGGTTGTGCTCTGAAGTGACACACTGCCAGACTCCGATGGTAATTTATGCACATCTTCTCCTGACACATTATTGGCTGAGCCAGCAGATGGTGGATGTGTTTCTGAGTGTGAGGGATGGACGGAACAGCTGTCGGTTTCCGCTACAGTGCAGCCAAGTTTACTTTGTCCTTTTCCTTTGAGCAAAATTTATAAAAATGTTTCTTCCACCATGTTGAACAAAGCCAGAGAGTGTTTCTTTTTCAGTGTTTGCTTGTTAGCCATGCTAGTGTCGTGTCTCTAGTGATTCTATTGGCATTGTTGTTGTTGGTCAGGCGGTCCAACCACTTCGGGCCAGACTGTAATATCTCCAATGGATTGGTAGTAACCTTTTTTCCTACATTCATGAAAATGAAGAAAAATCATACTGACTTTTGTGACTTTTGTTTTTTGATTTACATTTTAATGAAATGTCTTAACCAATTGCCATGAAATTATGTAATCATTCATTCGTGGTCTGCAGAGGATGAATTTGAATGATATTGTTATCCCTTGACTTTTCCTCTAGCCCCTCCATGAGGTCAGCATCTGGGGTTTTAGTGATATATTTCTGTTGGATAGATTGCCATGAAATCTTGTACAGACATTTATGTTCCCCTCAGGATGTATTGTGATAACCTTGGTGTTCCCTTGTATGGCCTTTCATTATCTAGTCAAAATTTAAATGTAAATACTTTTGTTTATGACTAAATATTGTGAAACAAATGCCATTCCCGTCAGCCCCAGCTTCACTTTGTATTAAGTGCTAATTATCAAATGTTAACGCACTAAATTAAAGTGAAGACCATGCTTAAAACTTAGTTTGGATTAGCATGTTAGCATTGTTACTGTGGGCAATTTAGCATGCTGACTTTAGCATTTAGCCCAAAGCACAGCTGTGCTTAAGTACAGCCTTGCAGATGGCTGTCGGCTCTTAGTCTTTTAAAGTGATATTTTCTAAATCATCCGCCTTGCTTTCCTCCATCTGTAGCACTTATTGGTGATGTATTGGTGAGAGGGCCACATCAGTCAGCGAGTGAAAATATGATCTAGTTTAAAAGTGGTTTGTGGGTGCAGGGTAGAGCCTGTGAAATGTTTGTGATTTAGAACCGAAGTGAACAGATGAGAGCATCTTTGGTGTGTTGAACATGTGTGTGTGGTTAATGCTAAGATGCTGTCAGCCCAGTGACAGACCATAGGAAACACACACAGACTTTAGAGCATGTTCTGATAGCTGAGGTTGGAACAACCAGATTGCTGCATTGTGATGTGCAGATGTAATCATCCTTTGACACGCAACTGGGATCATACTATGGCATAAAGTGATTATATGCCGTGACTGGAATTTACCGTATAGTTCACTGCTAAAACAGGTCATCTGCTGTGCACATGGCACCTTGTGGAGCTACTTTTTCTAGGGAAATGAAAAAGGGAGAGGGGTGCTGATTTTAAGCCAGGCTGAGTGGCTCTCTTGGCTCAGAGCATACGCTTTGAAAAGAAACGGGGAGGGAGATTGAAAGATAGTTGAAGAGGATTTGGAGTAGGAGTGGAAATTCTTTCAGTTAAATATTTAGGCTACTGCAGAGCAAGATGTAAGAAGGACAGGATGGAGAGGGAGATGAAAGGGACAGGCTGTATCGCCATGTGCCTTGTGTTGTTTACCCCGTGGATAAATGCAAGCATTGACTCAGCTCAAACGTCTTTTTGTGCCAAGCTCAAAGAAGCTGAAGCGCAGTTGGGAACACAGAGAAAGGGAATTTAAACTCTTTTTCAAGTGTAGGGGAGAACAAAAATAAATATATACAGGAAAAAGAGATGTGGATTGATTGAGAATGTGCAATGAGTGGGACATTCATTGTGTTTCCAGGAAGGCAATTTTCAATCGATTAATTTGCTGACTGTTTTCCGGATTCATCGAATAATGTTTGGGCTATGAAATCTATATAAAATGTCAGAAAATAGTGAAAATGTTTTCCAAAGCCCAAGGTGACGTCCTCTGATTTATTGTTTTGTCCAAAAGCCAAAGATAGTCAATTTACTGCCACATAACACAAAAAAACAATAAATCTACACCATTGAGATGCCAAGACTAGGTCATGTTTGACATTTATGTTTGAAAAACCTGAAACAATTGTTTGATTATTAAAATAGCTGCAGATTACAGATCTGACAGTCTACCTATCAGTTAATTGTCTGATTGTTTCAGCTCTGTCTAACTAACTAAAGAGAACAGAAGACGGTAAAAGCTAAGTAACATGAAGTAACTGAGGTGTGAGACGAACCAAAATCTGTTGATTTACCCCACAGCCCAACCTAACATGGCAACTCCAGATTAGGTGATAAGTTCAAGTGTGAATTTTAAGACCCATGTTCTTAAAAGGAATTCATGAAAGAGGGCAGACAAGAGATCAAATCCTCTGTGTTCAAACAGTCAGGAATGTATGAGCCACACAGGGTTCACACTGCACCACAGACATGCTGTCTACTCATGTATTAATCATCATTAGTCCAAGATGAACCACAAAGCCTTTATGTGTGCATATTTAGAGTTTCCACATTGAATTTGAATAGACAGAATCCTAGTAAACTTAATCACTCTACTGGCATGGCTATTTTTGGTCTTTAATTGCGTGTGTGCCTGTCGTGGATCAGTAAACGTTTTCGCTTTGGCACACAGATGCAGACAACTAGTCTCCTCCCAAGGCTGCAAGCCCAGTGCGGGTCCAGTCTCTACACAGCTAGATTACAGAGTGGACTCTGATGGTACATGAGCCGAGACAAGCCGGGACTTCAACACAACAGCGCCGTTGTGGGCCTCAAATTGCATAGGAGAACCGGTGACTACCTTCATGTTAGACCTAGCTATACTCATAGGCCACATCTAAATGTGCTCTCTATTTCTGAGAGGAATCTTTTTGCCCACAAGCAAACCATCAGCCCATTTACTTGGTTTAGAAGAGGGCTTCATCCTGTGCTATGTGGTATTGTTGAATTGGGCAGGAGGGTGCCAATTTAGACTGCACTTGTAATTGCATGTGAGTGCATGTTTATGTGTTTACAAGGGAGAGTGAACAGAGCCAAGCTGGCCGCAAGGTCTAACCAAGTCCAGGATGTAATGGACTGTGTCTGAGTGGAGTAACTCTAAGTACAGTCTTGAGGTCACATACACTGGGGGTGGTAGAAACGCTGCAGCCAACAGTGCCTTTGCTCTCTCACTCAGCCATGAAGAGCATTACAGACCAACATAGACTAAAAGAATCTAAGCCTGCACAAGTGTACATCACAGAGCTCAGATCTGGCTTGTTCCAGTGTGCTGAAATACTTTAATCCCTTAGCCTCTTCTACGCTAGCTGTAAATCCTCATCTCTTTTACATCAGGAGGGATTCTGAAAGGCATGAATGTTTGTACAAGTCTCGCTCCAAGGCAGGTTACCAATTTAGTGGGAAATAGGAAATATCAATGTTGTCTTTGCTTGAGCATTCATCTGAACCTCTAGGGTTTGGTGCACCAACCTCTCTCTGTCCTCCTCCAGTAGAGTGGTAAGGCAGTTGCTCTTATGGATAAAAGCCTTGTGGCTCCTCTCTTGCTCCTCAAGCCTGTGTAGGGCGCTGCTGTGGGATCGGGACACCTCCACGAGCTGCTCCTGCATCTTGACGGATGAGCGCTTATGGACCTCTACCGAGTGGTTGAGCTGAAAGAAAAGGAGAAAATAACTATTTCAGTGTACCATCACTTGTGGAAGGATTGCTCAGTGTTAGCTATAAGTATATAGTATGTAAATGTGGCATGTGTACTGGAATTTTATTTCAAACAATGGACTGGTTACTGAGGATAGAGATATTACAGTGAAAAGTTTTCCTTGGAAAACTGTACAAGAAAAAAACCTTCAATTAACAGATTTGTAATAATTGCAGAATAGAGCCGGCGCATGTGTAACACCTGTAGTGCAAAATAACAAATGTGTGCAATGATGCAGTAGTAATACATGCTCTTTTGTCAGACAGTAATGCATTCCCCTCATTAAATTTGATCACCCGCTCCATATGGTGTCTAGTCTCTTACTATTGGCTGTTGGTACCTCAGCAATTGGTTTTCTGTACACATCCTGCAGGTGGTCCTGCTGGGCCTGGAGGGAGTCTCTCTGCAGGGCACGAATCACCTTCTCCGGTCTGCTGAAACCATATTGGGCCCCCAGTAGAGCTGAATCTGTCTTCTCTGATTTCAGCACAGCGATTACCTCATCTCTGGCCTGATGTGGCAAACATTGCATGAGAACGCTGGCTTTAATTTCAGTGTCTTATGATAGCTGCAGTCACACTCAATCACTTTTGTGACTTTCAAAAGTCTAACTAGATTCAACTTCTGAATGAAATGTGAATAAATCATCCTACCTGCAGTTCTCCCTCCATAATACTGAGCAGAAACAACAAGTCATCACGGGACAAGTCTTCTCTTTTGTGTCTGCTCTCCCTCTTGTCTCGCTTGTTTGCCCTGTGAATACTGATTTTTGGTGGCTCCGAGTTGATTTTGTTTAGATCGTCCTGAGTCACAGAAACCATTTTGACGCCTTTACCAAGTGGGTGCATGGCTTTAATCCACCTAGGAGAAACTGGAGACAGAGAAATGATTACAGGTGGCAGTTGAACATGGGGACAAAGAGAAATGTGTGCTTCCGATCAAAGAGGTTAAACAAGGTCGTACATTGTGACTTTTAAGTGGTTTTTGCTTGGCTCTAATAAGTAACCAGCTGAGGCGGATTATATAAGCCTTTGAGGGCTAATTCAAAGTCAGAAGGCTTCTTGTCATCAAAGTTAGTGTTAGTGAAACAGATAGGCCTGCGCCTGG
Source organism: Serranus cabrilla (assembly GCA_903364295.1). Classification (NCBI taxonomy): domain Eukaryota; kingdom Metazoa; phylum Chordata; class Actinopteri; order Perciformes; family Serranidae; genus Serranus; species Serranus cabrilla. Next base: position 459,632 of record CAFUXE010001107.1, read on the forward strand.
CATTACTTTGTGTGAGGCTTATGTCATTTCATAGTCTTACTCTTAGCAGATTTACAGCAATCACTGTCAGTTTGGCAGACAAAAGGACCGAAGGTTGCCAGAAAGTCGGACCAAGATTATTGACCACATGAGAGTGAGGTGTGTATGTGTGTGTGTGTGTGTGTGTTATTGAAGCAAATCACATCAGCTAAATAGTATTAGCTAGCCAGTTTTCTCCGACTCGGTGTTCTCATTCCATATTTAGAGGCAGAAAGCAAGCAGGTTCATATTAGTGAAAGATGATGTAATCTCTCTGGTCTTCAGCTCTGCCTCTCCAGCCCAAACTCTCACAGTGGCTGGGAACGCCTTTTATTCCCCAGTCGTTGGTCAAGTTTCTCTAGATAAGTTACTTGTGTTTCCCATTTTATGAAAAATTCGAAAAAGCAATTAGGTGAGGTATAATAAAAGCGGGTCTGTAATTTCACTGCAGTTTTAAGACTGTGATTAAGACCTCCTCAGACCGTTTACGGGTATTGTTAGAAATTCTGTTACTGAACTTTAAAGCAATGAGACTCTTTCTCTCTCTTCCCCCTCTCTATTTGTTTCAGTTGTTCTTTCTCTTACACAAGCGCACATACACACACACACACAGACAGGCAGCATCTGCTTGTTGTCATCGCGGCCTGAGAGCAACCTTGAGTCTCTCCGAACAAGATGTACACTGGTACATAAGGGACAAACATTGTGCAAGAAACACAACCAAACACAAAGCGAGCCCTTTAGCTGGTTGAAACTGTAGCCAATACTGTTCCTCGGATATTGAATCCTTCTGAGAGTGTTAACTTAATAGATGGTGTCTGCATAGAAGTATTTTCTTGGCCTCTGTGTGGAAAGAAAGAGTGACGATCGCAGCCTCCCTCCCTTCCTCTTGATACCCTCTCGGTATCAATCAGGAAGACAGATGAAGCTGCCTTGGCTGTCCCTGCGTGCCTTTAGTCCACTTGTTTTCAGTGACAGGAAAGGATGATGAAAGCTCTTTACACATTTGCTGAGGAGTTTTCATTAGGTCACTTTTAAGACTTACAGGGATCCTATTTACAAAACTGATACAGAACCATTCCCTAAGACGATTTACTGCATGAACTCCAAATTATCATATCTTCTATTAATTCGGTATTCTTTGTCCAGAGGCCTTGAATTAAAGAAAGAAAATGGTTAAGGTTTAGGATTTAAGAGAACCCTCATCAGTCTGCTTAAATAGGTTTAGCCCAGGGTTGCTACAGATCAAGATGACGACATGTAGTGGAGCAAATGTGAGTTGTTGATCTTTGGCGCTCATCCACTGTGGTGGCCTGGGGCCTGTTTTCCTTGGAAATGAGTGTGTATATTTCTTTTCTCTACCCATCTGATGGTTTTGTTAATGTGGGCAGTCAAGCTGAGACACGTGCCTCTGTGTCCTTGCTCTTAGCCTTCAATTGACTAATAGTGATGGTGTCTGAACACCTCACAATATTCTCTCTCTCGCACACACCCAGATGGCATTAGTCAGACCGTGTTCTTCTTTTCGTGTTCACCACGTCTAGACAAGCACATGCACACACACACGCTCCCACACGATGCCAGACATGTGAAAATACCTCTAAACTTAAGCACTGGCTCAGAGCCAGAGTCTGCCTTATTAATGGTTGCCAGGGTTGCCCCACTGAGGACTGTCCGCCGGCAGGCAGGTTGGCAGCAGCACATGTGGCTGGCCACCTCTGTTTATTTATCTGAACACCACCCAGGGCAGCATGCCTGCATCCCTCCTGCCTGCCCCTGTCTAACTCAAAAGGGCACTGGCTGCTCTGCGAACAAACCATTAACTCTTCCAAAAAATAATCTCACTAGCTGCAGTCCTTCCCAACCACAAGCAGGTTGCACACAGGTGTTATCTTAGCAGTAAAGTAAGGTGGGAAATGTTCATGGAATTAAATATCACCACATTCCTTGACATTTTGAAAGCTGCTCTGTAATCTGCAGTAAACCCATGTTGAGGTTAATCTCCTTTATATGCAGATATCAGTAAAGCACTGACTGGGCTTGTCCCTCTGTTGGTCCGGGGTCTCAATCTACTGGCTCAGGAGATATTTTCAAAAGACCCCCACCTCCAGTTTATTGCTAAGTCCAGCTGGCAATTCTTTTACCCCCCATTTAGATTTTTTTTCCATGCTTTTATTTTAGATTTCCACATGTTCCAAAGTTGGAACCCAAAAAATTGTACTGTTTCACATTTACTGTGATTCACCATGACATAGCTGACACTAATTTGTCTTTTTCTAAACCTAAAAGAATTCAACTGACCCGGAGATAGACCATCCAAGCAAAATTAGTGTCGACAATCAGGATGACCTAATCACAGATAGATTATCAGCACGTATTGAGAATATGGATTTAGGAAAACTTCAAGTAATTAGTCTAAAATCGGCTTTATTCTACTAAGCATGCAGAGCTTTATTATACTACAGGGAGGAGAGGTAAAGACAAGCTCAGTATTTTTTCCCCGAGTGTTCTTCCCCCACAAACAACCTGGCCCATGGCCCCCCAGGTAATCTAAGTTTGAAACCCCTGCTCTAGCTATTCATTTCCCATGAGCAGCTCATATCCACTTTATATCCACCTGTCATGGGAGGCTGGCTCAGTCTATGCCCTGGAGTCTTCTTTGGCTTCCAGTTTCCAGGGTCAAGTTGGCACAGCACCCTGTAATATGCACTCTGTATGGCTGATGTATGCTTTGGCACAAGCACAGTACTGCAGGCCACAGTTGGTCAGAGTGTTGTAACAGAGAAATTATACAGTGGGTAAGGCAGCGAGAGAGAGAGAGAGTGGGAGATGTGGAACAGCCTATAAATTTATTTTGTCACAGAGAATGCCGCTGTTGTACTTTATGATTATGAGTGTGGTTATATTGCTGAATGCCTCATACACTGATGACTTTAGCATAAAGACGGAGAGCATTCGATGACGATCAACCACATTCACTGCAACTGTTATAATTACTCTGCTTAAACTGTTACACTATTGAATTTTAATGAGCAGGGAATTTCCCTTCGTTTTCAGCATATTATATAAACAGTTTGGGCTCTGTATCAGAATCGGTCTTTGTAGAGAAAAGTTGGACTGGTACATTTGGTTTTTCCATAATTCTTGTAGATGGGCTCAAAACAAAGTTTGATATGACATTTGATACCTAATATTTGACTCTTGTTTTTTACCTATAAAATATTAAAACAGAGATACAGAATGCTCCTGGAAATATTTCAGCTTCTGTGACTGTTCATATCTCACATAGGGCAGGGATTTATAAACGGTTATTTTCTGCTTTAAACATCATTCCCTTTTATTATTTGTGTCTGTTTTGTTTGTTGCGCCTGACAGAGAATGTTTAATATTTGAGTGTGGTTCTCATTCCCTTTTTATTGCCATTGATAAGTTTCAAGTGCCAGATGTGGCAGAGTTCCTGCCGTCTGTGCTGTTTAAAGTGCTCAAGGCTTTCACGACTACTGAATGTTTCAGTCTGAGGTTGATGAGAGACTACAAACATTTTCTTATAATGTAGATTCTTATGATCTGCACTTGGAAGCATATATTTAAGAAAAGATGTTTTGTGAGAGCACACTTCAGTGCCATCAGTCTTCACTTTTCAAGTGATTTTTATAGTGTAAATTATGGTGGTGTTGGTTGTTGAAATAAAACTAAATATTTATGGTGAGCCAAATAGTTTGAGCAGTATGAGGTAATGCAGTGCTGTGCTGTTTATGTAACTCATGTAATCTTGGCACTTTTCTCTGAATAAAAAGTTTAATATTTAGGTTTTATTCATTGCAGCTAGACATCTGAAGTAGGCCGTCTTAATGAATGCTGTTTTTGTTGATGTCATCTTTTCAAATAGATGCATTTGGTAATCTTATTTGTATGGTTAATTTTATGCTTGTAGGTGGTCTTTCCTACATTATATTGTCTAAGGTCTATAAATCACATGATAAACAAAGCTGGGGAAAGCAAAACAACAGCCATTTGGTGGCCAATGATGTAATTAAATATGGTTCACATTGCTTTGCAGTGATGTAAGGTTTGTCCTCGAGAAGTTATTCTTTGTTGAGCAAGACTTCTCTGACAGAAGCTCATTAAATAATGTGAAAGATGTGAAATTCTACCATTGGCCGTTGATGTCAGTGCTGGTTTCTTTGCTTTGGGAACACATTTAACCCCTCACCTCACTCTGATACCAGATACCAGATTCCACATGTATTTCATCAGAGTCTTGGCAATAGATGGAGAGAAGAAGACGACAGCAGTGTTACAAATATCATCCATATGACTCCCGCTGTTGGGGTTATTTGGGAAAGAGCAAAAGATGAATGGGTGCAAAGATAAGCATATGGTCTGTTGGTAAAAGCAAGGGGGAGAGAGGGAGAGTGCTTAAGCTAAAGTTTGGGAGCCTAAATTAGTTTTGGCTGACAATAGTATCCACATTACATAAGTTGCAATATGCTGTCCAGGCGAGGTGAGAAAGGGTATCCTCATTTGCTTCTTGTGAAGGCTTAAAAGCTTTGGGTTATTTACATAACCTCCTGTCTCTGATTAGCACCTCATGTGCGACATCTTCATGATGACACCCTGCCAGCCAGGATTGGCTTGACCCAGACACTTGAATGTCAGTGTCCCAATATATATGTTAGGGAACTGTAACACAAGGAACCAGGCCATTGGTTCAACTGTAACAGAATAGATACAGCTAAAACAAACAAACCCACAACTATCAGATAGATATGCACATTTTCAAGGTCTCTCCAAACTGTATACTTTATATTCATGTGAAACAACTGATGGGAATTGAAATGGAGGACCAAGGGCTGTACTGTCCTTGAACAACAAACTTTATTTTACGTAGTTGGACTTAAGGTCAATAGAGCTGCCTGGCTCAAATCAAAACCTACATACTGTTGAACACATGTTTCTTATGAAGGATGTGAGTATCTCTATTTGTTCTTGTCTCCAATAAAACATGCATAAAGTACATAGTTTTGGCATGTGCATTGTTTAAGAGCAAGAAATGTGTTTGATGCAGATTTCATGAGGTTTAAGTCTGTGTGTATGCGTGTGAGAGAGTGTGTAATACACCACTCCTGTACAGAACGTCCTGCTTTTTATGTCCAAAGTTTGTATGCAAGAATCTTTAGTAGTCAATCAGTGTTGGCCTTACTTTGCATCCAATACTCCCCCTGCTGGCGATACTCCATATTTGCACTGTATCATGTTTGACCCATGGTTAAATGTGCTAACAAACCCCAACAATAGCCTTGATAGCCAAGTAACAACTACTGCTACTCCTCATTTGGCAAGCTTGTAAATCAAACCAGACAGCGTGAATCCTTCATTGACTTAATGTTATCTTTATTTTAACTTCTGTTAGCCAGTGTAAAAGATTTACCACTACCAAGTCCCTAAATTAGCGCCACAAGCACCAACAAGGCAATGAGAAATTGAATACAAAGTCAAAATGTTCGGCCAGTGAACTGAATGGGTTGGACATCAGAGTGGTGGAAGCCAGGGAGTTTGTTCCCAGACTGGTATTCCACTCTGTCTCTCAGCTATTCTGCTACAGCCTGCTTGTTAATTTTGTGCATGCAGCCTAAAGTCCCCATTGATTTAACAATAACACATGCTCAAATTGTGGCTTTAGAGAGGAAGCTGCAGGCCTCCAAAACCAATAACTGCTACACCCACTCACCCATCCGCACCACTCCCAAGATCAGTCAATACTACATGTCTTGAGATGAGTTATTGATTGTTTAAACAAGCGTTGAATTGGTTTCATGGAAAGTATCATATTGTTTTTATAAAGGCACACAAAAGAAATATCACAGTGTCTTTGGAGTGGGGGTAGATGCCTGTACATAATGGGACGTGTTTGGATAGCAGGAAGATAAAAGGTTTTGTCTTATGTCTCTGTAAAGGCCAAAGTGGTGTCTTTAATCAAACTAATAGGGTAAACTCTGTTGATGATTAAGAGCTTTTCTGAGGTCATGGCTGACACAGTTTTAAGCGGTTGTGTAGGCACAGTGCCAGTTTAGTGAGTGAGCACATCAACCGTAAAAACAAAATCAGACTGTGTATTTGTATGGGGCTAAAACAATCAACCGTTTCCTGGAACCAGTCAATTGATCCTCTGACATCCAGTGCCATTGACCATCCATTAAAACCAGTCACCTCTATTGATCACCCATTAAAGATGACCAAGTGGCCCCATTTCGCTGCATCTGGGCCCTCTCCACAGCCACGGACTCTCATTGATCTATGGTTATCTGAGCTGAAAGCTCATTGTCCAGTCTGCGTCTGAAAGCATGCTCATTTCCTCCGACTGACTCCACCATCTCAGGCAAGTATGGCATGGAGGCTATCGGAGGTAAGGCTTAGGACCTTAAAGAAATTGACCTCCCCATAGATTAACACCTGCTCTCTTCAGGCAACACATATTGAAACAGGGTTCTTCCAGCAGTTTGCAACTGAGTCAGTTGCTTTTCTGTTCAAACACTTCCCTGTGAAGAAAGAGACTGGAGCCCGCTGATTGATTTGCAGCCTTTAATAGCGCAAACAGACACTACTGTGTCTTCATCAGAGGCAAAATGGACAAAGACATAATTGCAATCAGTGTTGTGCAATCCCTTGGAGCACTTTAGACTTAGCTTGGTGTCTTTGCAACTGTTTTATTTACAGCGTATCTCGTATGCATTGAGTTAGCGCCTGTCAACTCTGTCACAACCATTTATTCAGCATCTTTTATTCTTGGCTAATATATTCATCTGTTGGTTCTCTTTTCACTTCCTGGATGTAAGAATTACTGGAGCCCCAGGTAGTCATTTATATTACAATTTAAATGCAGTCTATTGATTTTTATTTTGCCTCAGGTATTGGATTTGGCATCAATTTGAATGCAAAATTATTCAGGAAGGATTACAAGGTACTGGAGAGATATTTTCTTGCCCCGTCACTTAACTACTACAATACTGTGCAGTCCAGTGCTATCATGCAATATAAAGAAGGGTGACAAATTGAAGAAAAACCTGAATGAGTGTAGAAACATAATAAATGCTGATACTTCTACAGGTGTACAGCACTACAGTCAATAAATGAACATGAGGACAGTGGATGCCTTCACAGCCAACAGATCTTAAGTGTTCTTCCTTTAATTTATCTCCCATATGCTTTAAATGTTGGGCTGTTATTCTCAGTGATGTACAGATCCACATTAGAGCCCAGTTTCTAAGCCCTGTACGTCTCATTTCAAACTCTTATTATTGATCAGGTAGGCGAATCATCCATCCGCAGCTCAGCTTGTTTATCATTCCAGGTGCACTTTTTTGTGTTATTAATCAGTGATATGTGCCTCTCACCATGCATTTTTGAGGCTTTAATAAGTCAGGTGCTAATTACAGACAGATTGGATGTGCAGATGGGATGACTTTACATTAATCGGGCCTCCAGGCCCTCGTAAATTTAGATCTCCCGCTAATAAACATTGTGTTTTGACAGCATTTACAAATAAGGAGGAAACCAAAGCAAAGTTTCAGTATATTACCTCTGACCTCTGAATGGCCTTGTTGTAGTTGTTGTGTTCGCTTATCTTGCATATAGTATGGAAAACTGTCCTTAGATAAAAACCATGCCTCCAGAATATCGAGTATCGTAAAATTCCTTTTTATTCAATAATAATCATTAATATTTAAGCAGGGAGTGCTATCAGCATCAGTAAGCCAATAAACATGCAGCTTTCTTGTACCAAGATCTTACAATGCTGGTAAATGGCTGTTTGACGTTACAGGTCGTAGACGCATACAGGGGAAACACTGTTATGCACAGTGACGAGGCTCGTGTGTGTGTGTGTTGTATTTTGTGGGTTTGACTACAGTGTGTGATGCATTAAAGTAAAGAAGCTGAAAAATGAAAATACTAAAATCTGTAATGTTGCAGTTTGTTTAAAATGGATTTTTATAAAATTGATATAAAAAAAGATATTGTTCAGCAACTGGTATCAAGGTCAAGATGTTGGTACTGGTATTTAAATTTTGTTCACAATGCCCGGCCCTATTTGTAATGCAGTATTTGTCAAACAGAAATATCTAATCGGATACATAAACTTTGACCTGGATTAGATATGAAATCATACTTTGTGATGCAGGGGGAGTGATTTAAAAAAATTAGGGGCAAAGCTAAGCAGAAGTATCTGTGTGGTGTTATTCGTGTGACCAGCAGTTTAGATAACTTGACAACTTTTCTAATCTTACAGTTTTGACACCTATTCGTACAAAATATATGCAATTACGTCCATTATGCTAAGTGAGTAGAAGCGCCGTGTAGTTGATGAATTATGCACACAGCTCATTCCCTACATTACACCAAATCAAATACGGCACATGCTGAATCAGCTCCTTGACCAATGTGTTTGTCTTTGTGCTAATGGTGGGATTTGAGAAGAGAAATCAGTGTGGCCGCCCCGTCAGCAGCGTCAGCTCATCTGAGGGTTTTGGCTACCTTCTGAACCCACAGGCTTAATGTATTGATGAGTTTTTCACAGCTCATTGAGTACAAAACAGCCATGTCAGGTGATTGCATTTCGTGTTGTCAAGTCAAGCACATTAATTGCGCGTGTAGATGGTGCAAATCTTATCCGAAAGGTGAAGTAACTGCAAAATTTGTTCTCTCAAGCTATACGTTTTACTCAGCTTCCTTGCAACTTTCTGTGAAATATTTGCTTAGAATCTCTTTATCACTCTCACACTGAAAGCTGCAACCACACACAAGTAACCCAAAGACAGATCCTGCTGGTAAATAAATGCCAGCACCAGCAGAGAAAAATGCACTTACCTGCTGCGGGACAGGTGGATCTGCACCATTAACTTGTCATCTATAGGCCTGGAGTTTGTTTTGCGTATAATCTATTTATCTCCTGTGTCCTGAAGTCCTCCTCAGTCTATGATTATATTCTGCCTTTTGTCCTCTGTTTCCTGGTCTTTGGCACCTGTGTATCCTCACTTTCCTTCAGCATGAGAGAGAGAAAGGGATGAGGGTGGGAAATGATTGCTTTGGTCCATCAATAGTGGGAGTGGTCTTTCAGCAGAAGGGATGTATGG
>CAFUXE010001107.1:469289-515851 GCA_903364295.1 Serranus cabrilla
GCTCCTCTGACCACTCCCCAATAAGTGAAGTCACAGCAGGTGTTTTCCTTTAGTGGTTTATGACATAATACCTGTTTTGATGCCCCTGATAAGGTTTTGGCAAGAAGTACAACATGCTTGAAATTTCAACCCATTACCGCCACAGATTTCTCTAAAATCTTCTAAATGTTAAGTAGTCAGACTTCACCACACTCAAACTATAGCTCTTACAGATACTTGACGGTTTGATCCTCGTCCACTTAGAGAAGACAGATGTTGGGAGAGGGAACTATTGAGCAAAAGCAGGTATTTAAAAAAGGCACATCCAGGAAGGGAACAGCAATGAAAACCACAGATTTATCGCCAAGTTCACTGTGGCCTCTGTTTTTAAAGTATTTTGAACAAGCATGCATATATGCCAGAGGGTCTGAGCATGACCTCATAGCATGAGACGAGAGGTATGCACAGAGAAGTGGTAGCAACAGAGGAGCTAAATATAACCACATGCTCGGATTGAGGTCTGCTGCATTGTTGTTATCTCTGGGAAAGTTTGTGTATTTCTGCTTCTCTGTAGTGACTGAAAAGTGTTGCCTGGAGAACAACTACACCTGATGAGCAACCAGAGCAGTCTGAGACATAAAGTCTGAGTGCCAGATCTGTAGTTCAGGGGCCAAACTATGGTAACAGATGCAAACTCCATAAGCTTGTATCCATGGAGAGTATGTCTAATAGAAAAACCTGACTTCATCCAACCCGTGTTCTCATCTCTGTGTTGCCTCATCTTAATCATCTCTCTATCTTGCAGCACTGTAATAAGGAAATGTCTTTCCTTTCTTTTTTTCCCCAGAAGTGTCTGAGGCAGAGGAGGACACACAGGGGAAACAGCCAACAGAAAAACCAAACACAAAGACAAAAGCAGAGAAAAGAAAGGGTGAAACAGAGAAAACGGTTAAGGCCAAGAAGAAGAAAAAGAATGAACAGGTATTAGAATGTTGTTCATTTCCTGTGTAAAAGCTGCAACAGTAAGCTAATGTGATGTAGTGGTGTGTTTCAAAGCTTGAACAATTAGCAGATTAAAGGTGGAGCCTGTTATTGTCTTCCAATAAATGTTTTTGTATAATTCAGCCGTCTGTCTGCTCTGTGTGTGATTCACACACAGCCACACTATCACAGCGGGCTGTTCAAACATGAGCAACCTTTCTTCAGAATAACACACTCCACCTTTAACTGACCGTCCGAAAAATAAATTGCCAATGATAATCGATTGGTTATTTGAGTTGACGTGCCAAACATTCTCTGGTTCCAGCCTCTTGATTTGCTGCTCTTTTCTGTTTTATACCTCTGGACTGTTGGTTGAACAAATGTTTGTATACGTCAGCTCGTGCTTTGGGAAAATTGTAAACTTTCAATAGACTAAACTATTCAATCAAGAAAGTGATTATCAAATGAATCGCTTAATTGGAAATAGTCATTAATTGCAGCATGTTTATTGTAGATCGGTTTATGTGGTCATAGCTTCTTGATGGACTTTAGATAATGTATAATACAGAATGTCGAAAGTTCATAATTATAATAAAAACACTGGTTATAATTACAACATCAGCATGTATGAGTTCTTTTCCTGAATTGTGTTCTGCATGTATTGTTTTCACAGAAAGAGTGTATTATTCCCCAGAAGAAAGAGACTGAAGATGAAAAGTCATCGAAACCCAAAAGAAAGAGGAAGGTGAGTGTGGTGACACCTGCTGTTGCAAAGAGGGAAAACAGTCACTCTTTCTTTATCAGTAAATATTACTGTTCATGACTATTATTTTGTTGACCAGAAGAAGAAGACGATCACAGATGTCTTGTCCTCTTCGGAGCCGAAACCAGGCTGTCCCGCAGACCTGCAGAACCTGGTTACACAACACTTCTCAGACAAGCTCTCTGTCATCGAGCAGGAGGAGGCGAAATTACTGGGTGAGTCAGGGCAAGTCCCCTTTAACCTGGAAGTCCAGTCACCATCTGCTGATCTATTGATTCACTGAGGTCACTGTCTGCCCTCCTGCATCTTCCAGACTCCTGCTTCCTGACCAGTAATGACTTGACACACACCCTCTCCTCATACCTAAAACAAGGTGAGTGGTGCTCTAAACTAAAATCTTCTATTAGCTGTTTACTTTCAAACACACATTTCAGTTTAATTTCCTTTTTCCCCCCTGTTAGTTTGTCCCAAGTGGTCGAAAATCCAAAAGCAGCACACGCAAAAGAGTTCTGTGGTCCTGCTCATCGTCTGCAGCTCGGCTCTCCGAACCATTGAGCTCATCAAGTAAGTGACGCACCAGAGGGGGTTGTTGGATTTCTTACCTTTTTAATTATATTAACATGATTTGTTTTTATGCCATTTGCAGGCAGCTGACAGCCTTCAAGGGTGAAGCCAAAGCAGTAAAACTTTTTGCAAAACATATCAAGGTAATAGAGTTGATCATGTGCATGTGGTTTGTGTACAGTGATACATGTTGTCAGAATTAAATTAACAGTTCTTTGTTTGCACAGATTGAGGAGCAGGTGAAGCTGCTGCAAAAAGGCGTCACCCACATCGGAGTGGGGACACCCGGCAGGATCAGCGCCCTTATTGAGAAAGGTATGTGTTGGTACAATAGTCATGCTGTTAAATAAGACATCAACACTCTGAAGTTAACCTGTAAAAATTGTTTTTTGTGCAGAGGGTTTGAGCTTGCAGGCGTTGAAATACTTGGTTCTGGACTGGAACTGGAGGGACCAGAAGCTCCGGAGGATGGTGGATGTTCCTGAGGTGAGCTACTGCCCCCTGCTGGGCTGAAAAGATAAGGATATTGTTTAGACTGCATGGTTTTATAAAGTATAGAAAGTAAAGTAGTGTTTCTTCACTCGGATGTTTGACCTTCACTGTGCAGAATTATGTATGTGAACTCGAAGGCTGCTCATCTGCTAAAGGGGAAAGTTTTTCTCTGTGTTCAGCTTATCTGGAAGTTTAATCAGTGGTGGAAGGTGAATACATTCACTCAAGTACTGTGTTTAAGTGCAGTTTTTTACACTTCAACTATGTTATTTTGAAGGTAAAGTACATTTATAGGACTGCTTTAATTATTAGTTAATTTGTAGATTCAGATTCTGATTTTTGTTTGGGGGCTGAGCTCAAACATCAACAATCTTTCCCAGGAGTCGCCCACTTTTGCTTTGAAGCACATGTGGGGGACAGGGGGAGGTATACTCACATCCTTTTCTCAACAAAAAGTAACAATGCCATGGGGTAAAAATACTGCATTAGAAGTAAAAGTTTAAGTAGGAGTATTATCAAAAGAAATTATTAAAGTGTCAAAACTAAATGTACCCATGCAAGGCTTGTTTCAAAGTGTTAGAATATATTATTATTCTGTTTTATCACTAACAAATATAAGAGCATTTTAACATTTCTTATCATGTGGAGTCAGTTGTACACTTTGTATACTACTGGGTTGAAAACAAGTATAGCGCTGCATTATAATATATGGACATGTATAGTATAAAGTCAAGTCTAAAGGGCCCAATGATTACATTTCTGTTCTACATCACATGTACATGTGTATTTCAGATCAAGCTGGACTTCATGAAGCTGCTGCAGAGTGGAATCCTGAACGGTTGTAAAGAAGACAAAGTGAAAATTGGACTATTTTAACCGCACATTGTAACCGTCGCTGTGTGCTCATAATAGACACGGAGCCTTGATGTTTAAAGCTACGTACTGATGTTCCCCACTCCATGCTGAGGGGCCTCATCCTGTTTGTTTTCCCTTTGTGTCAGTGTGAAATCTGCGCTGTGCTTTTTACTATTTTCAGAGACCGTGTCAAATGCGCGGTGTTGTTTGTTCGCTGTTGTTGTCCGACGCGGCGTCCCAGTGTGATGGATTGAATAAACGGACTCAGAGAGAAACCAGCATCCTTTTGTTTGTTTAGTCTGACCTTGGGAAGTCCCTCCTACTGAGAGTGTGAGGTCATGAGTTTACTTGCCCACTAGGAAGTCTGATTTATCATAACATCCTTTTGATAAAGCATTTTAAAGCAGCACGAAGGGAGACCACAACCATCCCCAAAAGCAAGTTAGAAAAAAGATTACAAAACACAGTCTAGTCTGTTGTGAACAAACAGGAACCTGTGTTTGTCTTGTAGAAAGGGAGCACAGAACATAATCACAAACAAAATGTAAGTAACTGGAAACAGAAAGAGGTAGTTAAGTAAAGCATTGTGGTTAATAAGTAACAGACCACAACGGTCTCCCCCGCCCTGCAAAGCCTGCTGGGAAAATCTCTCTGGCAGGCAGAGTGTTGTGTGAGAGAGTGTGCACAGAGATATCGCTGAAATAAAGAACAGGAAGAGAAGATAGTGCAGCGCGTTCTCTGACACTGTTTGGATCTCAAGTTTCTCTTCTGTCCGTAAGCGAAGGTCCCTCTCATGGGCAAAGTGAAGTCTGGGCCCTTGGCTCGGAGGCCAGACAACTCGGCTTTCAAACAGCAGAGGTTACCTGCCTGGTCTCCAATGCTAACAGCTAACACTGTGCTGCCCTTCTTCTACTTTATGGCTCTGATATGCATGTTTCTGGGAGTATGGCTGCTTCTTACAGTGCAGAGCACACAGGAAATGAAGGTGAGTGTGGGTGTTTATGACTTTTGCACTTGTTAAGTTACTTTTTTTAAAATATGTAGAAAATTTGAAGTAAAATATGCAAACTATACTGTGAGAGGCACTGAGAGAGGAAGAGACCGAATGCCCTTGTGTGCAATAAAAAAAGGGAGTGACAGAGAGGAAAGATCCAAGGTTATGTTTTTTTGTTCAGTAAACAGCAGCAGTTAATTTGCAATTTATTCTGCTCTTTAATTAACCCTCTCCTGTCCTTTCAGCTGGACTACACACAGGCTGGGACATGTGATTTATGTTTTGAAAAGCGTAAAAATGTGAGCAATGCAGCACAATCTTGCACCTGCAAGGTGGTGTTTGCCATTGAGAAAGCATTCAAGGTAAGTTTGACAAAGCAATCTCAACTTTAAGTTCACTTTTTATAGAAATCTCAGTAATGCAGGTATGGTTGAAAGCTCTGAAAAAGCTTGTTGGAAGACCTTGAGTTAAAGGGAAAATGTCCAATAGTTGTTGATGGTAAATGTTGTCAATTGAAGAAATAAATGCTATATTTACTGAGAAAGTGCTCTGCTTCTCCAAGTTCTCTTAGCTTTAATAAGAAAATAAACTCTGTAAAAGTTTAGTGTCAAGAAAGGAATTCTTCTGAACCCTAAAGAAAAAACTCCACTTCTTTCAAACTTGAGAGAAACAAAACTAATCAAGCCCCAAATCTAGAGAACACCCCCAGATCTCCAGAGAAATCCAAGCTGAAGAAGCCTGTAATTCTTCCTCACATTCAACTACGTTACTGTTGCATCAAATGACGGTGCGAGATGCAGGAATAATAGTATATTTAGCAGCTGCATTTTGTTATTACTAGTGTCATGGTGTAGATAATTGCTAATTTTTTTCCCATCCCTAACAGTTTCATTGCTTCAATTGACTTTTTAATAGTAATCTGTCAAACTATATCCCAAAGTCCCAAAATATATCTGAATAACTTCTGCATTTCCAGTGCTTTCATTTCATGTCCATGTCGTAAATCTTGGAGTTAGTCAAAAACATAAGTCGGCCTAAAAAGTTCCCCTCTGTTGATCACCTGCATCCTGCTGCTGTTCCAGGGAGACGTCTTTTTCTACTATGGCCTCAAAAACTTCCACCAGAACCTCCGCAGATACATGGACTCCAGAGACGATGCACAAATGGTCGGCAGGAAGAGAAATTTAAAGGTAGCTCTTCATTATTTTATTTTTGTATTTATCCACAGCGATATTTACTGTCAGAAATTTTTGCTTGTTTTAAACTGAAATGTTGCACTTGTGTGTTTGGCTTTTCATGCAGTGATAAAGTTTAGGTTAGTTATTTTTTGTTTTTAGTTAAGGTACCAAAACTACAAGTAATTTTTTTTTCAAAATCACACTTTGATTATTAAGTATTAACAGCAAAGTGTAAAGTATCAGAAATAAATGTAGCATTTAGGCGACAAAATGGTTCGCAAATATCGTTAAAATATTACTGATTGATTATTGTTGGTAGAGAAATTTAAGATCTTTATATACTTTTTGGCAGTATAATAATATTAACACAATGTTTAGTAAATGATTTAGAAACTACAGCTGTCATAAATGTGGAATAACCAGCAGCTTCATTAGAAACAAAATGTGTACTTTTGATGTAGGAGTGAACTGTCCCTTTAACCTTTAAATGTTTCAGATTAAAGTGTTGTAATAAATGAATACATATGTGTGGCAAAAGTGAAGTGAACTAAAAGTTATATAAAATAATACACAAGAATAAAAAATATCCAAGTAAACTAGAATCACCTTTCACCTTTCACCTTTTGATCTAACTAGGACCCGAGTTCATACTGCGAGCTGTTTAGACAGGACCAGGATGGGCTCCCCATCGCCCCCTGTGGCGCTGTGGCCAACAGTATGTTCAATGGTAAGCAACTCTGAAAAACATGAATCACCACATCCATTCTCCTCTTTCTCTCCATCTCACCTGGCCTCTTATCATCTGCTCTCCCAGACTCCTTCACTCTGACCTATCACGGTTCTGCTGGAGCTGCAGTTCAGGTTCCTCTGTTACGGAAAGGCATCTCCTGGTACACGGACAAAAATGTCAAGTTCCGCAACCCACAGACTGAAAACATGACGCTGGCTCAAGTGTTTGAAGGTGAGGATGAGACTTTTGATTAAAAACATGAAGTCAGATTCAGTAATTCATCGTGTGTGATGTGTGATCACTGCACAGGCACAGCCAAGCCTCTGTACTGGATGGAGCCCGTGTTTGAGCTCGACCCCCTCGATCCGTCGAACAACGGCTTCATTAATGACGACCTGATCGTGTGGATGAGAGAGGCGGCCTTCCCCAACTTCAAGAAGCTTTATGGGGTTTTACACCGAGTCAACAAGCCCTTTACTAAAGGCCTGCCAGCAGGGAATTACAGCATCGACATAAACTACAGTATCCTTTCAGAGAGGTGTCTTTTATGGGAACTTTGGCGTGGGTTAAAGTAGGTCACACGTGTCCCATTGTGTGCATCGTTTCCTTTGTCTTATCTGTTAAACAGTTTAACACAAGCACACGGACAGGAGCTATTTTAAGACAACAGGTCGGTGGTTTTTCCACTTAGCGTCTCTTTGTGATCATCTATTTTCAGCCTTGACCTCTGGCTTTCCAGACTTCCCTGTGCAGTACTTCCGAGGCAGAAAGCAAGTGGTGCTGACCACGCTGACCTGGTTTGGAGGTCAGAACCATTTCCTGCCCGTTGCTTACCTCGTAACCAGCTGTCTGATCCTGCTGATAGCCATCGTCCTCACGGTGGCCTGGTACAAGTTTGGGAAGAATGGGAAGAACATGGAGGAATGAGGGGTAAGAGGTGCACTGGGATGCTTAAAGGTGATAATTGTTGTGCTGCTCGGGAGATTTTTTTAATGGACAACAAATCTGAAGTGACAAGAACATGGATCAGATCTTATTCAGTTTCATAAAGAAAGTTCATATATATATAAACCAATGGAGAATTATGTTTAAGATCTGGAAAATTTCTTTCCCTATAAGCTAAATGACCCACATCTGTTTGGACTTGATGAACTTTTTTGCATTTTTTAAATACACACCATTTTGTCCATGCACTGTTAATATTTAAAAACAATTATGATATATGTGTTATAATTATGAGCATTAAGAATGATCACTGTGGTGTTAAAGCTGGGTTTCATGTATATTCTGTTTCTTCCCCCTTTTTCCAAAAATGACATTATTCCTACGAAGGTGTTTAAATATGTAATGAAAACTAACGTTCCATGAAAAATGACATTACATGCGGCCGTGCATACGCAGATTTTCTAAGCTTTTCATCAGTGGCAAACTTGTTCCACTCTGCACAGCTTCCTGCTTTCATTCCTCTTCGTCAACCTTGTTTAAAAGGTCGACGTTGCAATATTTGCACATATCCAAAACCCTGTTGACATCCAAGTCTATTATAATGAACTAAATGCACTGTATACATGTCAGGGATGCTCCTGAAACCTGAATAATACCAGCATATCACACATCTTAATCAGAGCATCTAAACAGAACGTACTGTTTACATAACCCAGATCGAATCTGGAAAACTGTCATTCAGATAATAGAGGAATATGTGTGCATGTAAACAAAGTCAGTAACAATGCTAACACTCTCAAACTTCAGCATAATAACCATTTGCACTGTCTCTGTTCAGGCCTATAATATTTTGTTATGACAATGACTGAAGATTGTAATAAACATTTCTTTTAAAAACTCTTTATTTCTCTATATACAATCAGTGAGAGCCACATGAACACAATCCCTCTGTGACCAGGGAGCACCAATACTCTGTGTTGGTCGCCTTGTTACTGAGCATAATCAAAGCACGATTGGTGGCACAGCTGTGCGAACGACGCCTCCCCCTCAGGTGAGGGCGTCATTCTGTAAAGTTATAAAGCAGCTTGTTCCATTTTTCTCCATCTGCACTCCTGCCACAGAGTGTTTGGTCAGATTAGTACCACAGGAGAGGAATGCAGTCTAACTGGTGCTACAGACAGTGACTGAACACATCCTATAATAATACAACTACATACAAGCCGCATCAAAACCAGTCCACAAAAAAAAAGAGAGAACACACAGGACTGAACGGTCGAAACGGCTTACCACACATACAGATGTTGATGCACATAGATACAAGGAAGGAACACTCAAAATGCCAAAAGACAGATCAAACACCCATTTCAACACGAGACAATCACCACGATGCACAAATAAAATCTAAAAGTTCAGGACAAACACACAGGAAACTCTACGAAATGATCAGCTGTAACAGATTTAACCATCGACCTCTTTTTGTACCTTTTTGCTTCGACTAACTTGGCCTTTAAAACGTTTCGCCACTACATTAAGACTGCTTTATTTGGCTGAACTAGAGCTGTTGGCACAATTGGGAAGGTTGGTTCTGTTGTGAATTAACATTGCATAACACAGAAAAAGGCAACATTTGGTCTTCAGTATTACAAAAAGTATCTTAGTGTAATTCATTGGATTGATCTTCCCCGATCAGCCTTTTCAAGTTAAATCAAAACATCTCTGACAAGGTTAATTAGAAAGAAACACTTAGAGTGCTGCAGGAAGGAGTCCCTGGAAACAAGTTAATATTTTTGCACCTTGCTTCAAAATTGATGTTTTAGTTAGATGCTTGAAATAAGACCTTAAGATGGTAACAGGTGGATAAATGTGACTATAGAGCTTGTTGAGGATATTATGTTTGCATGAACTCAACATGAATGTTTATTGTTGTACATTTATAGTCTTATAGTCTAGCTTTTTAACTCTTTTATTTATATTTCTGCAATAATCCAATGTAAAATTCCGATTGGCTTTCTGTCAAAGGGAACCAGACCGATGCTAGCTTCCCATCCATCCCTGCAGCACTCTAATGTCAGTAAGGTGTCCACAACAGTGCAACCACAATTCTAATCAGTGAGAGTAGTGGTGGGCAATTTTTAATAAGAGTTTCTCCTCATCAGCAGGATGTGAAATAAAAATAAATATCAGTAAATCATCTGAGAGTTCTAACAGGTTTGCAGTAATGGGATTACTAGAACTATACACAATTTCAAGTCATGCTTTTTAAACAAAGTAAGACAAAAACGTACCGTGGAAAACTAGTTTCTCTCTAAAAAAAAAAAAACTGTAAGAAGAAAAAGGAGGAATTCTTTGACCTTGGATGTGAGCTACTAAATGCAACATGCAGCTAATTCAGTAAGAGAACCCTTTTAGATGTGATGAATGTAAATCATCGGGTACATTTCAGTTCATTCAGTTTGTAACAGAAGAATAATGGAAATCACAGTTTCACAGAAGGCAAGAACTACTAAGGATCACAGAACAGGGACAAAGTCTTTATCAAATAGTAGTCAGCTTTCTCCTTTTCACCCTCCCTCCCTCCGTCCCTCCGTCGCTCCGTCTCCTCCTCTCACACCTGGCACAAGCACATTCATCTTTGTGGTTTCAGTGATAGGACTGTAATGGCACTACACAAGCAGACTGTGGCCATGCAGAAACATTTAGGTAATACAGACATCTCCAGATGAACCTAAAGCTAAGGTAGTGTTCATTCAAGACTCGAGCCCAGGCTCCAGGGCTCACAGGTTCACGCCTCCTCCGGCGCCAACAGCCCTCGTTATTTCTCTGTCCGTCGGGTCGTGTTGGCGGCGAGGGGCGGATTAAGGCCATGTGCATCCAGACTCTTCAGCTCTTCCCCGTCGGCTTCTGAGTGCTACTCTGAGGTACCTGATAGGTCAGATCCTCGGTGGGCGTGACCTGTCCAGTGGCGTTCTTGGGTGTGTCGTAAGCCGACCTCCCTGATTGGCCGCTGTCTGTCCGTGCGAGCAGGGCGGCCGGCCCGCCACCCATGAAACTGCACACTGTGGAGGGCTGGTTCAAAGAGGAGCCCCCTGACGGGTGGCAGCCCATGTCTACCACAATGGGTGTGGCGTACTCGGACCCCGAGGCGGGTAAGGGTTCTGCGTAGGCGTGGTACACGTCCGGAGAGATGGGAGCGTCGTACAGGTCGGGATCTGAGTATCCTGGATCCGGCCCCTCGTCTGGTTTAAAGGTTGACCGCGCACCTAACGTTGTAACTCCGCTCACCAGAGGCTGAGCATATTCTGAAAGGAAGATAATAATGATAAATACAGTTTACAGCAGATACCATTTTTTATAAACAATAAAAATAAACTGATACGCTTTGGGAATTTTATTTTGTACTTTAAATGTAAATAAGGTGCCAGAGTGCATAAAAAACATAATAATTGGGCTTTTTTTTGTCATAAAAAGGTGTCTTTTAAACTATTTAATGCTTAGTTATACTTCAGGGTTCTCACACCTACCAAAGCCAAATTCAGGCACTTTTCAAGCATTTTCAAGCTTTTCAAGCTCCTTACAGTTGTGGTAAGTGACACTTTTATATACATGACATACAATGTACTGATTATTTCACTTGTTCATGGTAAATTAGATGTCGTCATCCTATATAAGCTTATTTCAAGCTCTTTCACAAGCAAACCTGATGTTTTTCATTCTGTGCCTGGTAGAAACGGTTCATGTTTATGGTTATTAATAATTTGAATGATTTGAATTAAGAGGTTCCAGCTATGTTTATGTGTACAATTTAAAGTATAGAAAAATACTGTGCAGATGTTTTATGAGGGGGGAAAGAAACTGAAACAGTTTAATGACATTTCTTGTTTTCCTGCTGTTCTTAATGTGGCGATAAACTACTGTTTGTCCTATTGAAGGAAGAGCTGCTTCAACAAAGGATGAGGAAACAAGCTGCTGTAAAAAAGCTGATTTCACAATATTCAAAATAAAGGTTTTGCAAGGGGGGAAATGCACTCAACATTTTTTGTTGCACCATAACGCTGCATGCATTTCTGTGATAAAGCATGTTTTTTAACCATTAACTCCACAGGGTGCCTTTAATAGCAGCTGAAGCCTCGACCGGTAAGAACATTTGGCTGCTTGAACAGCGTTTACCTGCAGGTTCGGCGTGCAGTCTGGGGACGGCACCTCTCCCCGTGAGCCGGCCCACCTCACTGCTGCTGTACCGGACTGTGTCCTCCGTCTCCACCATCTTGGAGGGCAGCAGCTGCTTCATGCTTTTCCACCAGTCTGCAGCAGAAGAAACGGTGAGTTTCCCACTCAAACTCCCATTAAACACATACAGACGAGTATCAGCGAGTGCTGCAGACACGTTACACACCTGTGCGGTCCCAGTGAGGCAGATCGTACGTTCCTTCAGAGCTCTTTTTCCTGCGAGGACAGAAAAATTAAGTCAGAATAAAGCTTTCAAATTGATTTTCTTTTCTTTAAAGATAATAAGAATACACACCTGTTCTTACAGTGCCAAGCACAAACCGCTATCAGGATGAGAGCAGTCAGAACCATGACCAACACGGGCACCAGAACCGCAGCCAGCGCCACCTCTGAGAGCAGAAATACGCCGAAAAACATCACATGAGAATCCTCTTTATTAAGAATACAGTTAGTTTTTTTTAATTAAGAAATATGTCTCACCTTTGCCGGTGTGAGGAGGCATAGTGGTGTTTCTGATGTCGGGGGTGTGTGTGGTTTGGCCAAGGTGAGGCGGCCGCTTTGTGCCCGCAGGAGGTGGCGCGTGACGAGAGGGGGGCAGCATCCTCGTCCTCGGCTCCGGCCTCGTCCTCGCTGTCACCAACATTTTCAGGGACAGCAGATTTAGAATTCAGCCTTTTTCTTTAATGCTGTATTTGTTTGTGTGCAAATCAACCACCTTGACCCACCTGAAGGAAACTGGCAGCCGAGCAGCTCCAGCTTGAGCGCGATTCTCTGGTGCCATAGGGTCGGATTTATCCTCACAAACCGGGCCTCGATGGGAGGAATGAAGTTGTTCCTCACCTCATGCAGGTAGTTGATGTTGCCTTGGAAAATCTACCAGAAAATGAGAACAAACTCTCTTATTTGTGCCAGAGATTTAAACAAATCTCGAAAATCCCAGGAGTAATAGTTCTGAAGGAAAAAGTTCAGCAGTGCAACTCTTGTTTCAGACTGTGAACAAATGCACCATAAGCTGCTTATTTTCCAACTTGGCAGGCTGATAACTGCTTTCCTGCACACAATAAGAGCCTGTGAGGATCCCAGCAGAGAGCGGCTCGCCGACGGCAGCTCCATCCCAACAACCCAGCCACTAAATCCATATCCATTCATTATTAATGCCCAAGTGTCCTGGCTTGTCTACCACAGCACTTAACTCAAACCACTGGCTGCTATCATTTCCTGCCATAAACATCTCTCAGTCAATACCAGTTGCTATGGAAACAGTCCAAGTGTGTTCCCCTGCAGCCTTCTAAAGTGACATTTTTGTCCATTTGCACTAATTTAAAGAAGAAAAAAAACAACTAAAAGCCCATGACGTAATTGTTGTTGAGCAAATAGGGTTTATTGATTTGGTGCTTGCATTACCTTGTCTTGTGTAGAATTCGCCTCCGTGTAGCTGAACCACTGCTGGCCGTCGTTACTGTACTGGACCCGGTACGCTGACACGTAGTACTGGTATTCTCTCAGTGTGGAGCCGGTGGTGATGATACCTGGATAAACAGACAGAGGGAGCAACAGGATGATGTACAGACAGTTACACAAGTGCAGATCCAACAACAGATTATGTTCAGAAATTGTTTTAACACAATTAAGAGTCTTCAGCTCTTCTGCGAGGCTGTTCTGTTCTTAGGCACAGAGCTAAATGCTAATGGTCTGCATGCTAACATGCTGAAGCAGATTTATCATGTTCGCCTTTTTTGTTTAGTGTGTTAGCAAACTAACACATGCTGATTTGCCCTAAACATTAAGATTCTCAGCAGGAATAAGGAAAAACTACCAGTTGATTTTAATGAAACCTGGTTGAAAGGTGTAGCATTGGCTAGGGACAGGGTTTGTGCAGGTTTTCAATAGTAAAAATTAAAGAACTTTTAAGGTATCTCAACCACAAAATTGCTAGACTACTGACGCCTTTATCATCACTGACAAATCTAGAACAATCAGCGTGTATTCACACTTTTTAATTGACCTTTTGTTTATAGGAGTATGAATAAAACGGGACTTATTTAGCTATTAGCTAGCTTAGCTCGTCTGGTGTTAGACACCAGGAGACAAATATAATTTCAAATATTAAAATGTTTTTTTTAACATGAGTGATTGTGCAGCTCAAACACCAGATTATATTGAAGATTAAGCATTTTTTGACACAAGGAATATATTCAAATTCAAGCAGGTTCCTTTTAAGGGTATTAAAACATAATGGCTAAACATTTTCCAAACTTTCATGACGAATCCTGAAAGGAGTAAATCTTGGAGCGGATCCAAATCACAAGAGGAATACATGATATATTTTCCACTTTGTTAACTGTGGAAAAATTGTAACCAGACCTTTTTTATTTTTTTTTACCAGATCATGGTAATAAAAAGTAAGGGGATCTCCAGAGTGATTACAGATCATCCTGAGGGGAACATGAGTGTCTGTACAAAATATCATGGCAACCGTTCAAATAACTGCTGAGTTGTTTCAGTCTGGACTGAATAACCGTCTGATCTTTCCATGCTGCTAACACGACTAATCACAAGTGTGGGAAAACCTGAGGCAGCTCTTTTTTGTTCCACGGCTGACAGTTAAATTAACGATCTTTGTGTTGAGTCATTCCAGTGTTTGACTGTCTGTAGCCGTACCTGTGATCCTCTTCTCCCTCTTCAGATCCACCTGCAGCCACTGCTGCTGGTCGCTGTGAGAAGACGACCAGGGAAGCCCCGCCTTCTTAAGCCGCGCCCCTGATGGCGCCCACTCACTGTGCTGGCCAATGAGGTTCTTCCACTCCCACGTAGACGAGGCAGACAGCTGACTGTCCGCGACACCACCAGACTCCAAACCAAGCCTCCCATAGCAGCCTGGAAGCAGGGAGAGGCCATAATTAATAACTCTGTGCTGAGTCTTTGTCAGTTTTTTCCCAAAGATCGGAGCCCCAGAAGCGCCTGAACCTCCAGCACTTTGGTCTCCAGCTCTCTGGTGGAACAGCTTTGAAAATAGTCACATTTCATGCTGTTTCTAAGAGGCCTTACTATATATATTTAATGTTTTTATATAATTCCTGAAACCGCATTAGAAAATCAGCATTCAAGTTGAAGCTGTGTTCATGTGTGAAAACAGCATTTTATTCATTCCAGATTTGAGATGCAGACTAATAAAAATTACAGCTAAATTTACACTCAATTACGATTACACATGCTGGCAGTAATAATTACATTACAACACAACAGTATTACAGGTGGGAAAAGAAAGAAAACTCACCGTTGGTCTTGAAGGTAAAGAGGCTGTTGGACAAAGTTCCTCTGAGGACAGAAGTGTCGAGGATTAGAGGAACATACTGGAGACGTAAGTAAATGAACACTGACTCCTTTAAAGTCATTTAAATAACCATAAACCACATTTTTTATAATCTGATTTTCAACCATTTCCTGCAATGTCGTTTGTCAAAGTATGACTGAAATATATCTCTCTTACCCAGTGGAAGTGACATTGTTAGCCAGTGTGGCCTCGTAGTGAGGGATGCCTTTGCTGCTGACCACGCTGATCCGCCCTCCCACCGCGTTGGACACCACACCTGCGTGGACGGCGGCCACACACACGGGAGACGACTGCAGAGTGGAAGGAAAGACGAGGAAAGATGAGGTGAGATAAAGGGATGCCGGCTGATTCCCATCACAGAAAACAGAGCCAGTAACTAAAGACGGTTCACAGCACGTCTGATCAGCTGTGAAGATTTTGCAAATTAACTGATAACAGATTAAAAGAGGTTTTTTTTGCATGAGACAAAGCAACATTTCACTTGCTCTGCTTAAAAAAAGACCACAGAAAAGCTGAATTTAGCTTTAAAATCAGCAACATAAATTCCTCCCTAATGACAGCGGTGCTGACTGCAGCATGTTGGTGATGTTCGACCTTTTGGGTAATGCTGTAAATCAATAATCAGGACGGGATTAACTGCATTACTTAACTGTAATTTCCATTATGTTGGTGAGACTGCTACCGCCCGTCTCTCTCCCATTTTCTTCCTGTTAAAGTCGTTTTTAGGGAGTTTTTCCTTTTTCCAAGGGTGTCGTGTGCTGCAAAGATTGGAAATCCCTCTGATGCAAATCTGTGATGTATGATATTGGGCTTTATATAAACAAAAGTGACCTGACTGCTTAATGGCCATATTGGATTTTATACATTAATGTGATTAAATACAGCAGCTTGATGTGAATTCAATGAGCTGGATTTGTCAAGACAAATGTCTGCGGATCTTCAGAGCTGAAGCAATAAATCTGTCAGGATAACACACTGGCCATATATAGCTCGCTTATTCATCTCATTAATCATATATAAACTTATATGTATATGGGGATTATTTTTAGAATAAAAAAAACATTTTTAAATTAACTGATATTGGATTTCTGCGACTGATACAGAAACTGATTTTAGAGAGGAAGTTAATAATAACTAATATGTTTTCTCATATAGTAATTTATTGAGCTGGAATGAAAAAAATACCTTTTTTATGTGTATTGTGCACAGATTTTTCACCCCTCTGCAAATGTAAACTATTAAATAATATTTAACACAGTTACACATTATTATATATTATGCAAATATGGCCAGCCAATTCTATAAATGAGAAATGGGAAAATATGGAATAAATAGGAATAAAAAATAAATAGCTATGCTGTTAAGTTTCAGCCAATGGATGAATATTTTTTAAAAAAGAAAAAAAAAAGAAAAGAAATTACGCCAAGCAACATTTTGCTGCATGTTATATTGCATAAAAAAAGTTTTCATAACGGCACAATAATATCGGTCGGGTTTCCCAGAAAATGTGAGATACATACGTAATATCTATATTGATCATCACCGACCCCTAATCGAACAGATCTATTTTGAGTTAAAATATTTGTCACATAAAGATTGTTTCTGGAAAGAAATCAACACTGAAGTGGAATTTTTGTAAAAGTTGAATTTTTGTGATGGAAATGCTGGTGAAGCTTCCAGAGTTTTTGTAGCTCGTGCAGGAAGCGGCAGCCCGGTCTTACAGTGTGATCACGGAGAACGAGCTCTTAACCTTCAGACTGTGGCGGATAAAAAGGCTGATGAGTCAGCATGATGTCAGTCCCGTGTGGAGAGGATACTGAGGGGCGCTGACGGGAATGATTCACTGCCGGCTGCATTCCTGTTAAAACCTGCTGCCACATCACTGAGAAACGGACCCCAAAAAAAAAAACCCTGATTCCACTGTGGTCGGTCACGAGCTGCTTCCCCGTCAACAGCTGGTTGAGTGAGGTGGAATTTTATTACTGGAAAAGACCCACACTGGAATTCACAGCTGACAAGATTGTGGGAAAAAATGGGGACCCACAGAGTGACAACACACACACACACACACACACACATACACACACAGCTGTCAAATACTGCCACAGGCAATCAACACTTGCCCCGTGACTCTTAAACTTCCCCAAAACACACACACCACATCCTAAAGAGCGCCATAGCAAACCACTAACACAAACACAAAGCTTCGCTCCAAACCGCCGCGCCCTGCCTCCAACAGAGGAAACCACACTGACACACACACGCAAAGCGACACACACGCATTTACACATATGATAATATGTGGGATGTGGAAATGTAGAATCCCGTACATGGATTTACAGCAGAGAGAGTGTGAGCTGCAGGCTCTGCTCTGGGTGTGTCAGACTCAAGTATGCTTCCACAATAACCAGAATATTACAGCGTGGTGACACACACACACACACGTATAGGAACTCTAAGCATGCACACACGGAGGTTTTCTCCAGCTCCTCACTCACACTGACTCACTCTGCAGCGTTCTGTCTCGCACACTCAACACACGGCTCCGCTCAGCGCCCTCTTGCAGCTGGACTGGATTAGAGGCTTATTATTTTCGGCCAAACTATTATCTCACCTCCCTTTCACCCGCTGACCCTGCCCCTCCTCTGTTCCTGTGGGGCACCTCACTCCCTGAAGCACACCCAGACGCTCCTCCCTGTCCTCCCATCAGCCCGCAACACCCCTCCCTCCCTCCCTCCCTCCTTAAACTAAAGCCCGAGCTCCGAGCATGAAGTCATCAGCCGGAGACTCGGCGCCTATGAGCTCACGCACTGCGGGGGTGCTGTGAGGTCATCAGTCCAGGACTTGCATACCACGGAGGAGCGGAGGCCCAAAGAGAACAGAGGAAACAAACAGAAAGATGTGCAAACTTCACACTTCCTACACCTTGTCCAGAGGCACTTTTCAAGCATTTCCAAGCGTTTCCAGGTGGTAAATCATGTGGATTATTTATATAAAGTGCATACAGTATATCGTGAATATTACACTTCTGTATCTGTATATATTAGAGGCTATTGTGCTATAAACAGCCAAAAGGAAGTTTCATATTTTAAAATGTGTCACCTGTTTCTAAGCAGAATTGGCATCATTTTAACCTGAATTTAAAGTAGTTTTGTGCACTTTTAAATGCTTAATCACTGTATTCTGTGTTTTCAAGGACTTCCTGCAACCGTCAGAACGCCAACACTTGCAGAGCAGTAAAGGATGTCTGCATAAAGACTAAAATAGTGGAGCACAGCCATGAAAACATGAGTAATGGTCTGATGGATCCTGTGGGGTAACAGTGTCAAACAGCAGGAGACCACGGGACACCGTGACTCACCTGGAAATGTGACGCTGCGGACACCACAAAGAGAAAAACACATGCGTGCTGTACGTGCTCACCTCTCTGTATCCATTAGGGATTGTTCCAGAAATCTCCTCGGCAGACGTCAGGCAGCCCGCCGGGCAGTATTTACTGAGATGAAAGAGGGACACACGCGGTGAGTGTATCGGACAGCTTGATCACAGCACAAACATCCACACAAAGCCAAAGCTTATTTACCTGAACTCTGCCTCGGGGAAATCAGTGCCTTTGTCCAGGCAGGTGATTAGATCTGCAAAAAAAGACAAACAAACAGTGTCAGAGCTGGTTTCTCTGCACGCTCTCCCATCACCCCTCTTCCCCGTCTGTTTCTCTCTCAACAGCCCCCAAACCTTCTCCAGGGAGTTAATGCGTTTCTTTACCTGGTATTTTAATGAAACTAGTGATTTTATTTAACTGGGATTGTGAATGCTGGCTCACGGTCACTCTCACTGCAACACAACAGAGCCGTCATCACAGCGCTCTTCATGTCAAAAAGCCTGCTGATGTACATAAAGATTTTTCAGTTGACTTGATTGAAAGCAATTCTCCCAACGAGGGCTGCAACTAATGATTTCTTTTTATGATTATTGATTTATCTGGTCACTAAAAATGTCACAAATTAGTGAAAAACCCCATAACCTGAGAAGAACAAATAACAGGAGATGAAATATATATTCTAAAAGATAAAGTCACATCTTAATCCTGATGTATATTTGTGAGATTACAATGTTTTGTATTTCATATCTTGAGAACTCTGGATGTCGGGCAGAGATGCTTATTGGACTGAGTGTTTGTTATTTCTTGCTTTAATCAAAATCTAAGTGATAAAAAAAAAGAAAAAACGACAACCTGAAGACTTTCAGAAAAAGGAGAAAAACAGAAAATGTTTGCATTTGAATGTTTGGCATTTGCTTTTACTATTTTTTAGCCCACAACCTTTTTATTCCAAAATGTATAATTTCATATAAAATGCTATAAATCTCAGATATACACAAATATACAGCCTCATGTTTCTGCTCCAACAGAGCAGCGTCCCTTTAATGTTTGAGAATTATTTGTTATTTTGCTTCCTAATCAACTGTCAAAAATGTTACTAATTACTCTCAATCTTCTTTTCCATTCTTGATTTCAGCTCCGGTCACATCAAAGCTGACCGACACAGAAATGCGTGTGGGTGTGTTTTGGGTTCCTAATGGTCGAGTGTTTGCACGATGAGGCGAGCCGCACATGTCCGAGAGGACGCCGCGGGCTGCTGGGAAATCCATGTCAACCCTGCGGCCGTGGTCAGTCTGGGTGAGTCTCCACCACATTATCAAAAAACCCATTTATCTGGAAAACCAACCGGTGAGTCAACCTGACAAATACCCCCCCAACCACCACAGGTCGCCACGGTGACTGATTTACTTAGCTGTGCAAACTTGCCTCCCACGCTCGCTCGTCTGCGCGGTCAGTTACACCAAAAACAAAGATCAGTTCCTTTGGTTGCTGGGGGTTTGGGGGGACTGGTTGAGTCCGTTGACGGCCTTGTTTGCCTTCCAGTGTGATTCAGTCGTACCGAGATGACCGCTCAGACAGAATTATAACCTCCTGCGCTCACGTCACCGCCCTGCTCTTCTTGTGGCTTCAATTATCTGTTTATCTGAAAAATGTTCCACATGACAAAGCCCGGCCGTCTGAAATTACGATCACACAGTCACAACAACTTTCTTATTAAAGAGAAGTCAGGATCTGTTTCAGTAACTGCAGCCTCAGCTGGATCCTGTCGATATTATGTCTGTGTTTGTTATCAGGATCAAAACTCCAGCAGCTTCTCAAACACTGAGGTGTCTTTTCAGGCTGTCCAGCACCTTACAGCTGTAAAGGACATGTTTATATATCGTACATGTTACTGAGATACATGTATATATATTTATTCATTTTTTGCGTCACTGGATTCTTAGTTGACTTGATGTCCTACAAAATCTAAATTTCCTGCAGTTTCAGCATGTTTTATATTACTGAAGAGCTCACAAGCATCAAATAACAAGACATTAAGTCGGGACTCTCAGATAATCGCTTTAACTCTCATGCTTTATTTAAATAATTATTTATTAAAACAGGAAAACAATGCTTAGATTGAAGCAGTTTTTCTTTATTTTCTTTCTTATTACCACTTCATACCTCGATTACTTATGAATTGCATATTATCTTACAATGTATTTATCTTTTGTGGGTTTTTTCTTCTTTTTTTTATCCGTTTCTGTCTGAATGTGTTTGTATGTTTGGAAAACACTAAATTTATGTTTGAATATTGTAAATTTCTGCTAAAAAACTAAAATCTGTTCAATATAAAAAGGGAAAATGATGTACAGAGAAGCTAATAGTTGTACTGCGAGGGTAAAATTGTTTTTATAATACGACCAAATAACCTAAACGTGGCTCATTCCTTGTTACTTTATCAAAACGGTGTTATTTTCTCTGTGCATAAGAGATAAAAAGAAACGGACTGATTGCATTAAATTCAGACTCATGTTAACAGTGAAATGTCATTAGGTCCGACCCGGTCAGATGCCGATGTTACTCCACGTACGGTTAACAGCTTTTAACAGACAGGAAGTCTTAATATAAAACCACAAAATAATATTACTCTCATTTCCTCTTGTATCTTGTTCCCGTTTTTCTCGAATAGCTTCATTCTGTTTTCACTCTCCTCTGTCCCTCTCTGCTGCCTGACAGCAGCCAGACTCCATTGAAGACAAAAAAACAACAAATACAGTAACAATAAAACACAAATTCACTTTCTGCACTTGACATGGAAAACCGCAATGTGACGAATCCCAGACTCCAACTGACGGTTATAGAAACACATCTGCTGGTGCCACCCGTCCGGTTTCGATACTCACATTAAAAAAACACAATCATTTGGGACTGACTCATGATGACCCCGCACGCTGCAGCTGGACCTCCAGATATGTGGCAGCAGAGCAGCTCTTTATCTTTTCTGTGTGTTTAAATACATGGCGAGCAAACACGGCGTTGTAAATGCTCCTCTCATTACGCCTCCAGCAGCGTTATCACACAGCTGCAGACACAGTTCTCCATTCAGCTCCAGTCATCTTTAACTGCTGCGCTTTCTTTTCTTTTATGAGCTGCAGACACTGTTTGCTAACAGCATAATTAGCAAAGTATATCATCTTATTTGATTCAGTAATATATGTCGGCAGCACTGAACACAAAAAAAGCTAGAATCTTCCAGAATCAAACCAAGTGACACAGTCAGATTGAGCCTATGTCCCGCTAATGAAAGGCCTGTGCATTTACAGTATTAACAAACTGGGTGTGTGTCACCATATTCCCGGGAAAAACCACAAGAGGCAAACATAAAGCGAGCATTTTCCATCACTCAGCAGTGGTTGGTCAGCCAGAGACAGCAGGCGGAGCTGACGAGCACACGCCCTTCAACTCACAGTGTAAACAGTTACTGTGGCCGAATTATCAAAGCTCATTTTAAAGTTGAACTTTAAAATGTTGCGTTAAAGAAAATGCAAATTAGACACGTTTCCTTCAACGGGTTCAGAGCAAATAAACAAAGCTGCATGAATGTACTTTGGTCAGAAGATGGCAGTTTAATGTGTTGATGTTGATGCTAATCTGTTAGTAAACAGTAGAAGAAGAAGAAGAAGAAGTTGCACAAGAGAAATAAAAGAAAAAAGAAAAAAGGGTTTTTAATCAGCTGCCCACGAGAGAAAATGAAGAGATGTCTTCAGAAATTGGATTCAACTGACATCTTATAATTGTTCTTTCATGTCAGTTCGTATTGAAACAGCTGATCAGTCACCTGAGTTAAATGTTCACTACATCCCAAAGCAATCTGAAGATGTTCAGACCTGATCCAACTTTACCCAACAATATTTAGACTTGATCCCAAACAGAGTTTACAGTTTACAATCTTCGTCTCACCTCTAAAAACCCATTTTTGTCAGCTACAGCTAACAGCAGCTCGGCTCTACGGATGGGAATCTTTTATTGTGTCCAAACTGCAACAACTAATAATAGTTTGCTTCTAAGGTCGTACAAAATATTTCACTTCAAGCCTTTTCCCTGATGGTCTGAATAAGTTGCTTAAATTGTCAGAAATAAAGTCGCTAAGAGGGTCTGAAAAGTGGTTAAATCTGAGGTAAAGTTGGCAAAACTGCCTCTACGACAGTAGAGTAGTACAGGAAACACGGACTGAATACAAAGCTCGAAACAGAGAAACAGAACAGTGGGAGGTAATGCGAGTAAAACACGTACACACAATCTCCAAAGCACCGCTTACACCAACGGATGAAACAGAAATGTAAACAAGCTGGATGTGACCCCGGCCTGCAGGCTGACACACACACACACACACACTGCTGGTTTACCTGTGTGTTCAGTGGTGGAGTAGGACAGACAGAAGCCACGTCCCCTGTGGTGCGTCCCACTCATGAACTGGACAGTGACCTGGCTGCCAGTGGACTCGATCAGCTCTTTGACTTTCAGACCCAAACCGCAGTATTTCACTGTTAAACAGGACAGAGAGGTGCTGGTTAGGTACACAAGCCTGTTTCGTTTATCATATACAGCAATAAATAACCAATATGAATGAGATGTTAGTGCAGGAAGAGTTCATGTTAACTGGCTGGTGCAGCTTCTTTATAACTGGGACGCAGCAATGACAACACAACTTGCTTGCGAAATAATATTTAAATTGCGTTAAATCAATCAAATTAAAATTTTTACAGCTGCTTGTAGATGTTCACAATCAAATCTGTAGGGAGGAAATAATCTCCCAGCTGCTGGTGTTAATTTTAAGACTTTTTTAAATACTCTATTAAAAGGTTTTATGATAATGCCAGCCAAGATATGAAGGGAAACCAGTCTGCCCTAGAATTATTCCTTATTATAACCCATTTTGTTCAGTTATTCCCAGCAGTGTTTAACAATAATTCCTCATGAAGACTCTTATTAATTTAACATGACCTGGACGTGGATAAGAGGCGGAAAGCAGATAAAAGGATCAATAAAGAAAAAGGCTTGACGATGCCTTAAAGTACAGAAAAAAGTCGGTTAAAAGCTTCCTGCGTGCACAATCTGATGCAAAAAATATTAATAATAACATTACTGTCCATGTCTGGCAAGAAGAAGTGTTTCTTTTTAATACCATGAGAGGCCCTTTCTAGTGGAAACTAAATTCAATGTTTTTAAGACCTTTCAAGACCTGCAGATATGTTTTACGCATATTTTTATGCCCAGAAGTCATTTTAGGCTTTTAGTCATTTAAATTCTCTCTAACTGGCTCAGGGTTAGAAAAAAATGGAAATATTCCTTAAAGAAATTAAATCAAACATTTTCCCAAATGTATTTAAAGAAACATCTTTTTACAGCAACATAAATATCATAACTCGGTATATTAAATTCCTCATCCACAGCTTGTTTACTGCATCTATAGGTGGAATATTTGGCCTTATTTTCTTTACCAGCAGCTCTCATTGGAAGTGTGCCTGGTAGTACTGAGGCATGAGATAATTGTAACTGTAAGCGTAATCATGTGGCCGATGTCTTTCACTGCGTTTACTTGCACTTGAGTAACCTGTTATTGTCAGCTCTCTGCAGCAGCTTCATTTCTTAATCATCGTGTAAACAAACACTTTCACAGTGAAAACGGTGCAAAGGGATGAACGCAAAAAAATCCCTTTGTCCTTGTAAATTTTTAAAAAAAATAACACACACGGTGTCCTCTATGGGGTTTGAAAATGGTGCAATAAACGAGCTAAAAATCAACTATGCAAACTCAAAAATGCAGTCGGACTGAAGCTAGAAATTAATAATTAAACTTCCACAGCTTAACCGTAAGCTATTTCCAAGAAACTGTTGAGTGTTTCTCCAGGCTGCAGAGTCATATATCTTTAAAAATATATTCCAACAATCGATCATGCATTATGTAATGCGGGTCTTTAAAGTATTATGTAAAATCCATATTAAAATATTGTGCAAAATGCAAACAAAATCAGAATGCATTAAATTGAGAATGTGTGTGTATATTTATAGAAGATAAAATCTCAGTTGAAGCATTAGACATCTTGTCTTTGCAATGCATTCAACTGAATGCAGGTGATGGTAAAACACCTGCCAGTTTCCTGCCATAACCTGATTGCTTTGTGCATGTAAACACAGACAGTAATGAGCGAATTCAGGTTGGGAGCGGGTTACATGTCCGACCTTGTCGAGTGTTTTCAGTTGCTCTGAGCGGCCAAACTCAGAGGCAGAGTGGAAAGCATCTGTCTTGTTTTCATGAAAATTGTGAGAAATATTGGTTTAAAAAGAATGTGGATGTAGGGGAAAGGGGGGCATGGCTATGGTTCGCTCAGTCCCGTCCAGTATCTGCTCGTCTCTCACCGATCTCGCTCCTCTCAGGTCCGATGCCGTTGTAGAGGCGGAGGTAGTTGACCTGGCAGTCGCTGTCTTCTATGTCCAGCTCGGCGAAGCGAAAGTGGACCCTGTTGCCGCGCGGCACGCTGATCTCCCACTCGCACACCGTGTTGTTGGGGTATGTCCCCGGGTAACCCAGAGAGGACAGAGTCCCACTGCTGGGGCCAAGTACACTGGGGCCGCAGCCATCACCTGCAGGACAACACGGACACAGATTCAGGAAAAACTCAAGATTTATGAGACAAATAATATGCAAATTCTAATACTTTCATCATTCTAATTAAAGTTTAAGTACCAGTCCAAAGCTATTCCTTATTCCTTAATGTTAACAAATCCCATGAAAAGACCAAAACCAACCATGAATTGATCCCACTAACAAGTACTGACATGTTCCTTCACTATGATAACCATCAAGCAAGAAAAATGATGTCTGAAATTACCTAGTTTTCTGCATTAATTTGTCATAAAATGCATTTGGTTGAGGTTTCTTCTGCCGAAGAAGGTTCAACCAGTTCTTAAATCAAAAGGTTAAAGGTTGTGTTCAATGACTACATTAAATAATTGTTTGTGTGGTATTAGGTTAGGCATAATGCATAAAACTAGGTAATTTCCAAAGAGTTCATACTTTTTCTTGCCGCTGTACACCATCTTACTGTCAAACACTCACAAATACATGAAACATGTATTAATCCTCAGATCAGAATATTACCACCTTATACAACCTAAATATCAAAGTCCATCTACTTTTCAATTATTGAAAACATCACATTAAATTCATGTATTTCCAAGAATTTGGACATGGCTTTTGGGTTTTAAAGACAATAAAACTTTAAGATGCAGAAAAATATGAAACCAAGAAGCATCAGCCATCTGATTTAATCTGTTTTGGCAGTTAAAGGGCGCATTATTAAATACCACAAAATTTTTAAGATGATTTAACGCATCTCGAATCCAATTTTACGAGAAATTATGACCTCAGACTTTTTGGGGATAAGTTTGTTATTGTGTCCTCTGAGCTGTCAGAGAGCTGAGACATTGTGTTTGTGTTGATGCTGTGGACTCTGACGAGATAACACTCAGTCACGCTTCATGGTGCTAAGTGGATGTTCTGTGGGCCTGGAGTTATGTAAGAGCCTCTCAGTGGACACTATCCAGATGAACAGGACAAAAACAAAGCTGCTTCCCTCAAGTGTGACTCACAAATACTGAACAACTGCATGGAGTTCAGATTACCTTCCTGAATGCTCAAAAACAAACCACAATACAACTTTGATCCCTCCTGCTGTTTGACCGTCAGATAAACTCTGAATATTTACATTATCACACTAAATACCACATGTGAAAAACTCAACAATTCATGTGAAATTAAGAGTTATGACAAACTGTGTCCACGTGTTTACAGTCATACCCCCAGTGCTTCCCCACCCCCAATCTCAGACCACCTGAGGTTGACTGTGGGCTCCAAAAAAACCCTACAAAATATTCACTTTTAGGTGAAACATAGTGTAAAGTAAGCCACCAACAATCAAAACATAACCAGCGTGCCGTGTTTGTAATAGTAGGTTTGCGGTAAAATCTAAATTTGGGCTACCTGGAGCGAGAAACAAGGCCACAAAGTCCTAAATGTGCTGTTGTCTCGTACACAGAGAGCTTAAATCCAGACTCCATTTAAAAAACAGGCGATTTAAAAGGTAGCTAGCATATCTGGCAACGCCGATAAGTGGAGACTGTGAGTTTGGAGTTTTTACGACTTATTTAAAGCCACACTAAAATACGGCAAGCAGCAGATCCACCAAGCAGCCGTTATTCTTTTACAATCTCTGTTTTTTAAGAACCGGTTCGCCTGGTTTTTACTACACCCATGACGGGCGGCGGCAAGCGGTGTAAACCAAGCGGAACTCCACGTACACACGGCCATGTAAGGTAGGTTTTAACTTTGGAGGAGAATAACAATTTCCTTGCACTCGTCTGTAAACACCTTTTTTAAAAAGTCCGTGTTCACACTTTTAAAAAAGCCCAGCGTGGCCGCGTGTGTGTGCGGTTGTTTTAAACTCTCTCGTGCTCCAGTTGTCACCGCAGCTGTGTCTGTAAG
Source organism: Serranus cabrilla (assembly GCA_903364295.1). Taxonomy (NCBI): domain Eukaryota; kingdom Metazoa; phylum Chordata; class Actinopteri; order Perciformes; family Serranidae; genus Serranus; species Serranus cabrilla. The sequence continues at coordinate 496,241 of CAFUXE010001107.1, forward strand.
CACCAACCTTTCTGAGCTCGACAGCCCTCCGTGGTGAGAATGATGAGAATCGACAGGACGAGAACCCCGGCCCCTGTCGGTCCCCTGCCCACCATTACCGCTCTGCCCATAGCAGCCTGCAGTCTGAATGCATAATGCTCGCTTCTGCACCGGCTGCACCGCTTCAACCTGTACCGAGGAAGTGGGGAAAAGGTACGAAAAACGGATCCTCGAGAGCGAGTCCGCGTGAGGTTTCCTCCCGAGGATGACTTTTGCTTGTCGTTTTTAACAATCCAGTGGTTAGCGACACTCTCACTATGGAGGTAACTGCTTCACACACACATACACACATACACACACATCCAGGCTGTGGAGCTACTTCCTCCACCGAGGCTCCTCCTCCTGATCTGGGATTGGGATACCCGAGTCCCCCAAGTGGTCTGATCCCAGATCCACCAACACCCCCTCCAGCGTGGTGGAAAAATCGGGTGAAGTCAGGTAATTCAGGACACTTTTTGGGAGATTACGAAGAAAAAATATGTGGTGCTTCTATTTTTACTTGTTAACGTTTCGTATGAAATAAATACATAAAATCTTAAATGCATATGGAGCCAGAGTGTGCGCTACTTTTCTATTTTAGATCACCAAGAAAACTGTTTGCAATTCAGAGGACTACCCTAAGTGTTACCTACCTGACTTTTTATGGAGCTCTGCTTTATTTCTATAAAGAAAATATGTTGTAAAAGTAATAAACTTCACCTTCAAACACATGAAAAACCATTATCTCACTCTGAACACATGTAAAAGGGGATTGTTACTTATATTAAAAAAGGACACCAGTAAATTAAGCTTAATTAAAATTAGTTGCATTTCATGACTTTTTTTTTAAAAATCCATTAGTATGGTCATTATCTCCACCAAACGTTAAGGAGATCATGTATTTGTTTTTGTGTGTTAGTGTGTGTGTCTACTCTCTGCAGCCAATTTTTTAACAACTGGATTAATCACCAGTTTTGTTTTGCACATTTACGATTGCTTGCTCATGCTCTCTCACGGTTACTGTGACCTGTAATATTTTAAACATTTTTTTTATTGTTTTATTGACTGTTTTAAAACCAGTCCTCAGTAACTGCTGACTCCTCACTCCTCTTAATGAGCCATTAGTGGTTGCAAGTCCTCACCAGCTGCTTTAGTTACACAGCAAAAGCATTTCCTGTTAATTGCTAAGCTAAAAAAGAAAAAAAACCTCACCTAGTCTGTTACAAAAACAACAGTTATGTAATGTGATGTCATTTATTCAAACTGACCCTGTAAAAACAAGGATGCATTGCACCAGATTTTAGCAAAAAAGCTGTTTTCCACCTGCAGTTCCTGGACAGGTATAAAATTGAATAAATAAAGAACAGGTAATAAATATTATAAACATTATATTTCCATATCCCAACCTAGTTTATGATAGTCATTTAACAAATTTGAGCAAGGTCTTGGTCTCCAGAGCTAATTTACCCCTTTATTCCAACGCTACAGGGGTGCATTTTTGCAAAACTCACCTGTTTCAGTTATGCTAAAGCTTAAAGTTAATCACAATTTAGCTTGTGGGCGCTTTGAGTGACAGGTCGCTGCCTTCACAGCCCGCCCCAGCTCACCTCTGACCACCTCTTTGTCTATTTTCTGATTAGCTGAGAGTTACAAGGAGTCAGGTACGGCAAAGGTGAAGACAGTCTGAGTCACAGAAGCTATCCACTCTGAGCTTGATTTCAGCTTCAGGTACAAAAAAGTTACATTTGTACAATTTACAGTATTAATACTTTTTTCTACATTACTAGAATTGGCCTCGAGTCACATGACCTGGACTCGATCAGATTGAAGTCACAAATTTAGAAGTGCATTTTTCAGTTTGCACATAAAATATTCTTTGTAGACTTTGTCTTTGTACAGTCAAAGGATTTCCAAATTATCACATTCTGTCTTATGTCTGTTTAAGACAAAATTCTATCTTTTTGGGAATCAGGTTTGTATAATAAAATTGGTTCTTAATGTCTGTGTATCCAACGGCGTCATTTTGTGTAAAAGTGTTCAGGTCATAAAGGCTCAGATAAAATAAATAACAAATGAATGTAGACACAGATGGGATTTTAGCCAATAAAATGTGGGTTCAGTATGAGGTTAGAATAGATAACAGCGTTGGGAATAAAATTGCATAATCAAAAAGACACGGCCGCTAATAGAGAAACAAGAAGAGTTTTCTTGTGTAAATAAACCTCAAAGCATTCTTATGTGTTAGTTAAGTGATGGGAACAAAATCAGCCTGTTCAAGAAGTAACAAGGAATCATTTCCAGTGTAAATAACCCCTATACCTGTATCAAAACAATATTACAACACAAAATATTGTCTTATTGATTGGTGTGCCAAGGTGGTGCTCGTCATTCTCACTCTGTCCAGGCTTTAGCTGCACATTTCTGCATTAATGTGAAGACGCTTATTATTGTTCTGCAGTACACCCTCACTTGGCGAAGAGTTTGAATGTGATGCAACTGCCAGGAGTAACCAATAGTAACACGAAGCAACAAACACAGTTTTTTAGCCTGTAGCCTGTGAGTAATATGTCGGATGATTCAGAGTTTTTTTTTCATTCTGTGTGTGTCTGTGTGTGTGTGTGTCAGTGTGCAGACTGTAGGCAGATGTCCACGGGAAAGTGTAATGTTTAAAGACGCAGCCAAGAAGTCACTCATGCTGAAATTGTCCACTTCTAGGTTCTGTGGAGCACACACCCTCCGCCTGTTTTCACATTCCCTATCTGTGTTTCTATGACACATTTGCACAAGGACACGAGGGGAACTCCAATATGCTCACAGCAGCAGGCTTATCGAGACGCCCCCCTGAGGGAAAGTCAATATAAATAACAACCTTATGTAGGTTTGGAATAAAATATGTAAATAGATGTTAAATGTAAGTGAAGGGCCCCTGCAGCAAACTGTATATTTCTGTATATTTATTTACTTCCTCATTGTTTGAGGTCCCAGAGAAACAAATGTGTAAACAGCAAAACCAACAATTGTTTTCTTCAAATATTTGTTTTCCTCTGCTTCTCCTACAGTGTTAAGTATGTTTTTTGAACTCTTTAAGAGAATATAGGAAGTTAAATAGATTGTTAGTCAATTTTACATGCACATTTTTATACAATATATTAGATGTGTTAGGTGTTGGAATATTCAATTAGTTATAACCGGGAATATGGGACTAACTTAATTTTTTTTTTGCTTGGAGCAATAAAAGAACGGCTCATGTCCTTTTTCAATCAGTTAATAAAAAATGTTTTCAGGGGTTTATTTTACAAAACTTTGCCTATTTTAATCAGTAGATTTCTCTTAACATGACCAAAAATAGCATTATATTATGCTTCATTTTTATTTAAACATAGCATTTCAGAATTCAGACAGAATTTCAGAAAAAAATTAAAAAAAAAAAAAGTAATTGTCTCATGTTGATGGAAATAAAGTAAGTAATTTTAACTTAGTAATGCTGATAGCCCAGAATTTGGGTTGTATTTTTCAGCCTACTTTTTTGAAGCTTTAAGTTAAAAACCTTGTCATTTTTAATAGTCATTTTTACCATTTTGAACCAAGTTTGGCCCAGAACCCAACCGTGCTGGGTTATATCAACCCATGGTTGGGTTTTCCCCCAACAAAATAAAAAGTTACTCAGAATTTTTTTATATATATATCCATTATTATAGGCTTAGAAGTAACAAAAATAAATAGAAAACATGATTGTACAGTTGCCCCCTGATTGGTCACGAGGCAACTGTACAATATTGCCTTAAATTGTGGATTAACAGATGGATAGATGTGGTCAGAATTCAACCATTACCCCAGACATCTTCAGCCTCATCTTTGCCACAGTTAACTGTGTTACATGCATAACGTCTGCATCATTTCCAGCCCGGGCTGCTCCACCAGCACAAAGACGAACCCTTATTCTGGAGCTACACTGGGGAATTCTCAAGTTCTTAATTTTATGATACTAAACAGCTATAAAACACTGATATTATTAGCTGGTTGTCATCATAAATAATGTGGTGAACTGTTGCAGGGTGGACCTGCGGGAAAGCTGCATGCTGGGTGAGAAAGGAAACTAGATTGTGCCACTCGGTGGTCATAAAGTATCATAGCAAGTTGGCAGCAGCTTCCATGTGGCACATTCTGGAGTGCTATTAATTCATTTCATGTATTCGCTTTAAAGCAAGCCAACGCAACATACATTATTTAAAACTATCGAGTGGGTTTGATAGTGATTAGAGCCTCTCTTTCATTTCCCATGTCAGGTGATTTGATTAAGGCTTGGCGCTGCCTTTTGGGGGGAAGAAAAAGTCAGTTAGTGGGAGCTTAGTCATCACATGCCTGGATCATGTCTCTACCTGCTGATCCAGAAACCAATACTGGAAACAAAAGGCACAACCAAACTGCTACCACTGCTGGTTTAATTTGGCTGCAGTCAGGGGCAGTATCACCTATATAGATATAAATAATTTTAATTATTAAAAGCAACTAATGTGCCATCGTGGGAAGAAGCAGGATTAATGGGAAATTGACGTGTTACAGAAGCGAATTAATATAAATCAAAGAAAAAAATAGATAGGTGAGAAACAAAAGAGACTGATGGAGATATAAAAATATAGAATAGAAAAGACAAAAACAAACTATAACATTGAACAAAGGCATTAATATACTGTAAAATAACATACATTAGTGCAAAGACATATTGTTAAAAAGCTGTATGATATGATGCAGAATTTTTCTTGACTTTTACTAGGAATCATTTTCATGTTGTGTGTACAGATAGTTAAAGAAGGGACAGAAGTTTAAAAGGAAACAGCCCTCTTCAGCAATAATGGCAATAATGCTGTGGATGTCCTCAGAATTGGTAAATTAATTCCTGTGCATGATACAGTAAAAAGCAGGACAGTTTTATAATAGTGGTGATTTTTAAAAGCAGCTGGACTGGTGGTGAGGTTATAATGTGGCTGTAGGGGACGACTCACTCCAGAAGGAGGCAGTAATGCGACTTGATACGATGCCAACTGGCGTATATATATAAAGAAGAAGAAGAAGTACCTGCCACACCGGTGATTAAACATGTCCTTGCCATGGCTTTATAACAGCTGCATAGAAGTGAATCAAACACGTACTAAGACGAGTATTCACGCACGCGCTGCGGAACGTCACGTGATTCATTTTGTCTACTCCGACATTTTGGCAGAAAAGTATGAGCAAAATTAATTAAGCTAACCCGTATTTCAAGCCGCCAGAGTTCACTGCACACTTTAAGCTAAACGATATTTAACTAAACCAGTTTAATAAACATTAACAACCCTCGAGGTGAGTTTAACCAGTCTTAAATCAACCATAGTTCAAGAATGGTAATGGCAGCTAATCTACCGTTAGCTGATCAATTTTCCCTCATCCTGCCACGGAGAGTCCTACAAAAGCCTGGAGGGGTTTAGATGGACACAATCTGGATCTACCACCCAAAAATGACTTCATCATCATCACTAGCAGGGTAAGTGAAGCTTCAGTAACCGTTAGCATAGCAACAGGCAGTGTGACATTAATGTAGGTGGTATGCTAACTTGTTTTTAGCATTAGCTAATAGCTAGTCCGTATCCTCATAGAGTTATCTGAATTATTACTGTCTGAATTCATGTCCAAAGGCACCACTTCATTGGCTATGTCTTTAAAATAACAGCCATTATCATGACAGTAGGAGGTAATATTTTTTATTTCCATACTTATTGATCTGCCCATCCCTACTGTAATGTCATACTTCACAACTATAATCATAGAGGGGTGAGTATCCACACTTTTATCTCTTTCCTCTCTCTTTTTACACTTTTTGATGAGATCTCTGTGGAAGTTAATAGATATTGATCTTTGATTGTTTCCAAACCCTTTAATCTTAACATCACTGCTCACTGATGGGATTAGACTACAATTGAGAACAAGCATTGTGTTTGAGCTGCAAATATCTAGGTCAAACAGTGAGATTCTTTCAATTGGGATTCCTTGATTGTTCATTAGTTTTTACCATGAGCTGAATTATATACAGAGGTCTGCTCCTAAACCAAAACAAACAGACCAGGTGATTTAAAGTGGGGAAAACCATGAATAAAGTCTCATTCAGCAAACAAATCAAGCCAAGGTTTGCTCAGTTTGTTTCTCTGATAACATACAATCAGACATTAAATTATTAAAATCCTTCTTACAGTTCAAATATTATAATATAGATTGGAAAAATGTCGCCAGATAACCACACCGCCATGTGTAATGAACAGTAATGGACTTTCACGTTGATTAAAATTATGGATTTCTCATGGTTTAATAATGAGACATGTGGGATGATGCAGTACACAACTCAGCAATATATACAACATATATCTTGTCATTTTTAGACATTTTAATGCATAAATCAATAAAATCTCTGGTCTTAATGCTATGTATAGAAATAGATATATCATGGCCACATTTAAAGGATATAAATTAAAGACTATATGACATGAGGTTATGAACGATTATTGATCTATTGTTGAGGGAAATTAAGGGAATTTCCTGCGAGCATTTGGAGTCTCAGTATGTAGCTGTTCTTGACCGGTCAGCTCGAGAAGGTCAACAGATGCAGCGGAAACCTGATTGGTATTCTAACACACTCAGCTGTAAAGAGAGGACTGGACTTTAAAGAATCCAGCCAAGGTCCTGACAGTGACCACAGGGTCAAGAGTTTCCATGGTCACTCCGACCTGAGGGTGCTCTGAACGCAGGACTCTCACTGGTTTAATCCAAATGGGAAACCTTGAGGATTGTATGAACTGGACATGCAGGATTTTACAAAATTTGTGACAAGGAATACATTTTATTTGATGTGGTGCTATGGCAGTTATGGTTGTCTTTTTACAGATCATGTGTTTAATTTGTGCACTAAATACTGTCGCCACCGGGAGTCAGTATAGGGCACAAATCAGTCACCTGTAAATCATTGTTACCCTTCTCAGAAAATATGTGCAAAATAACCTCTAGTGGTGACAGAGATAACAGATAGATTTACAGGAAGATAAGCGGAGAGGTGTCTTGTGTTGATCTAATTGTCTGCTTAAAATAGGAGCAAAGGCTTGACTGTTAATCTCATATTTAGTGTTTTGTATCAAAGTAAATCCTAGTGGGACCAAACTTTGGACCAATGGTCTTTGAAGTGGCAACAGGTTGAGGAGACATTTTAATTATTTGAAATTATTTGAGGGTTATAGGTAAAGGCCTTTATTAGAAATGGGATAAATTGCATTGTCTGGTTTGAGTTGTTTCAGAGGTTTAATTATGGGTTTAAGGTTGGTTTTGGAGTTGTTGATTTGAAGGGAAATGCTACTACTGCTTTACATGAAAACGTTATGTGAGGCCTTTTTGAGGCTCCAGAGAGAGCTGCACAAAATCTGAAATTATTTCACTTGAGTCAGGATTTGGTTTGAAGACTATACATTTGAAATGGAAGAAAATCTGGAGTTGTGGAGTTAGAGAGAAGTGAGTTTACTGAGGTTTGCAGGTCAAGGCCCCTTTTGCTGCTACTAGCATGACACAAGTTGCATCATGGTTAATATAGGCACCAAGTTTTGACAGGAAGAATAATGACAATAAATGGATTACATTTAAATTACTTACAGGATATTTCAGATCTACAGGTTAATTCAAGATCTACAGTGAGGATTATAATCCAAGTTGTAAGGCATTAGAATGACGGAGAAGGGATAGTGTTCAGTCAGACTTTGGGCTATTTTGGGGGATTGTAGCTGCAAGTTTGACATTTATTATAGAACAATTTCTTAAGGAAGACAAAATTTATAGAGATTAGAATAGTGTGATTTATTCTTTAGCCTGTATAATATGTTTTGTAGAAATAGCCTGAATGAATCAATCAATCTATTTATTTAGAGCAAAACAAAATAATAATTAAAAAAACAGCAAACAAATGTTGTATATATCAAATAAAACATCAGACAACATGCGTGAAAGGAGTAGGAAGAATAACACTTATATAAAAGCATCATACCTCTATGTAAAGATATAGCTCTATAATGCTTTTTTTCTGGCACCTTATTTTCAGCCAAAATGCAAAAACAGATACCATTGTGAATCTACTCATTTTCTTTGTAATAACCTTGGACCACCCTATTGTTGGCCATATTTGGCCCCTGGGCCATATGTTGAATATTACTTACTGCAACTGAAAATGTTACAATCAATCAATCAGATTAGCTTTGGTTATTCAGACAGTAGGCACTCTGTATCTGTGATTCAAGTGTTTTCCATGCGTGTACCTTTGTTTGTGTGCATGAGTCTGAGTATATAGACAGTGCATGTGAGTCATGTGTCATCCTCCATCCATCATCACAGGAGGAAGGCAGAGCAACAGTACAGTTTAAGTTTCTAAGGGTCTGCGGTCGTCGGTGGTTTTAGTGGAAGGAAACGTGGTTTTCCAGCTACCGGTTTGTTCCATATTTTTTGTTCCATTAAATAAACATGTCTGACTTGATGAGTCAGTATCCTGCCTGTAGCCTTATGGGAGATCATGGCTGGTGGTCCACCGCTGTATAACCATTAACCACAGTGTCTGTCCACACCACAGCACCCTCCAGTGGGACAGTCGACACATGTACATACATCACACTCTCAGCTTCCTACATACCTCCTCACACAAATAGACAGTTTATGGAAGACATGCAGCAGTAATCAGAGCCGCAGCACAGATGGTTGTCTTTTAACTCGGAGAATTTGCTGCAGTTTTCACAGGGAGCTTTGGGAACAGGCTCTTTTTTATCTGAAGACTAAATAATCAGCAGCAGACCCTTTCAAACAACGGGTGACTGTAAATGATGGGTGTCATTTATTCCTCAACTGGGAGCTCATCTTCACTGGGAATATCCATTAATAAACAACCGGACAAGGAGCTCATTCAACGTCATGTGCACACAAACACATGCAAAAACACAAGGAAGACATTATAGAAAGATAAATGATAGTGCTGTTGGTAAAAACCTGGCGAGAAAATATGTTACAACAATGTTCCTTAACTGGGAAAATAATCAAATTTTCCATTCATCAATGCCAGAAATTTTACTCTACCATCTTATTTATCTTTATCTTTTTTATTGGGAATTTTGTCTTCTATTTTGAGAAATTAATTAAACTTATAATACCATTATTTGGAGGTGGAGAGAGAACCACAATTTCATTAAAGTGTATTTAAAAACAGAAACATATAATCTAAGTTTAAGTAAGTTTTATTAATTTTAAGTGGTGCTGGTTTATTCATATGTGTATTAGTCACATGATGTCAATATAAAATTTTTTAAATCAAAGCTGTCATCAGTACTGATACTAACTGCCTAATATGATAATTGTTATTATTGTCATTAATGCTTATTTTATTTTTTAATATGCATGGATTCATACATTTTTCATAATTTTTAACATTTTGCATCGTGCAGTGGGTGAGGATTGGCTGTGAAGAGGCTATGGGGAGAAAATATGAATATGAGATCTTTATTAAAATGTAAAATAATAAATGAGTAACAGGTTTATACTGGTTTAACCACATGTGCAAAGTCGGAATCCCTCGTCTCTTCAGTCCATCTTTCTTGCTTCTCTTTCTCTCCTTCTTGAGCTGCTCTCCTGACCTCTGATTGTCCTCCAGTATTTATTGTGAGCGGAGAGGAATTGTGTTTGTCCATCAGGGTTGTTCACACTGGAGTCTTTCAGCTCAGAAATACCAAAGAATGGAAATCAGCCTGTCAGAGTCACTACAGGACACAAATCAGTTGCTCCTTCCACAACATACATAGTGAAAATATCTCTATAAAGAGCTTTTAGGGGGTTTTCTTATCCAGAATAATAATAAGCAACTTTGTATTGAAAAAATGTCTGCTTCTGTCATATTATTTGGATTTGGGTACAACCCTACTTGTTTATGTTTTCTGTTTCTCTCGTCAATGGGTTTGTGGTTCTGGTTAGGATGTGAGTTGAGTTTGAAGCTTCTGAAACTGGGACAGACTAAAACACTAGAGGTTTTCTTTGATATCTCGTTTTGGCTCAAGGCCCAGAGTGTTTCTGGTGGCTGGCTGATGGAGACACTTGGACCTGAGCTGGATTAGCTCTGTCTGACTTCTTGGCTTTTTTGGACACATTCCTTGTCCAGGTGCTGTGTATTTTCTTTTTCATTCTGCATGAGCACCCCGTGTAAACTTTTCCAGGCCAAATTCACTCATTATTCAAACACACAATAAAAGGTTTCATCTCTCCGGAAAGCAGCCACAGACTTTATTTTTCGAAGATATTCCGGTCCCACATTTAACTCACGTATTTAACCATCTCCAGAAGAAGAATAGAATAAACCAGTAAACTGGAAAAATATTTCTCAACACAAATAATAAGACAGTTTTACAATGACAACGGCAGCAGAGCATACTTTATTCACAGTCAAACACATTTGACGTTTTGAGGGGGTTATTATTTGTTCTGGTAGTCGGTATTTAATGGGGGACAAGAAGCATATTTTATGGGTGTTTCATCTTCCAAGACAGAGAAAATAAACTGCAATATCTATACTTTTCTAAGGTTCAAAGGTCAACCTGTAGGAGGTCTGTCTGGCCACATTTACTCACTTGTACTGTATATGGAACATGTATGCATGTGTGTGCGTGTATGTGTGTGTGTGGTCTGATGTTTGCATATGTTCTTGACAGAAGCTCCACTACACATTGTTTATTAAACAGGTTTTATTGTAAAATCTCCCAAGTAGCGACTAGCAGTGCAGGAGTACAGAAGTGATTAATAGAGAGAAGTAAGTGGTATATTTTATATCCAGTATTTTTCAATAATGTACCTCATTTATACATGAAGATCTCAAAATACATAACTTAAATCAAACATTGGCCTTTGGATAGAATAGTCAGTGAATGGATAAAGAAGCTGTTCTGGATGAAAGCCATTTTTATATGGTAGACAATTCTTCGATTTGAAATTGACAACCTGTTTCTGTCTGCAGTCTTTTATTTCACCAAACTCTTTAAAAGCCAGTCTTGGATTTGCTCTTGCCTAGCAGCCTCTTGCTCAGTCACTCTCCATTTTCTCTCTTCTTAGATTCCTCGATCTCCTCTGCATCTTGCCTATTTGAAATAGGATGCCATAATATCTCTAGAGGCTGCTGAACTGGCTAAAAGAGCTAGCAGACCACAGCTACAGTTAGCGGTTAGCCTTACTGTAGCATCAAGTAAAGCCCTCTGTCCATCAGGAAACTCTTAATCACAGAGCAAAATAATGATTTGGAAGCCGTAGGTAGAATATAAACGTTTATTTTTGATAATCAGCAAATAAATAACATCAGATGGAAATATTAAAGTAGCAATGCCTCCAAATTTTACTTAAGTACCATATTTGCACACACAGTGGTTGTTTTCAACCACTTTTATCCACCTGGTCTAGCAGCTTTCCTCCAAGCTAAAAAGCTTTTAGTAGTATTTATAAAATAAGTCAGACCTCATGCTCTCCATCTTAATCTATCCATGATGTTTCTGTAACTTGGGCAGTATGGTGGTTTACCTCTGTGTGTATGAAAGTGGTGGTTCATCTGTTGATACTTCCCCATGAGAAGCAGAGTCAGGCCGTAGAGATAGTTTGGTTTTGGTGGTGAGATTGCACTCTAACTGAGAAGAGGACAGTCACAGCTGTTTACAGAGCCTGAGAGCTAGAGAGGGTTTTTGGCAGAGACGTCGGTACAGTTGGGCCTGGTTTGGTTTTCCCCAAAACCTCTTTTGTTCAGTGTGTTCTTTTGTAATAATAACGCCTGACAAACAAACTCTCCAAAAAAAATCAAATTTGGAGCTGTATTTCTTTCACACATATTATACCTGGCATGTGTTGCCTGCCATGTCAGAGCTTTAGTTTGACATTTAATGATGGCAACAGTGTGTGCCTGGTGGAATAAAAGAGGCTGGTGCGGTGGACTGCTTAATATATGAGCCATCTGGGACTGTGGACTGTACATTAACTGTTCTCCCCAGCTACCAGGAGTGCCAACATTTACGGTCATTATAAAGATTATTTCAATGTGCTTTTGGTCACAAGGCAGACATTAAATAGTGGTTTTGTATAAGTGCAGCAGTTGACAGAAACCATGATGGGTGGGTTGGTTTAAAATTAATTTAATAAAGTGAAGTAGACTTTAAATTCCCTTATTGTGTGCTGTTTGGTTGTAGAGCACTCTTCTGACTTGTACATTGGGGAATTCAAAGTGGAATTGTTTTTGTTGTTTGGGTTGTAAAACTCTAACATCCAGGTTCAGTCATTTGTCATTATGATTTCATGATGCACTGATGGTAACATTCATTTTTTTAAAGAATATCTTCCTCAAATTTTCTGTTGAGTACCACATCGGTAGGCAAACTGCTGAAGCCAGAGCTGTCCTGTCCCCATATGCTGCATCCCAGCATGCTATCTGTTTGTCCCAGGTCAACACTGAGTCCCATGAGCATTCCACACATACTAACACCTCACTGCAGAATACCCTACCCACAATGCCTTTCAGCAAGCACCTGTGTTTATGGCTCAATACCTTACCCTTTCACCCAGTGGGGAGTATTTTATTTTTTTGTTGAAACAGTCATCATGAGAAAATCCTGTATCTGAGGACCAAATTGAATGTATTCAGCTTTTTTTTGAGACCTGAACATGCATGAGGAGATGTTAACATTTTGTGTACAGCTACATCTCCAACATCGGCAACATGGGAAGTAAAATTTCCTTATAACCTCTGACCTTTCAGCACCTAAATTCTGCCATGCTTTTGCATTGTGTTTGCTGTGTGCCCTGACAGCTTGCGTTCACCCTGACCATCCCTCTCTCCCCACAACCCAATGATGGTGTGAATATACAGTGAGAGACAACTCTTCAGGGCCGTCCAAGGACCGGCAGTCTTTGGCACTTCCACATTGGCTTCTTTTTTCAGCTTAGTATGTTGTAGTTTGCTTCCACTCATGTCTTCTGCAGTGGTTTAATGGCATCCAACTTGAGAACCAACTGCTTCCTCACATTTTCTGCAAAAATTGGTTAATGTGCACTAAATAAAAATGGAAAACATCGATGAACTTTAAGTGCTAAGCCCCCAAAACATTTCCTTCATTTCCCATAATGCAATAGCGCATTTTTCTTTTCCCCAACCCCAATCCAAGATAACCTTGATGGCATCATCTGAGTCAGTTTCTCAGGCTAATTTTACATTCAGACCAAATAAGGCTTCAATCTATCATCTCCCACAGCTGACTCTTTAGGGTACATAGGCTCCATCATCTTTCTATCCATACGGTTTATTGCTGCGTCCATGTTTATTTCAGTTTTGTTTTGCAGTAACTAGTGAAAGAATGTCTGAACTGAGTTTAATTTTAGCAAGAAAACCACTGCAGTTTTTATGTTTTTGCAGTAAAGATGTGACAGATTTAGGGGGTGACTGGTTACCGTTCCGTGACTTTCTGATACTGTTAGGTCGTTGATCATAAATTAGCTAAGAGATTTATTGCAGCTCATAGAAAATAAATGGTATGTGGCAGCTCCTTCATGCTCCCTGTGTAGCTGTACTGACTTCAGGACCATGGTTTTCGGTATTGTAGCAGGATTTGTAGACTACATGAAAGCAAGTGTCGCCTGGGAGGCTCATCTCTATGCCGGACCATTTTCTTCCCTTTAGATTCACCTCCGACATGACAAGGGCCACACTTAGACATGCATTTTTTAAATCACAGTGCTGATTGTTAGCTGCACACATTTTGCACAAAGTTAAAAACAATGGAAAAGTATTCATCCAACATGAAAAATGTGTCTTTGTGTGCTCACGCCTGATTGACCCCTATCTATGAATTTATTTCGTAGAGTTCTTCACGAGCCCAAATCAAAGAAAATAACCTCTGATTTACATTATTTCATGCACATTTTTTAACGTCAAAGGTCAAATGTGTTTATTACAAACCTCAGGAGAAAGCTCATCTTTCTGTTCTTGTATGACCTTGTTCCATGCAGCTTTATGTTTCCCCTCCTTCGTCGCAGTAAATATGTTTATCTATCACTCACTTGTTTCTCCCACACACTTAAATCAGTCCACAGACTGTCTGTCTCCCTCTGACATGTCTCGCAGTTTATCACTCATAGGAGTCCGTCTCTTTGCCGCGCTGTGGATACAGATGTTAAGGAGCGAGGTGGTCGTACCATAGTGTGATGAGGGAGTATGTGTGTGAGTGTATAGGGTGTTTGGGATTATCCAGCAGGTGTGACTTTACATTCCCATAAAAGTTCTCTACAATAATAAAAAAAAACTGGTGCACAGAGATCACAACAGCAGGGAAAGAAAATAAAGGAATATTTCAACTTTATGGGAAATATGTGTATTTACTTTTTTTCCCTATTAAATCTGCATTTGATTATCTTGAACAAAGACTTTTGCCGATGACTGGAGACAGGGGGATTTCAGGCTCTGTTACAAGCTGAAAATACTACATATCTGCAACTTGCTGCAACCAAATCAGTTGCATCGACAAACTGTTTTTCACAATGAGTCTTCTTTGTCTAACCAGTACAAGACTGAAAAAAGATTACAGGGATTTTAGAACATTATAGTAACAATTTTATGATGAACAACATATTTCGCTTTCCTCCCACTGTACAAAAGTGAAGCCAATTATCCAGGATACAGGCACTGCCATCTTGAGCTGGCAGCGCCAGTTAGATCCACAGATATATACATATTGGGTATCTATTGGTATCCGTGTATATGTTGTCCAGTATGAATAGAACGTATTATGCAAAAAACAAAGCTTGAGGTGATTCAGAAACGGTCTCACCATTATTTTTTAGTCTGTGCGGCAGAGAGCTGGAATGAGATGTTCTGAGATGTCAGTCAATAAAGAAGAAAAAGAAATAAAATGGACCAAGTAGTCCACTTTGTTGGTGTTTGTAGGTGTAATTTTTCACTTCAGCTGTTTCTCACTGTCTTCAGTCTTGATGCTAAGCTAAGCTAACCACATGTGACCGGAATCAATTGTTTAATGTCAATCTTAGAGAGAAAACTAATAAGTTTCCCAAACTTCCCAACCATTTCTATAAAATAGGTGCTCCATCTTCACAGTCCCCTCAGAAATCCTTTAAAAACATCTGACACATTTATCCCGTTTGTTTTTGATGTTCTGTAAGCTATTTCATTTGAACAAACAGCTGTTTTTATAAGAGCCCCTGAGAGAAGGGAGCCTTTTGAATCCGGCTCGACCCAACGAGCCACCTCATACCTTGTAAACGGCGTGCCCGTCTCTCTCGGTGCGGTGATGTCATCGTTGGACAGCCCCGGGTGAGAGACAGGAATGTTACAGCCTGTTGACTGAGGCAAAGGATTGTGGGCCGGGTGCTGTGTATGTGTGTTTTTAAAACGTGTGGAATGAAGAGACTATGGAAAAGAGACTGTGCACGTGTTTGTGCATGTGTGTATGCCTATATGTGCATGTATGGGGGCTTTGCTGCAACACCGCTGTGTGAAGACTTGTCTCCGTACAGGCCAGCTGTGAGCGGGGGAGTGCACGTTCACAGTAAACTCACAAAGCTAAATAAGCCCACTACTCACTTAGAGCCACAGATACATGTACAGTAGGATGAATATATGATTGTAGCCAGAGGGTTTGTGCTGCTTCTACCATTAGATAAATTCCCCGGGTAGACTGAGAGGAGACTGTGGTGTTTGGGGTCATGGTGGTTGGGCCTGAACCATGGGAGCCTCCTGTGGGGGGTGCATTACACATTTATTTCCACTTTAGGAGAGAATTAGCTCAAATATGTGAACATCTAGTTTCTGTAGTAGATATCAATACTGTACATATGACAGATGGCTGATTATTTTGAGATAAAGTAAAGGTTGTGGGATTTTGACCTCACTGGAGCGCCTCACATCTTAAACTCTTACAGTGTGCATTTGTTTCACGGGGTGGAGGTCTCTGAGAGAGGGAGGGGGTGGTACGAGTCCTGGGAGCCCCACTGCTCGAGCAATGGGCTTGTTTTCTTAAAAAACTGAATAACAAACCTCTGGCCTTGTTGGTGGTGAGAGGGGCATTTTTGAAGTGACACAGGGGACTCTTAAACCCTGTGATTTATTGCTACACCCATAATAGGGGGCAAGCTACGAGAAGTACCCACCCTGAGTGCAGCAGGTGTGGGCTGAAGGCTGCGACAGTATGGCCATACCAACCTACGATGAAGAGGGCAGGAATGAACTTACTGCTAACTGTAGAGCTTCAGTAAATCTGGTCTCCTAAAAATAACGTTCCCATACAACAAAACTCATTTCAAGGGAAATGTCATTTCTCTCAGATTACGTGTGTTTTGACATATCACAACAATGATTCTGATTAAATTCTGCCGGCCTGTGTATGGATGTGGGAGTTGTTGATGGACTGGTCCAACAACATGGGAAAACTCAGACTGTAATCCAGGAGAAAATATGTTTCCCTCGAAACTTAGCTGAGAATGCAGTTTCATTGTGTGGGACCTAACGTTTATGTGGTAAACTGCTTGAAATTTGCTACAAATGTGTGGATATTATAATGGTTTTATCAACTTATATGCTATGTGATATTTGGGCGCAACATGACTAATAACATTCCCAATTGAAATAATCACTATGTTATCAGATAATTCATTTTTGCTTAAAGTGTCAAAATCACTCAGTGCTGTTAGATTATTTTAACTCACTGTTAATAAAAAAAAAAAAAGCATAGTCTTGAAAGAAGGCACATGGAGCTAACACAACAAATGATCTTTATTCATTTTTTTTCACTTATTTTAGGCAAAAATATAAATTCTAAACCTTCTGATGGCGATATGAGAAAAATCAAGAGATCGCCCAAGTTTTTGGATCAATTTTTCTGGGCACCGTGAATGTCTGAACCAAACTTCACTGCAGTTCATCTGGACCAAAGTCTTGGACCGACAGACCAACTTTGCACTAGCATGGCTAAAAATGAATTAATCATCTCCATCAGCTTCTTCTAACCGTGATGGGGGCTGGAGCAGATCCCAGCTGACATTGGGCGGGAGGTGAGGTCCACCCCGGACAGACTATTACAGGGCAGACACATAGAGACGGACATCCACTCCAAAAGGCAATTTAGAGTCACCAGTTAATCTAACCTGCATGTCTTTGACTGTGGGAAGAATCCAGAAAACCTACCCTGACAATATTCTAGATATTATTTCTGACATGGTTTAGAGTTTCTTGGTTTACCGGCCTCCATTGTTCACATGTGGGGTTAGTTCAGTGTGACCTCTGGGGTCAGAGAAGGAAGGTCAAGGTTCACTGTTCTGGCCACTGGGGCAAAAGTTCAAAATTGTAAAAGTCTAAAAAGAAAGAAGCTGATCACACACTTGTTGAAAAGCATTGTAGGTGTAACCCTGATTTACTTCTTCTGAAAGAAGCAGCTGGATGCCTGCAGGTGACATCATGAGGAGGTCAATATTAACTCAGTGTGAGATCAGAATTTTTCAAGAGGGACATAAATAGTTTCTACTATATTTAGGTAATTATGCAGAATGGGGAAGCTCGTTTAAAAAAAAAAGAAAGCAGTGTTTCCATCGCTGGCTTGGTGGGTAGTATACAGCCTGTCATTCTCATGCAGGTGACACTGATTGTTTAATAGATCGGGTGCTTTCTGGCAGGTCTAAATTCCACAGCTCTCTGTCCCTGCGGACGGTGGTGACATGGACACATTCAGATGTTTACTCCTGTTTGCACTGCAAATTCCAAGATTGCCTCATGGTGAAGAGAGAGGGAGTTAGGAATGTGGAAGCCTTACAAACTCAGATGCCATAAACTCATCCGAATATGTGACAGGGACTATGGGATAGCGACCGTTAAATACAGATTCCTAACAGTGAGTTACTGTGGTGATGGCCTGATTGTCTCTCTTTGTGACTGTAAAATGTAAACTTGCAGCTGTGCAAATATTAAAAAAAAAACATGCATCCAAAGTTGCCATGATGCCCCGAAGCAGAGCCGCTTTAGACACCGTGTGCGTGCATTCAAAGCAGAGAGGTCACGGAAAATGATCTGTGAAAGCTGCAGACTCAGACCAAGAGATAGACAGTGATGAATGACAGAGTGGACACAGATTGCTCTGTAAGTTTCATCTGATAAGCACATTTCAACACTCTGACATGCACACTGCGTCTTCTCTCCAAATGCCACTCTGTCTGCCATCTACTTGTTTGGACTATTAATAAGCAGTATTTATAGAGCGACCAAATGAGTGTTTTCGTTCCACGGGAACGCCGAGGCAAAAACACAAATACCCAGTGTAACTCTCATCGAGGGGCTCTGGACAATGTCGTGCATAATACGCATCATAAACTTTCTCAGGGCGCGGAGGAGGCGTGCCGGCTGGTGGGAAAACAAAGACACTCGTATGTACTATGTTTGGGTAAATGCACAGAAAAATGTGTGTTTGAGTGGATTCTGTTCATGAGCACTCTGGAAAAATGTCCTTATTTTATATTCATATATTTTTCCATTATTGCTTTATATATTGGCCTGCAGGTCTTTTGTGTGGAGTTTGCATTTTCTCCCCATTTCGCGTTGGTTCTCTCCGGGTCCTTGAGTTCCCTCCATCATTTGAATACATGCAGCTTAGGTCTAATTGGTGACTTGCAAATTGCCCGTAGGAGTGAATGAGAGCATGTCTGTCTCTATGTGGTAGCCCTGCGATAGTCTGGCGCCCTGTCAAGGTTTTATTTTCAGCTGGGATCGGCTCCAGCCTGCTATCAGAGTTTGGAAACTGCGGTTATGGATAATGGATGGATGGCTTTATCGTCTGTTTTGCTCTACATGTGACCACATTTACAAAATTAACATCATGCTGTGTTGGGGAAGACTTGAAACTAACTATTGAAACCATAAACTTATAATGAGAATATTTACTAAGGTAATAAATCAGGTAAGAAGTAAGACTTCTTTGTGTTCCCAGTGGAGTCGCCCCCTGCTGGTCATTAGAAAGAATGCAGGTTTAAAGCACTTCCAAGTTTGCTTCTTTTGTCAAACCCAGATGTTCCCGCTTGGCAAAAATGAATCAAAACAGTAAAATTCTTTAACTTTAAAGCATGGACCTGAGAGCTGCTGAAATGCTCCGTAGAGTTGAGAGTCGGCTGATAATTCTCTGTGTGTTTGTCACAACATTCAACCTCTTTCGCATTAAACATAGTGGTTTCTTCTATGTTTAATGTAGAATTATTGACAAGTTGTGGTACAAGAACAAAGGAAACTCTGACCTGAGACCAGGCAAAGTTGAGGGTTTTACGGAGTCAGTTTTCAGGGTCCACTCTCACACGCAGCAGCGTACTGTACAACAGGTGCAGGCCGGCTGCTGAGAGGCAGTTGTGAGGCCCATTGAGGCTTCATTAATGAAACAGGAAGAGAATTGAAGCACGAGGGCAAACACACACAACTCATTACCCCCTGGCTATCGTGTACCTTTCACACCGCAACTCTAAGTGTGTGCCTGTGTGTGCCTGTGT
>CAFUXE010001107.1:515958-552903 GCA_903364295.1 Serranus cabrilla
GTGTGTGTGTGTGTGTGTGTGGTGCATTTATTGCATTTATTTGAGTATTTTCTGTTTGAGTGGGCGGGTGGGGAACAATTACAAGCTATGCTCCCAGGAGATGAAAACTGCATTACAGTATTTGAGCTTCAGGTTGTGGCTTACATTAGATACACAAATATTGTTGCAACACAGCAAGATTATTTATTGATGAAGGTCATTTAGAGCTATTTCAAACTATTAAGACATTACAATAAAATATTCTATAGTAAAGTTTCTTACTGTGTTATATACAGTCAACATGGAAACAGAAGTTTTGGGACCTGCTAGAATATCATCAGAAAAGACTGACAGTCGTCAGCTGCAGAGTCACACCGAGAGCAGTAAGCTGAATAAGCTGACACTTGGCTGTTGGAGATGCAACAGGACATCCACCCTTTTACACCACCGTGTCACTTTGGAACCGCACGCACTCAGTATCCCCCATACATACACACACACACACACACGCATCAAGCCAACGCTAACCAGGACACACTGCCTGCCTCTGTTCTGTATCTAAACTCACGAGAGCAAGAAACACAACGACTGACGCAAAGGAACTAAAAGAGAAACAGTCATAGCTGAGGTGCAGCACACAGGGTCCTGCTGTCTGCACAGACTGTATAATAGTTGGTGGTTAGACATGTCAGAGTTACTAAGTTGTTGTGGACAGGTGTCAAACCTGCCCTGGAAAGTGTCTGTCGTCACAGGCCAACAAAGACCCTCTGAGAAATAGTATTTTTAGTCCGTGGCGGTGACTTTATTTGCTCATCGGACAGATTTTCAACATGTTTCATGCTGACTAAATCTCACACACTGTTGTTATGACAGGTGTAAATGTGAGGATGTTATGTTTCCCTCGGCCTATACACAAATGTGGAACTTACACTAATGAAAAATTAAACTTATATGACTGATATCAAAAAATAGACTTTACCTACAGGAGTGTTTCCTAAATTAGTGCCCTTGTAATTACTCAAACGCTGTTGACGTGCTTATGATACTCTGTGTCCCTGCAGGTGAGATCGCCGCTTCTCTCCGCTCACAGGATCGTTCTTTCCAACCTGGAGCCGATCCCAGCTGACAGATGGGTGAGAGGCGGGGGACACTCTGGACAGGTAGCCACTCTATTGCATGCTGAAATATACAACCAATAATGCTCTTGGTCACCTGCGACCCTCCTGCTGTGAGGTGAAGGTGCCCTCTCTCCAAGTCTTCCCATGCAAATAATTCCAAACAGGCCCCTTTTGAATGGGCACTGTACTCGAATTATACAAATACCCACATGTCCAAGAGCAGTAACACCAAATCCATTCACACTTCCTCTAGATGACAAGATTCCTTTTAATCAGAAGCTCCAGAAACATTTTCAAGAAAGATTTTCTGCCATACTCCTCGCTGCTGTTCTGTTACTATGATCTCTTTCTTACTTCCTGTCTCCTGTAGCTCTTACTGGTTGACATAAAATGCATCACTCTCACTGCACCAGTTTAGTGTGGAATAAGAGTGCTGGTAGCCTTTTATAGGGCACTCATTGAAATACTGACCCTAAGGTTATTGGAGGATATTAAGAGACTTTTTCTTCTTCTTATAATAATAATAATATTATACTGATTGGTAAGATGCCAGCCTGATCTTCGCTGGGAGACAACCACGTTGTTGTACGACCTCACGGAGAATGTGGGGGACAATATTTTGAATGTGCCCCGAAGTTACCAAATATGGTTCTTTGTCCATAAAGGGTTAAAGGTAACAGGTGTATGTAAAACTCCTGCACTCTAGCTTTAAAAGTTTCATTACTTGGAAGATAAATATACATTTTTCTACTTGTGCAGTTACTGTAATGTCTGTTGTGTGTGTGTATCCATGGCAGTTTACAGTTGCTTCCCAGGTGTGTGTGTGTGCCGGACAGGTGATCTTTAACAAGCAGCTCCAGTGTGTCTGGGCACATGCACAAGAATAATGAATCCGTTTTTACTGCAAACAGTGTCTTTAACATCACAACGTTAATGAGGGAAACATTCCTGTTTATCATTGTCATCCTCCGTGGACACTCAGCGGGGGGATGTGAGTATATTTTGCCACTATAAATTATGGCATAACTATTTGGGAGGTTATATTTACTCTTGGTCAAGTCTCCATCCCTCCCTTTCTCTCTCCTCTCTCCCCTCTCTCTCTCTCTCTCTCTCTCTCTCTCTCTCTCTCTCTCTCTCTCTCCCACCCACCGAGTGGCTCCACCCTCCAGCAGATATAAGCTGTTTCCACAAGGTGTGCGTCTGTTATGAGCACATTTCCCAGGGTTCCCTCTGTGTGGTTGTCTGTCCGCCTGCTTTTCTGTCTGTTAGTCTGACTGCAGTGATTATTTCCCCATAAACGGCCACTGACAAAGGTAAGCACTGTGTTCTCACTTTTCACTTTCATTTGATTTGAATCTTTATTGCCGTTTTATTTGTGTGATTAATATCTGAACAGAAATTAGAAATATGTTACTGGTTCTGGCAAGAAATTGGCTTGTGTTACAGTTGCTCCCTGTCTGGAATAGAAATATATGTTAACATAGATAAAGTATAAAAAGAACACAGAAATAAGCATGTAAAAATATGTGCATTATCCTACAATATATGATACCAATATAGAAAACTTGTGGAAATTCAACTGCGTTATAGAAATAAATGTTGCCTGCTCAAATAAAATAGAAATAGAAATAAGAAATGTGTTTTTAAAAAAATGCATGCTATAATATATGAAAACAGTGTAAATAATAATACAACAAAAAATAGTTTTTGTGCATTTTGTTGGGTCCAGGGTTCTACTACAAGCTATGCATCCAATAAATCTTATAATTAGTTCATTTAAATTTGTAATTTGAAAGGGATGCATGGTGAAAATGTTTTATTGATTGAATAGTTTCTTATCTTCACTCTCTTTTTAAAAATGGGATATTTGATTTATCACAATCTGTTAAACTTTAGCTTTGAGTAAAACTTTAAATAGAGGCTCTCATTTAAATATACAACGTTAAATGTTAAATATAGTGCAACAGATAGATGTTAATGAATGCTCATCATTCATATTTTTAGTTCAAAATCATTTTGCTTACAAAAATATTTTTTTGTGGCTGCTGTAAGATCTGAGAGGCCTAAAGTAGGAATACTTTAGTTCGAGTAGCATCATTCCTGCAGAGAAGCAGACAGAGCATCTACAATAGCTGAAGCAGCCTTTCCCAGACTGCTGCATCCCTAGATAGTCTGCTTTCTCCGGGGCTCCAGAGAGCTGAAGTATGTGCTGTGCATCCATCTGTGAGAGAAATGTCTTGTGTGCATGTGTGTGTGTGCAGAAAGCTGAAACCAAACTGTCAGATGTATGCGATGGGGTTAAGAGCAGCAGTTTGGTGAGAAGAGACTGCAGAGCAAACACCGTCCTCGGCTCTGAGCAGCTCTGTCTCTGAGCTGCTGTGACTTCACTCATCTGTGTGCTGCTTGTCAGTCACAGTGGCCATTTAGTGAGTCACCTGCTAAAGCATGAAATCGGTTTTATTTTAAGGAATTCCTAATTTTGATATGATATTCAGAAGAAGTTTAGAAACTGAGGGGGAGAGATGACGGCTTGAGTTGAGCCTTAGCAAAGAAAAAATCAGGTCTGTTAGTGTGATGCGACAGTTGGAGTGGGATTTAAAGTGACTGATAACAACAGTCTCCATCCATCCATACAGTTCTGCATTTAAAGCCTAAAGAAACTGTTCTTTAGCTGCATAACTATGTAAGGATTGACTTGTTGCATGAAGAAAAATCTGCTGGTCTCCTCAGATAAACAAGATATTTTCTTCGTTCTTATGTTTATTTCTTTGGTTGTTTTTTGGGCCATTTTTCAGCTTTATTTGACAGTGAGAGATACGAAGTAAAAGGGGAAGACATGCAGGAAAGTGTCCAAGCTGGACTCAAACTGGGGACTGAGCCTCTGTGCACCGGGACACCCGTTATTTTGTTGAGATGCAGATCTGGCTTTTGTTTATGAGTGGATTATTATTTTTATGTAGTTTTGTCTATGCTGATCTGTTCAGTGTGCATAATATTCAGGGTGCTTATTGTAAGATGCACATTATATTATGTGCAAATGAAACTATTAAACCGGTTTCTAAAAGGTTTCAGTGTTGCTCACCTAATTGCAAAATCCTTCTTTCTTATTGTTTCACACAAAGTTTCTCCCTTTCTCTCCCTTCTTTCTTTCTTTATTGATTATTGCATTGCATATAAGTCAGAGTTTTGCCTCTGCAGTCACTAGTCATTAGTGTGAGAAAAGTGCGAGAAGACATAGATCTGGTCTTGTGCACAAGAAGTGACCTTTCAAACAGAGTGTGTGCACACACAACATTGTACCCTCCTGTACACATAATTCTGCAAACTTCAGGAATGCACCGGACAAAACGGACAAAAGGAGCCAATGAAAAGCAAGAATAATGGCAGAGTAAAGGAGAGGGACAGGAGTAAACACTTTGCTCATTTAGCTGCACAGCTGTGGCAGTGTGTGTGTGTGTGTGCGCGCGCGTGTGTGTGGAGGAGCTGAATTTCTCTGGTTTGTGTACGAGGTTTGTTTGAACGAGGACGTTTGCAGCGTGACTTGAGGAGGTGTTAATTTTACGAGGTGTGCTTTGTGATAAAAGCTGCGTTTAGGGAGCCGAGGAGCTGCAAATGTTTTTCCCCTTTAACTGAAAGAAACCACAACGTCAGGGCACTTACCGAGACTGAGCGCACGGGTGCTGCTGGCTTAAGTATAAATTTGTAAATGGTTTGCGGTGTAGGGAGGAAGGCAGAGTGGTTTGCCAAGCATGTTCAGTGGGATTTAAACACTAGCTTTTGGTCAGGCTGCAGAAGGAGAAACTGGAATACATAATTTCTTTGAATAAATGAATAGTTTAGGTGCAAAATGCTTCTTTAATGCCTCCTTTTTACATGCAAACACAAAGCACAATGCAAAGTCAATACAAATGCATGTGTGCTCATGTAAGAACAGTTTAACACAGAACAGTTTATTGTTAAATCTTTACTAATAATTCACCTTTCTGCATTGCCCGGCCCTGTTAGCAGTGTGGTTTTAAAGAGACACACAGTCCTCCATTGCAGTCTGCAGGGTCACCCAGTGGCTCCAGGTCACTGAACCGGGATGTTTCCAGAAGGGGGAAAAAGGGCCAGCGAGGGCAAACAGACAGAAAGGAGGCAGATGGTGAAGACGGTGCAGAACAGCCATCGCTCTGTTCACACAGACGCACAGGAAGAAAGAGAGACGGCGAGAAAGAACGAGAGCGTCTGCATCTGACAGAGGACAGAGAATAGACAGATGTGTCTGGAGACATGATAGTAGACACAGGGCTGATATTTCCATCTCAGTTCAGTGGATGAGAGGAGGGATTAAAGAGAGCTTCTGAGGAAGAATGTTGGCCGTCCCGTCCCATCAGCTGAGCGCTGTCTCTGAGTGTGTGGTTTTCTGCATGAGCAAAACAATCCAGGACACCAGAGACAGGTGTGTTTCCATGAGGGAAGGATCCTCCAGCAGCCGCTTTCAATCACTTTCTGTTCTCTTCTTTCTGTCCTACTTTGTTCAGCATTGACGTGTACGATGCAAACTACAGCAACCAAAGAAGAAATATGTGTCTTTTACTTTAATTACAGTGCTGGTTATTCATTATTTGGCCTTAAGTGACAATTTGACTGCAGGCTCTGTTTCGGCATCTTATTCATAGTAAATTTAAAGTTGGTGCCAATGCTAAAAAGAACATGGCATGCCAAAAATTAAAAAAAGTAATTTCAAAGCATTTAAACCTGATTCAACAACTTTCTTTAACACTAACAGAGTGTTAATAGATATTTTGTAGCTATCCCGTTAAATCACCCTTAAAATGACACACTGTATCTCTCTTTTTCTATATCACATTACTCACCCCGTGTTACCTTAAATACTGTAAGAAAACTGTCTTGAATGCCTCCGTGGTGAATGAAGAATCCAAAAATGGAGAAAATCTTTGATGAATTGAAGTAAATGGGACTGTGTTTAGCAACAGCAAACCGATTAAAACACCCATTTACAAACTCACACAACTCATTGATCCATTCATGTGATCAAACACATACATTTTTTGCTGAAACACATTCTCAAACATGACATGATTTTGATGGAAGTGTTTTAAATACTAAAGAAAAACCATAGTTTGGGAAGTCAGCTTACAACTAGATGAATGAGACCTGGATTTTACTGCACTAGTTGTGAGAGAGCTTGCAAACAGTTGTTTTGATATAGTTTTGCTGTTGTTAAGTGTGGCCCCATATACTTCCATTCATCAAGGATTTAGTCCATTTTTTGCATGCACAGTTAATGCACAATTCATCGAGAATTCAAGGTAACACACAGTGAATAATTGATATCCAAATGGTCTTTTAAGGGTTAAGTATTGCTTTTAAAAAAGTGTTCCTCCATCATGTTTGAGGCTTCCTAATGTGAATTCTGTAATCAGAAGTTCAGAGGAAGCTGAGGTTCATTTCTACATAATGTACTTTTGATAGTCTTATTCTTTCGTCTGTTCAGAGCTGCTGCAGTTTGAATGAGATTCTGGAGATCGCAGCGTGTATAAACCACAGTCGTCGACACCTCAGCTTCCGCTGGGCAAAGGTTGACTCAGCAAAAACAACATCTTACAGACACATGATGCCCACGAGTCCTCTCAAATCGCACACCTGACGGGCAATTTACTGTGTTTGGTTTATGTAAAATGTCAGAAAAGATGGACATCTGGAAGCAGTTGGGGAAACAGAGGCACACACGTACACACACGTTACATTGAGGTTTGCTTATTTTTGAGTCTGTCTGGGCCAGGCAGGACATGCTGAGAGCTCAGTGGTGTATAACCACACACACACACACACGATGATTCTGGCAGCAGATGTTAGGATTAGAAGCGCAGATGTTTGTACCTGAGATGTTGTCTTGTGGTTGATGTGAGTGACAGAACTTCACTGAAGGTGATGGATGTGAATGAATAGACATTGTCTATGCTTTACTGTTTCCTTATGTTTAATATTTTTATAGTGGCATACACAAAAGAATATCACGTCTGAATGCTCTAAACATATCTTGCTGTCCTGCACTGACATGCATGGTCCCCTGAAGGTAAATGCTGATGACTTTGACTTTTCCTCTCCTGGCATTTTTAGGTTAAAATGTTTTTTGGTTCATAACTAAGGCTACTTTCCAATATCCACACTTAAAGGGCCCCATCTGCAGTTCTTCAAAGGGCCACTGGAGGCTGGTTCCAAAAGCAAGCTAACCCAACTTTATTTCAACCAGCCGAAATAATCATGTTTATAGCCTTTATACTTTCCCACAATTCACATTTAAATTCATACGAAGCCTAAAAGTATTGCATAGTTAAGGGCGGGGCCACTTTGAGTGACAGGTGGGTTCTGTCACAGGTGGCATGTAGAGTAAAAAATACATGACTAATCATTCTTTAGAAACTGTTATTTTTAAAATGTATCCCAGTTGTGATCCATAGTTGCACAAATATATATATGTCCATTGCACTACTATTTATTCCGCTACATGTGCATGTTGTCCAGACTCAGTATGCAGAAGGTGTGAGCTGAGTGACACGTGGCTGACATCTGACAATGTAGAACATGGCTGCTGTTCCTGTGCCGTCACTGTTACAAGTGATTGCTTGTCAGAGAGTCATCACTGAGGGACCCACTGAGGTTTTACACCCAAGTGTGAAAAATTAAACTGTAAACGTCCCAAATGAGAGAAACAGCTCACAACACGTTACTCACGCCATCACGACGTCTCACAGCTGCGGCACATTTATATGTGACTTCACGTCTGCCGTCCGTCGGGATGACACAGGCCTTTTAAAATGAAGTTAATTGCTATAATAGACTTCTTTAAGGCCACTTTGTTATAGCTGCAGTTAAAACATGGAAACGTAATGTTGTGTCAGATGTTTGAAAGCAGACCTTCCGTGTGAACACGTCGCTCTGGAGGCAACACGTGTGTAGAATAATGTGTCGGAGAGAAGCACGCCAGGTAAAGACAGGAGGTGTTTCCATCACTCTGCGGTCGCCAGACAACATCACGGCGTTGCTATGTGACACTGAACAGACTCTCGTTGTACGGTCCCTCTGATCTGCGGTCGCAAGCTTTGTCCGAATATTTCCAACCCTTTAAAAAACACACACATACCGACACTGTGCTGGGACGTTCCTGAGAGGCTGTAAAAACTGTCCTATTTATTTTCTTCAACCTTTTATGTTTGCATCAATAAGACACTTAAACGTATGAATTATACGTCACATCTATAATGTTGTATGACTGTTGATGTATTGCATCATAAAATATTATTTGTGTTTATGAATTTAGTTATCAAGCATTATGAATGCAATTTAATTCACAATTTATGCACCAAAATTATGTTTATACTAAATATGAGATTATATTTTTATGACATTTACATTTTCTGCAAATTCTGAAAACAAATTCCATGCAAATCAGAGAAAATCTTGATTTTGTGATCTAATTTCAGTGAAGACTGCGAGATATTTGTAACTATTTCCTATTTCTGATCCATAGTTAATTACATTTAAGAGAAATATTTTTATTATGTTTAGGGCTTTTCTATTTTATATTATATTTCTGTTTTTGAGTATTTTTTTAAAAAAAATATTAACCTGACAAATGTCTCAGGATCAGTGCTCTTCTTTCTTCTACTGTACATCACAGCTATATTGAAGAACAACAGATAAAAGCTATTTAAAAATTACCAATAAACCAACATCAGTTTTATTCATATTCCTTTGAGAAAATAACGTTATTTAAGAACATTTAAAAAAAGGTTATCAAAACTCAACATTAGTCACATCTCCTGGTATGCACAAAAAATTATGTAGGAAAACATTTTTAAACAGGGATGTCTGTGTTTTTGCAAAAGTCAGTGAAATCATTTTCTTAATTGCCAATTTACTGATAATACATGTTTTACTGCTCAGATCTAAAATATTAGCCATCCATTGGCTTATTTATGCAGTTAAATCCCCAAAACATCTTCAATCCTTCACATACATTTTAAATTATCTTTTGGATCTCTCCTTGAAAATCAGAGACTCAGTTTATTTTTTATTATTTTTAATATGTCCATCGTTACCTCTGTCTTTATTAGCAAGTGTTTTCCCACATAGTGTTCATTTGAGCAGCTTGGAAACTTTAACAGAGATGAAAGAAAAGGTTTGATGCTGATGTGGTCATTTTGATACTGGGAACAGACCACAGCTTATGCACGGTGGGCAAAAAGAAGTCCCAGTTCTTGTTGGGAAAAACCCAGCGGCATTCCTCCGAGCTCTTTGGCATGTCTGGCTTCTGTCGCCGTGGAAACAAGGTGGGCTTCTTTCAAAGGCCAGCTCTCATCAGGGGAGACAGTGGCACGGCCATGTCAAAATCACCAGCCGACTGAGAAAAGGTCAGAGGGCGGAAAAGATCCAAGGAGCCCGTGATGGAGTGGACACTGAGGATGTGGTTTAGGATGTGAATTAGAGCAACTACAGATGAGCTGGCTGGAATAAAAAGAGTGTGGCAGGAGACGAGTAGACTAGGAAGGGAAACGTAAAGTATGACTGGATAAAATAAGTACACACTCAGAGAGCTTATATGGAGTTATTCAGGAGCTGTTGAGTCAAAGAAATCTCTTCTTGTCTCGCTCCATTACTGACCATTAAAATCATAAAACTTGGTGGTTAGATAATGGATGTGAGACATAAATATATGTTCTACACTGCAGCTGAAGCGCAACTCTGTTCAAAAATGTACTTGTTCGACGAGACATCTCACATTAGATCGGCGCCATCAAAGCTAAGATGTGTTTAAGCTGGGGTAGGCAGTTTTCTGGAAAATAGCCCCTCCCACCAGACGAGTATGGGCATGTACACATGCGTCATACTGTAAACTTCATGGTATTGAAAAGTAATGTATTTCAATTATTCCTGTCATGATTGTGATGTGTTATATAGCAGCAGTTCTATGAAAATTGGTGACGTTTTCCTTGCAAACTTCGCGCCTGTAAAAGCCCTTTTTGGATGACATTATGATTCAAGGCTATAACTAGCTACATCAGCATTAAACGTATGGCTATGGTTAGCAGGAGGCTAAACTTCTAGCAAGATTTTCCCTCCGTCTCTGAAACACTTTCTGATACTGACACATTTTGTTAGGTTTATTTTCAGACTCTATTTTAAACTCTTTTGACAGTTTGTTTTCCTTCTTTGGGGTTATTCTGCGTTGCAGGCAGTTATTGCCATTGCTGAATTAAGCTTCCCCATCTGAATTTGCATGTGCATTTCGAATGACATCAAAAACAACTGCATGCTCTCTTTAATCTGAGAGGGCACGACTTGTCCCCTGCAGGAGGCTTTAGATAGTTCTTACTAAAACCTGCGTATACCTTTTTGTGTCATCTTCTCACCGAATTGTTTTGGTATTCATTTTTTTGTGTCAAATATCTGACTGAATATGTTGCAGTGATGCAGGAACTACAAGAATGTTCTTAATAATACCAGCAGGAGTGGTGAGCA
Organism: Serranus cabrilla; assembly: GCA_903364295.1. NCBI lineage: Eukaryota > Metazoa > Chordata > Actinopteri > Perciformes > Serranidae > Serranus > Serranus cabrilla. The sequence continues at coordinate 526,584 of CAFUXE010001107.1, forward strand.
CACCAGTGGGTTGACTGGGAGGTGGCAGAAATAGTTCACACACTTGTAAAAAGAGAGAAAAAAATCTTAAGTGTAAGGGCAATGGATGCAAGTTCATACAAATGTTCCATTTCTAATGCCACCAAACTGTTATGGCATTAACACTGAATATTCATGGCACTGGTATTAAAGAATCTTTAGCAAGTTGTTATCACATCACATCAGACATTCTTAGAGAGTTTCAGCACAATGTGGAAATGAAGGAAAGCTGAAAAGAATATTCTGTTTGACATTTAGTTTGGCTCCCTCTTGTGGAGAGTAAGTCCAGTTGATCTCAGCCGGCCTGTGAGAGTGACAGATTGACAGTTGTAATGTGTCTTTTCTTGATTTTGTTAATTTTTATTGCTTATTTACTGATTTCATATTTTGGTCATTTTCCCAACATACTGCTTGAAGGACTGTAAAAGGTTTTACATGAGAAAAAAACATGCGTGTTCAATGTTGGCTGAGCTTAGGCTGAATTACTTATACCTTTCTCTGAGTATATTTTAACATTAACAGTTTAATTTCATTGAAACTGGTTCTGGGTGTTTTATAGAATAATAACATCAATATTACAGTTTACACTTGCAGAAATGCCAACTTCAGTTATTTTCAAATGGACAGTCCAAATTTGAGCAGAAAACACACACTATTAGTGCAACTGACAGAAAACACTGTTCACAAAACCATTCTGTAGCTCCGATGTATGTCCAGCAGAGGGAGACAGTTCTTCCAGTGCCTGCATTTTGTAAATGAGGTTGTCCACTTGAATCATACACTTTAACTGACAAGTGATTTTCAAGAAATGCTCAACTGCCAATTATGATTGATTGGTTTGATGGCATTTAAGCATGTTGTCTTATTTGTTATCATACATAATTTGCTTGATCCACTTACTTACATCATAAATTTAAAAACAGACCCCTCCTTCATATCTTGTCTTCTCTTCCTTTTGTACAGGCCTTGGCCATGCCTCCCCTCCCTGTCCCCTTATTCCTCACACTGCTGCAGATTGCAGCACTTACTTATGTGAGTGCTGGGGCATACTATGGACACAAGCAACACCCTCAGCAATACCAGCCAATGCAGCACCTCCAACACATGGGCGTAGGCAAAGAAGGCTTTCCCCAACAACAGTACCTCGGCAAAGAGGTGCCTTATATGCAGTATCCCCACTACAGGAAGGAGCTACCACAGATGCCCATGCACAAGGGCAAAGAAAATCCTCGGAAAGGGGGCGGCTATAATGGAGGCCAAGACAAAGGTGAGAATAATCATCTTGAACAAGGTGACAGTACCTGATAAAACATGACCACTTGATGACCTGACTTGCTTGATTATCAAAATTATTTTCAAATTAATTTCTGGTTGAATATTTATCTCATTCTTCACAGGTCAAACAATCCCTGCTGGTGCTGAAGGAATACCACAGGGAGAGCCAGGCCCAGCTGGGCCACCTGGTCCAGAGGGACCTGCAGGACCTCCTGGCCCTCCAGGGAATGGACAGCCTGGACCTGCAGGACAACCGGGACCTCCTGGTCCACCGGGGGGACCTGGACTTGGAAAACCAGGTTTGCCAGGACTGCCAGGCAAGCCAGGGGGAAATGGTGAGGCTGGACCACAAGGAGAAATGGGCCCTAGGGGTGAAGAAGGACCAGCTGGGCAGCCAGGGCCTCAGGGTCCACCCGGACCACCTGGGCTACCAGGAATAGGTAAACCAGGGGTACAGGGATTACCAGGCCAACCAGGGCCCAAAGGAGAGCCAGGTCACAAAGGTCTCCCAGGACTACCAGGATTACCAGGACCCAAAGGTGACAAAGGGATGGGCCAGCCAGGACAACCAGGTCATAAAGGGTTCCCAGGGCCCCCAGGACCTGCTGGCCCAAGAGGGCTGCCAGGTTTTGGGAAACCAGGCTTGAATGGGGCACCAGGGCCACAAGGACCCCCTGGAGAGAAAGGACATCCTGGTGAGCAAGGACCAGCCGGGCCATCTGGTGAAGGTGGACCACCTGGTCCACCAGGTTTACCTGGTCAAGGAAAGCCAGGACAAAATGGCCTGCCAGGACAGCCAGGTGGTCCAGGTATGAAAGGTCATCCAGGACCACCAGGTTTGCCAGGAAAACCAGGACTTCCTGGATTTGGTAAACCAGGACTCCCAGGACCCAAGGGGGATAAAGGTATGGGTGGGCCACCTGGAATTCCGGGACCAAAAGGGGATAAAGGCCATGGTGGGCTACCTGGCATGCTTGGACCCCCTGGACCAAATGGTCCACCTGGTCCTTCAGGCCCAATGGGACCCCCAGGAGGTTTAGGTGCACCTGGTCCGAAAGGAGACTGTGGAGAAGGAGGACCTAAAGGGGTTGATGGAGCCCAGGGTGAACCTGGTGCTCCAGGGATACCTGGTAAGGATGGTCTGCCTGGAGAGCCTGGAGAGCCAGGACCAAGAGGTGCACCAGGGCCAGGTGGTGCCAAAGGAGATGGTGGTCACAAAGGTCTACCTGGTACCCCTGGTCCTCAAGGACCACCAGGGCCAAAAGGACAAGGTGGATTACCTGGTGAAGTAGGACCTCAAGGTCCAAAAGGAATCCCTGGAATGGACGGCACAGCAGGACCAATCGGGCCTCCTGGTCTTCCAGGGCAAAAGGGAGATAGCGGTGTACCTGGTCCAGCAGGCATTGCAGGTGAGGGGATGCCAGGTCTTACTGGTCCCATTGGACCCCCAGGGAAAGAAGGCTCATCAGGACCCCCTGGGACACCAGGTCAACCTGGCCCTCCTGGACCACCAGGCCCACCTGGACCATCTGGTCTGTCTCCCGACATGGCTGGAGTTCTCTCTCAGATGGGCCCTGGACTAGATGGCGTTAAGGCTGGCGGTTATGGAAAGAAGGGCAAGTACGGAGGAAACGGGGCTGAAGTGATGGGTCCCAGTGGGCTGGAAATGCCGGCATTCACAGCTGTAGTAACGACTCCCTTTCCACCAGTGGGCTCACCAGTCGTCTTTGACAAGCTCTTGTACAACGGTCGCCAAAACTACAACCCCGAGACAGGAATCTTCACCTGTGACATGCCTGGCATTTATTACTTTGCCTACCACGTTCACTGCAAAGGAGCTAATGTGTGGGTGGCTTTGATGAGGAACAATGAGCCAGTGATGTATACATATGATGAGTACAAAAAGGGTTTCCTAGATCAAGCATCAGGGAGTGCAGTACTACCTCTACAACCCGGGGACACTGTGTACGTTCAGCTGCCCTCAGATCAGGCCGCAGGACTTTATGCTGGACAATATGTGCACTCCTCCTTTTCTGGGTATTTGTTGTATCCAATGTAAAACCACAAACTGCAGGGAGAGAGAGGCTTCAGTAAGAACAAAGTGGGATATTGTGGCATATTTTTATGATCATAATCCACCTTAGACTAGGCAGTCTTTTTAATACAAAGTCAACAAAATATTGATCTGGTCAGCTGAGATGAGGAGAAAAATCAGAAGTATGATGCACAGCAGCTTTTATAGCCTTATAGTCTTATAATTAAGAGAGAAAGATGTTTTCTTATACAGCTGTGAAAATATTTAAAAGAATGTATTAAAATGGCATTCATTAACACCTCAAAGATGGCTGCAGATGTATTTTCATAAGAGTGCCAGGAGCTCATAAGAGTGCAATTCAACAAAGATATGAAGGGTAAAGAAAAAGTGCATGCAAAGAAAGATAAAACAAACTGTAAAATTTCGGTAACACGAAACCAAATTTGGTTCCTGCACCTCTTCAAAACTGGCAGCTACCCTGTGTGGTAAAGAATGTGAAATACAGTAGAAATCACGAGTGCTTATTCAGTTTGGTAGAAGATTTATATTTTTGCATGCATGCCTTTGTATGAATACAGTTTTTGTCTATCTATCGATAAGCATGTGACATTTTTAAAGGTAAACACGTTTTTGGTCGTGGGACTTGCAAACAACTGAGTTTTGGGAAAGGGTTAATTTTATAGACTTGGATTTTCATTGCATCACTCTTTCAAACTCCAATGGCAATTACCAGAAAAAAAAAAGAATTAAATTGTCAAAATACTGAATAAATTGCAAAATTCAATAAATAGTTAAGGTGTGTGGAAAGCCTTAAATATACAAGGGAAAACCAGTATTGGTGGGGAACTATAAAAGGTTATTAATGTGCTCACTTGTAAGAGCACAAAAACTTAGAGGGTCAAAATTAAATAATCCCATGCATGTTGCTGACGGACAATTGCTCCAGTGAGTGAGATTCAAAAAGTAAGAATGTAATATTAATTTTATGTTTAATGTTTGCTTATAGGTCTATTGGTATCAAAAATCATTGTTTGTACAAAAATGTAAAAGGTTAAACGAACACATCATTTCCTCCTGAACTATGAAAACCACTCAATAAACTATAACAAACATTAAACCACAATAAAAGTCCACACTATACATCATCTCTGTGTCACCAACTAAACTGTTGTATTATACAGATATAAAGCACAGACCCTGCCTGGGAACATGTACAGTTGTACAATATAAAACTCGACAGGGATTAAACAGTATTCGAGTCAAACAAACCTCTCTGAGGATTTGATCTAATGGCATTTAAATTCATTTCAAAGCAAAATCATTTAAGCAAGAAATTAAAATAAAACATATTCATACTTACTCTTTTTAATTTAAAATCCAACTGATTATATTCTGTAACAGTTTTGTAAGCTTAATCCATATTTAGTTGTATTGGCAGTATTATTATTCATATGAGAGGGTGTCTTATTTGGAAAACAAATGATGGATTGTTCTTTTGAAATGAAACACTTTTGGGACTTGGTTGTTATCCAGTCCCTGTGGGGTGATATGTTTTTGAACTGAGAAAACCGAATTAACTTCAGCAGCGTCCTTGGTGAGCTACATTTAGTCTGTCTTGCTGCCAGGTTTACAGGGAATACAAAATAAAATTGTATTAACAATACTATTGAATGTTGCAGCAATTCATAACGAAAATTATGTCAATAATTTATTATCTTATCTGCTGACCACCTCCATGCGATGACAAGGACATAAAGCATGACAACTTTTAAAGGAAAATAAATGTATATTTCTCCTTTTAACCACGGTGCTGTTATTGTTGTTGTAACCAAAGATTTTATGTCTTAATGTTTCACGTGTGTTGTTAGTGTCCATGATGTTTTTTCTAAATAAAATTTGTTTAATTAATAAAAACTGTTGTTGACTTCTATGTTTTAGGCAAAGCAAACCCATTAGACTGCAGCTCCATCAAATAAAAGTGTGTGGTTAGAGTCACAGTGGGGGCTCATTCACAAGAGACGGTTAGAAAGGAAAATTACTGAAAATATAACAGGATAAAGAAAAGCAGTGTAAAGGATGGTTAGGCTGTGAACACCTGTCAGTTAAAACATCTATTGAGAGCAACGCTGGATGCCAACTGGGTGAAGTGAGGGACTCCAGAACTACAGGGAGCTACAGACCTCCAAGCATGGATGAATTATTGATTGAATCTACCGGGCAAGTGTCAGACCCCCCCCTGGACTTTACCTATAAAATGTCACTAAAAGAGACATGTACCAACCAGGAAGAGACTCAATATGACATAAAATGGCTATAAAGACACCAAAATAACTACAAAGAGATGAAAAATGACTGCAAAAAAACACACACTAAGAGATTCATAACGAATATGAAGAGAGACAAATCAACCATCAAATGAATAAAAAAAAGAGTCAAAAAAGAAGAGACTGAAAATGACCCCAAAGAAATATTAAATGACTAAAAAGAGACCATTGTTGATTAAAACAAATATAACAATTGACAAAAAAAACAACAACAAAATTGCACAAAATAGCAAAGAACATACAAAAGAAGCTACACAGATTGTGTACAATTAAACACAGAAACTGGGAAAACAGGGCAAAAACATTCAGACAAAAATAACTATACAAAGAACAAAACATATTGACAGAAAATTACTACAAAGCAACACAGAATAATATCAAGAGGCTAAGAATCAAAAACTCTGTATAGCTTGCTCCAATTAAGGAGAGAGGGTGGGGCTGTCTGCATGATTGTACCCAAAGGCCTATTGTTTCATAATTAGCCCATGGCTCCAGGCTCATATGTACAAATGTAATTGAAAATAGAAGGGGAAAAAACACTCCTGACGCACAATATCAGCTTTCAGGTATCACTTTCAGTTGAAATCCTGAAAGGGCGTCATGTTTTTGAGCTGGCTTTGTGCTGTGAGGAGGAGAGATGCTGATGCTGCGGGGGAAGGGTTCACTCGGTCGGAGGCTGAGCTACTGCGCATGCGCAAAGTGGATTTCAACATCTGTCACATCTTTTGTCGGTACAGATTCACATAACGAGCCCAGCTAAACGTCACGGAAATACGCAGCGGTAAGTAAGGACATTTAACACGGTGTTACACGCTATTGTAGTCGCTAATATTTAAACAACACCAGCTGCAACATACAGTACGTAACTGTACCTGTGAAAGTGATGCTGAATTAGGTTAGCTAGCAACAGCAGCTAACGCGCTAGCCTGCTTGAAATCGGTACAACAGCCTAAATATTTGGCCTAAATGATTCATTTTCATTTTAAATACTCGGTCGCAGCTTGGTGTCAGAAACAGTCTGTCTTATTGTGGTTGATTTCGTGTTATTATTTGCTTGATTTCTCTCCTCTCTCATAGCATCTTTTTGTGTTGATACACCTGCTCCAATCTCCATTCTCACACCGTAATATGAGAAGGCTAGCAGTGTCAAATGTCGTGTCGCGAGCTTAAACTAATGGCTTTACAATCAATCAGTCGATCAAATGAAACGAATGAAAAAATATTCTGATAATTGATCAATTGTTGTGAGTTATTTTCAAGTCGAAAGATCCACACTACATCGCTCCAGCTTCCAGTTGTGAGGATTAGAAGCTTTAATCTTTTATGTGATAGCTAATTAAATATCTTTAATTATCTTGTATTTCATTTTGGCTTTGTACTGCTGCCAAACAAACCATTTGAACACATCCTTTGGATTTAGGAGATTGTGATGGGCATTTCTGAACATATTATCGACTAAATAATTAAAATAGTAGTTAGTTGCAGCTCTAGTTTTGTCTTCTGAATTAAGATTTGTTTTTGTTTTTCAGTAGGTTTTCCTCAACATGACGTCACGCGTTGGTCATAGAGCTGCTGGTACTAATGGAAGTGAATTCAAACACAGAGAGAGGGTGACCCCACAATATCAAATGTGGCAAGTAGCTTTTTTCTTCTTCTAAAACTGATCATTAAATATCTATTTTGACTCTGAATAACAATAATATCTACAAGGATCACTAACACACCTGTGTATCTGTTGTCTGGTTTACAGTTCTTCCCTGAAGTCAGAGGTGCGGAAGTTAAACCTGGTCCACCTTCTCATCTGGCTGCTGGTGGCGGCTCAGGTGACTGTCAGCCACTTAAACCTGGTGTCACATGACACAGTGTCCATGCCGTACCAGTGGGAGTACCCCTACCTGCTGAGCCTCCTGCCTCTGCTCTGCAGCAGCCTGTCACTGCCAAGGAACAATATCAGTTACCTGGTCATATCCATGATCAGCGCAGGCCTGTTCTGTGTGGCACCTCTCATTTACGGTGGAATGGAGATGTTTCCCGTAGCGCAGCAGCTCTACCGCCATGGAAAGGCCTACCGCTTCATTTTTGGCTTCTCTGCAGTGACTGTTATGTACCTCATCATGGTTGTTGCTGTTCAAGTGCACGCCTGGCAGTTATATTACATGAAAAAGCTGTTAGACTCATGGTTTGACGCCACGCAGGAGAAAAAGAAGAAATAACGGCATGAAGAAACCTGTGACTGGGCAAAACTGTGTTTTTATCTTAATTTATACACAAGTTATGCATCTTATTAATGTTTATTTATTCAGTCATCATTATCATGTAACAGGATATCTTAGACACCAGTATTCCCTGACACATAAATGTAAAATAGAGTAAAATATACAATTTATGCAGGAAGCTGGAATTTTTTGCAACCATTATTTATTTGAAGGTGCAGGCAGCGACTCTAATATAAACCTTTGTTTGTATGTTTGTTTTTTGTCAAATTCAACAAATATCCTCTTTCATTTTGCTAGCTGTTTGTTCTGTGTGTGCACTGAAAGTAAGTCCAGAACTCATACACAGCCCTGGCTCTGTAATTGGGGAAAAAAACACAACAGTATTCCAACCACCCTCTTTTCCACATATTCGCTCACGAGAAATGAGAAACAGAACTACATCCTGAAACATGAATAACATTGGAAATATTACTTTGCCATCCTTGTATAAAGATATGTATTTGTTTGGGTATTGAGTTCAAATATCAACAATCATTCTCCAAAATAGCTGAATCTACCTTTAAAGACAATTGTAAGTATGGGGCACACACAATCAGAGTGGCATCAGAGCAACATTCATAAACATGGTACACCTTTTATCCTCCTCATCACTGAGTTTAGACTGCAGTCTTTCTTCAAACAGAGAAATAACTCATTTAGGACATTAGTGCCATCATTTTAAAACAAGTGTTTATATTCATAAAGGTACAACAGTGAAAGCATTAACTGTTGCAATGTATGCATTTGCCTAGAAATTGTTACTGTACATGTTAAGGGAATTAGGTTTTATCTTAGTTGCACATGTGCTGATGCTGTCTCTTTCATTCAGTCTACCTCTCACTTCTTTTTTTCAGAATGCATTTGAGCCATTAAAAGTAAGATGGTGATCAAAAAAGCTGCCTGCACTGTTATGTTTTCAGGTATTCTCATTCTGCATTTGAAAAGTGTTTGATTATTATGCTCATGAATAAAATATGCATTGTAAACCAAATAAAAAAAATAAATAATGTTCTCCAACTTGTTACTTTTTTCATTTCTAATCGTATTAACAATTTGTTGAGTCAGTCACAACCATCAGCACTTTGCTCCAGATGGTCTGCGGCTGCGCACAATGAATGCCACGTACTGGTTGACGTTTACAGTCTCGGAGGACACTTCCTGATGCTGGCACCCGGGTCTAGCTAGGCTAGCTAACATATTTTATTTTCACGGTTTGGGGGAAACCTGTGAAATACAGCGTGGTCAAGTCGTCTGATTCAGGTATGGCACTTTCTTTTCTGTTCGGTCCACGTACATCATCCTAAAGTTTGAACCACACGGGAGTTTTTCTGCTCTATATTTGAGTGGTTGCTGGTATGCTAATTGGTTAGCTTGCTAGCTAACATCTAATGTTACGTTCGCTACGCAGGGAGCTAACGCTACGCTAACTCGCCCAAACAGGTGTCAAAGCTAATTTGTAGGAAGTTACTTACAAAAATATCAACTAGTATTATTTTAAAATGTTAAGCAAGGCAGTAATATACCGGCCTGCCTAACGTTAGCTTTAAATGCCAATTAAAGGTAGCTGATACAACTAACGTTACAGGAAACGGCTTTTTGCCGACTGATTGCAATAAAGTGAAATTAAGACTAACAAAACCACTATAACTCATGTAAATTCAAATTGGGGGATTAAATATAACATTGCAGTCAAATATGTATTCATAGTTTATATGGTCAACAGTGACAGGGCGATGATTGAACGGCCTAGCTAACGTTAGCAGTCACTGGGGCTGTTTATGGGCCACTGACAGATGACTCCACAATAAGCGTTAGCTAGCATTACAGCTCCATTACATTTTAAATATTTAATTACGATGGACCAAACGATCCACTAAGCAATTGGCATAGCCAATATCGGTAGAAACCGGTTTGTTGTTGTCTCAATTTAACGTAACTGTATGCTAAACGTTAGCTACCACACAATCCCTAGCATCCAGCCAATTATTCATCTGGCCAGGACAGCAGTCAAAGCCGTAGCGTTTCTGGAATTAAATTCACAGTAGTTCATTGTGCAGCCAAGAAACATCAGCAGGTAACGTCACAGTTAATCCAACAGCTGACTATACACGATGAATGAGAGACGTCCATTTATTTATCTGCTAATGTAACTAAATGTATATTATAATTACACTGCACATTTAGGATTTAGCTTAAAAAAATTGAGTTTTAACGAGTCTAGCATACAAACGATCACATTATATTTTTTGATAAAAGATCCTCTTGACATAGCTGAAAGCTCTGATTATCTTATCAAACGAGGTGAGATTTTTGGTCAAAGTCTGTAATACCCTAGAGTTTTCTTTGCCAACTCACAGAGTAGTATTTGACCCTTAGACTCTGTAGTTCAAGTGGAACTGTGTGATGAGGTTACAGCACAGGCATGATTGAATTAGATTATGAGTATTAACAAAATACATCAGTGACCTGCATGGAGATAGCCTCATTGATAAAGGATTGAGGGAGACTGTTATATCAAATCTTAAGTAGAAAAAGTTAACTCCCCCACTCTCTTTGTAATTGTTAAAGTGCCCTTGAAGGAGACAGCAAAGCTGAGTTACAATCAAGAAGAGCTGCTAATTTAAGTGTTATACCATTGTTCTGTAACACACACAGACTCATTTGAATAGAAAGTAACAACTCTCACAGCAACCCCTTCTCCTGACCTGTTGACCTACTTACAGAATAAAGCCATTATTATTTCAACCATAATCTTGCTGTCCTAGTAGGGTGCAGCATGTTTACTTGCAAACACTATTGTCAGTTTAATTACTTGCCTTGATGCTCTTGGTGACTGAAGTTGTTTGTGACCTCCTTAATTCATTTTTTCAAGTACATTTTCTTCTGTATTAACCAACGTGCAATCAAAGTGATTCCAATTCAGCTGTTCTTTTTTGTTTTTTTTGGCTTGTTTTTAAAACTTCATCTCTTCTGGCCCTGTTAAGTGGTGGGAGCAGAAGAGGTCGGACGGCACCATGAACGGCCAGCTGGACCTGAGCGGGAAGCTGATCATCAAAGCCCAGCTGGGCGATGACATCAGGCGCATCCCAATCCATAATGAAGACATTACTTATGACGAGCTAGTGCTGATGATGCAGCGTGTCTTCAGGGGAAAGCTGCAGAGTAATGACGAGGTTACCATTAAATACAAGGACGAAGGTGAGTCAGGACAAGGGACAGTAAGTCTTCCTCAGTTTATTTTTAATAAAGTTGTGTAAAGTTTATGATACTCATGAATGTAATTCAATTGTTTTAGGGGTGGGTATCTTAACATATTTGCTTGGGTGGAGATGATTTTACTTGCAGAGAATCACCTGGTCTATGTTATCTTTTTCTAGATGATGACCTCATCACCATCTTTGACAGCTCTGACCTCTCCTTCGCCATCCAGTGCAGTAGAATACTCAAACTGACTTTGTTTGGTGAGATATTAAATACACTTCCTTTCTGTTTTGCCTTCACAGATATATACATTCATGCTGTGTGTGAATTTTGCTTGGAGGAATCCAAACTTCAAGCCTTTAGATGCTGTAAATCATGTGACAGTGTTCTCATGATAAACTGTAGAGGATATTTCCCATCAGCTATTACAGCCTTCAGTCACTGGAGGGCAGTCCAGGTTATGTTTCTCACAAAAAACCTCAGCTTCTCTCTGTCTGGATTATAGATTGTATACACCCCCTTCTGACTAATTTAGGGTGGAATTTCTATGTGATTCTTTGTTTGTTTGCTGAACCGGCACTAAGTGACAGTGGCAGTAGATGGATGTATTCACAAAAGCCTTTTGTGCCAGTTAAACTGGTTCCTAATCTTAAATATGTACCAGCCCAGCTAAATCCACAGTCATTCAGCAGTCAATAGAAAAATAATTTAACTCCCCAAAGCACCAGTTAGCCTCACCCTAATATGTCAGCTTTAGGGATTTTTCATCCCTAGTAATGACACATTGCGTACATTTGTGTTGAAAATTCAGGAGGTTTATACAAATGACATAAAGTACTTACAGTTTATTCAGTATTAACTGATTAATACTTGAACAAGAGCATGTTTTTGATCAGTAATTCAAATGAAATGCTTAAAAACAAGGTGAACCCTATGTCTGGTTTGATTGTTAAACCTTGATAGAAACTCGATCTTTTCCAGACACTAACAAAGAATAAATATACATTATACATGCTCTCTCATGCCGAGAAGTTGTCAGGCAGCATGCCTGTTTTCAGGCATAGAGCAGTTTTAAATGAATAAAATGCATAATTCAATACATTGCACGAATTTCATTCTGGAGTAAAGTCTTCACAAGCTTTAAGCCTTGTAGTCATTGTTTTTTTAAGCTATTGGTGTATTTAGTCAGAAAACAAAAGTAGGATTACTTAAGTTTAGCTAATTTTATGGGCATGAAAGCAAAGAAAGCAGAGAGACATGCTGAGTTAATGAGGAATTATTTTCCATCCATCCATTAGTTCTACCTGCTTATCCTTAGAAGGGTCACAGCCTCTGAGGGGGTTGGAGCTGATCCGAGCTGACATTGAATTGTACGGATCATACAAGCCAACTGGCTGCTTGACTGTTTTCTTTTCTTATAAATTCATGGTCATATGAGGCCAAATATACCACATGATCTGAATCTCTAAACATTCAAATACAACTTGATGTTTTCGTTGATTATGTATGTCTCTATTACATGTGTTTTTGTTGATATCCATGAATTATTCTATTTCCTGTCAATTATATTTGCCTAAGGGCAGGATGTTGTCCCAGTTTTTGGCTTTGGGATAGTCTAAATTGTTTTCCTTCCTGCAAGGAAATAAAGTTGTGGTAAAGATTTACCAGTATCATGTAGGCATAAATAAAAGTCCAACTTAAATATTTAGCCTACAGAAAATTGCTATCAGCTGTAAAAACAAAACCATACTCCAAACCATGGCACACAGAGGATATTCATTTTACAAATGTAATAATCTTATCAAGAGTTGAAACTAAGATTGGCTCTCACAAACTTAGAAATACGCTCACTGTGCTCAGGAATCTGTAATGACAACATGATGTTGTTTGCCGAGCTCTGCTCCAAGTCAGTCTGTCCTCCTGATGCATCTATTATTAGCCAGGGAGCTGTAAGATTTTTCTCCCTCTCTTTTAAGAAAAAAATGTTTTACTTCCTTCCAATCAAATCCTGGCTCATCATTACATGTCGTGACCTCACGTGGAACTGATATTCTCGGACATGTGTCGAGATTGAAAACGAGCGTAGCTGGGATCTCGTGGCAGCCCGTGCCTCAGCGCAGCACCTCATGACCCTGTGCATCTCTGTTCAGCATTATCCACTCAAACAGAGAAGGTTGTTTGACAAAGGAATGTCCGGCAATGGAAATTTCAGTCCTCTGTCAATTTGTAGTGAGACAATAAGGGGTTGAAAGAAGGCTGAGTGACCGATGTTGTGCCGGTCACAAGGGCTCCAAGGTTGTGAAGACCTTTGTCCAGTGTTTCCTGCAGATTGTAATTATGCACCTTAGTTTTTATATTTCATCAAACAAGTGAGATAAACCAGTGCCCTGTTGTTCAGCATTCCCTAGCTCCATGCTAGCTGGCAGGGTGTGTTGAAAACCCCAGTTTCTCTATCAGCCTGGCTGCTATTATGAATAGCTTTGTGGATTCAACCATGTGATGATCTCTGTAATCTCTGGTATTCACAGTGTGTAGCCAACAGGCCACCAATCACAATGTACACATACTTAGTTTAGAATTAACAGCTTTTTCAGACCAGTGAACCGCAGAATTATGAGTATCCACTTTTCATTTATTTTAAATTAGCAGGTTTTACTGTATAATACTGTTTGTGCTTTTGACCCTGCTATATATTTCCACTTAAGTGTTAATCCTAATCCTAACACGGTGTCCTTGATTTTCATCTGTGTATATAACCACAAACCTTGATTTTTAGTTCACATTGCTCGCTGTGGCAGCAGTTAATTCTCCCCTGTTAGTCCTTGACAAACACATATTTCTTGTTTGGTTTACCATCTGCTGGGCTGTGGACACACTTCTGAACAATCTGACCCAGATATTACTAGAAGTTCATGGCTCTAACTCAGAACTAGATCATGATTTATGTAAACGAGCAAATCAACGTTACCCCAAGTGGGAAATGATAGTAACAAATGAGATCCAGATTCAGTAATGTACAAAAATGCCCCATTAATAAAGGTATAAACTTGGGGAATTGTTGTGTTCTGCAAAAGCAATCAGGAGTCGAGTTCCATCCATCACCCTCCTTGAGGTCTAACGAACACAAATGGATTTGGCTGTGCGGAGATGGAGAAGTGTTTGACTTTGCTCAATCTCATTCCCCAAACAAATTACAGGGACTTGTTTAATTTTCTCACTTGTGCCCTTTCTTCATCTCTAATTTTCTGCAGTGAATGGTCAGCCGAGGCCTTTGGAGTCTAGTCAGGTGAAGTACCTGCGCAGGGAGCTCATAGAGCTCAGGAATAAAGTCAACAACCTCCTGGATAGCCTGGAGCCCCCCACAGAGCCTGGTCTGTCTGCTACAGCACCTGACAGCGGTAAGCACCCCACACACATGCAGTCACACACACAACTGCATGTTGGAGCTAGAGAGCTCAGCTGATATTATCTTATTGCTGATATAATGGTATCGGTGTGCATTTTGGCCAATATTTACAAGGAAATGAAGTACCAAAACTAAAGTTTTTCTCTTCACTTTTGGTACTTACTGCTGCCCTCACAAAACTGTTGCATGCAGTGTGCATACAATTGGGACATACTACTTTGTCATTATAGCGCCTTGAACTTTGTCCCTCTTGTTCACATGCTGCACAGAGGATTGTGAGACGGAATAGATGGATGAGCAAATCCTGATATTTTTAGCATACTGCATTTGGTATACTAACATACTAACACTGGGGCATCTTTTTCTGGCCTGCTGAATTGTATGGTAGTATGGGTATTGGCACGCAGCCTAAGGCTGAGGTCATTTAGTGTCACCTTTTCTCAGTTGTCCACCAGAGAGCACTGATGAGTTGATTTTTCAGCTGTAAAATGTCCTGCTTAGTATGTATCCCTTTTACAACTCTTAAAAATATCTAAGGGATCTACATCAATAATTTTGTTTAGCTAAACTATAATAATATCTACAGTTTGCATTTTTTCCTACAGTGTAGTAAAGTTTAAATTGTTGTAAACCTAACTGCTCCTCTTCACGGAAAACACAGATATAAACATTAGTGCACAAAACTAAGATTAAAATGAATTTAAAACTGTAACTTGTGTATTTGTATTATAGACAAGATGGACTTGTCACATCCACAAGAAGCATTCTGCCCCATCAGATATTACATTTTGTTCACGCTCATACACACAATCCAGATGGTTTGATTTCTTTTTGGGGGGTTTGGAACACAAACTTGCCTGTTAGGTCTCTTAATCCCACTGATGGGGATCTCATGGCCGTCTTAACAAGTAACACTTGTTCATATTCCACATGCTCACTGCCAAAATCCTAAGATCTATATCCCACAGAGACACTGGCACCAAACTGAGACAGTTTATAAGGGTCAGGCGTTGTTGGAACAATTTAATAACTCGTGTTTCATGTGAAGATTTGTCTGGAATTATGCACTACATTTGTAGCTTTAGTTATAAACTGCAAACATACTGGTTCTGTCCAGTTTGATTGTGGTCACACACACACAAACACACACATCGCAGACATAAAGACAGCCTTTCCGTGTCATCATAAAATGACCAAAGCATTTATTTGAGGAACATGTGTTGACAGTATGGTAGTAAGCTGCTGCTGTATTAAAACAGACTTTGTGTGGCTGTTTATTATTCTCTGTGGGCTGTAACTTTTTAATTCTGCCCTTTCCAGAACTACTACATATTCATATGTGAGGAATGAAATAAACAGGGATGATCTGTCCTTTGCAATCTGCCATCAAGCTAAAACAAACATGTGGAATCGTTTTGAGTCGTATGAAGGAAGATAATTAAGGTCTTTTTAATGAGGCAATGTTCATTTTTAAACCTCTCATACCTCTTGTACTACATGTTTGTGTTAATGATGAAGTAACAAATCTCTTTTTCTGTTTTGTTCTTTGTTGTCGACTCAAACTTGTGCAAAATGTTGCATACATGCATTGCATTATTTCCAAATCTGGTTCTTAAACATTTCTGTGGCTGTTGTTTCTAGAATCAGTGGATGGACGGGAGGGCAAAGTGATTGCAGCAGACCCCACAGTGAAACAGGTCACTCCAGTCAGCGCAGCCAGTATGTCAGCCTTCGACCCATTAAAAAACCAGGACGAGGTCAGCAAGAATGTCATCTCTGCTTTTGGCTTAAGCGAGGACCAGGCTCCAGGTATTGCATCCTTTCTAACTGCATAAAGAAAGAAAAATTGTCTGTATGTAGCTGTCATGTTAATAATCCATATCTCTTATGTGTCGACCCAGTAGCTCCCCCAGCCATCGCAGCAGAGGAGCGCTCAGGAACCCCTGACAGCATTGCCTCCTCCTCGTCTGCAGCCCCTCAGCCAGTGGTGCCCCCCCAGCCACAGGCCCCCTATGCTGGAGTACAGCAGGGACCCCCAGCTGGCATGGATGGTAAGACACATGCACACACAGCTACTGTGTACCCCAAGAAATCCCAGACGCACACATGCCAAATTTAATACAGCATCATTGGTGAACACACACACAGAAACACACTCTGAGGTAGGTTTGGGTTGAAGGATTGCATTATGGGATAGTGTCCAAATGACCACAGGGAGTTAAAGACCCTGCAGTGTGTGTGGTTAAGCAATTTCAATTTCTTTTACTTCATTGCTGTTATATGGGATGTTTTTCCAAAGTTGCCACCAATGTAGCCTCATAAAAACGACACCCCACTGTTGCAAGTTTGAATGTGTCGCTCTTAACTACCAATCCAAGAAGCTCTTTCGTTTTCCAAAGAGTAGTTATGCCTGAGATCCTGTAAGCCTCTGGAGAGGTATTTGCATTAGTGGGACTGGTTCTCGCATTAGAAATAACAGTCCACCACCCAGGGAGATATGTTTCTCTCCTCAAGTATTTCTAATTCATACATTAGTCAGGATAATAATATTAGGAAATGTGCAGATTTGTGTAAGATAAATCAACAACTCCATGTTGTTCTTTCGGGTTCTGCCTGGTTGACCCTAATGGACTATAAGGCCTGGCCACCAGAGGTCCTGTCGACTGTGGTCATGGACATACAGAACAGAACATACAGACAGAAATGACGTATTTTCTTTTCTTTATAACTGTGACTAAAGGATTAACTCCAAGAACATGTGCAGCCACTGCTGGAGTCAGTGCAGTCCTACTGTATGTGAGATGTCATTTCATGCCTCACTTGACTCTGTCCACTCTGGACACAATTATACATTCACGAGTAATTTAGTATTTGTATGACAGATTACAATCAAAGAATGTACCAGACCCTACTGCATTTCCATTGTTTAGTTAGCTGTGTTGATTGAATTCTCCTTATTTTAGTTTTTTCCTCATTGGATTACAGGCAGCATCACTTTTGTCTTGCCAGTAATAAGATTAGATGAAATGTTAATAGAGTGTTACTTGATTTTAGACGTGAAAACTGAGAGAAACCAAGTAAATGAAAGCAAATATTTCAATTACAGGTTACAATTACAACATTTGTGAACAAGTTTGGATGATAACAGATAAATATACAGTATCTATACTATACTATATACAGTACAATATTTTTTAATCAGTTTACTTGAGTTCACCGTGCGTACTTTTTCCACATGCTTGTTTCTTGTTTTGGGGAATCGGATCCTTTCTGCTGTTCAAGCAGCAAGCTCCAAGAAATGAAAAATGATGCTTGAGTCTCACCACTGTGGAATCTTAATCAACACTCTGTAAACAAGAGTATCCATGGATTTAGGGTTTATCTTACTCAGCAATCCTTTATCACAGCCCTCCCCCGCGGGTGGACACAAACCCCAAGCCTTGATGAAGATAAATGAACACGGGATCAGAAAGGGTGTTTATGAAAATAAACAAGACCTACTTTACTTCATTTTCCCAGCACCAGTCTGGGAACTGGTCTTCTGAGCCAACCTTGCATGCCCATTTCCTTCATCCAAGTATCTCACCAAACATGAGGGAATTCTCTGGCTTGTTTCTCCTGTTGTTAAGAAAGGCCCAGACAGGTGCAGCCACAGAGGTGACGTGTTTTGTATTGTTTACCACATCGCTGCAAGTGAATTGGATTGCTTTCAGCGTGTGGTTTGGCCTCGCTGAATAAGGAGACCACTGGAGCATAGAGATGCCTTTTTCGTTGCGTTTTGTGAGAGCTGTAACTGGTTTTCAGAGCGGTCATGCTGCTGACTCCGTCTGACCACACCTGCGACTCTGAAGATCAGCACACATGTGTTATGAATACTGCCATTTAACTGGTGGTTTGTGGTTTGGCCTGGTTGGCGTTGCAGGGCCTATCCATAGGGCTCATTGAGAGTTTAGTTGATCCAGATGAAGAGTTATTTAGCCACAGGGTTAGCCAGCTCAACAAGCTGCTCATGGTTCTTTGTTTTCCCTCCATAACACAAAGACTAAAAGAAACAACAGGCTTTGTTTTGTAATAAGTAACTTGTCCTCGCTGATTTGATGTTTGGTTCGGACTGGTTTTCCAGACTTTAATAGGTGTGGTGGTGCAGGGATGCTATCATGAAGGCATGTTATTGTGGAATTGTTAATGCTGAGCAACAGTTTTAAGTTAGTCATGCTCTCTTTTGCTCTGTAATGTTTCTTATTACATGTCTGCCAGATCACTGGTTCCCACTAGTAACCCAGAGTGTATGTGGAAAGCTCAGCCAAAAGATGAAGATTATCATTATTATTTTTTTTAAATGTGATAAGTAGAAAAATAAACACTTAATGGGATTACAAATTGGTTCCAGGCAGATTTTTACTAAGTGTATTGTCACAATAACCACTACTAGAGACAATAACCAAATACAAAGGACACAGCTCTCACTGAGTCAGTCACAATATGAAGGAATTGGTTTGGATATTTTATTTTGAAGAAATTATCATACAAACTAATAATATTTACAAAAAAATTAAGAGCATTTAGCAAACTAAATTGTCAACCTTGGTATACATGTTTGAAAAGGAGTGAGAAAAAGTACAAACTGAATAGAAAATGTATGCAGCACAAACAAGAATTGGATTGGACTCAGTATGATCTTCTCCAAACTTACAGAATAAAGAGACCAGGCAACACTTTGAAAAAGTTATTGAAACATTATCAAAACCCTGTAAAACCAGTATGTTGGCATGGCTGCATCCACTTAAAATGACATCCAGGTGGACATGTTGATCTCTTGTGGTTGGTTAGGGCAAATCAAATCCCCCTTTGCTATGGAACCCATTGGTGAGGCTGAAAGATGTTTCGACTGAAGATCTCAGGCAATCAAGTACTGGATGTAAGCAGCAAGATGTGAGGCATTAAATTGGCAAAGCACACGTTATTGTAGGGCTGAGATTCAACTAAAGCCCCTCTGTGTGAGATGGCATCAACCATGCTAAAGTTCAGCAAGCCTGTGTACCAGCTCCAGGGGAACTTTTCTGTACCGAGTAAAAAGATCATTCCCCCACAGAGATCAGTAAAGTACTGTTATTATACACATTGGCAGTTCTTGCTAGAAACCGTCTTGTAATCTTGTAGCAGGTTGTTAGATAAATCTCCAAGCCCGACATGGCAATGGGTAGTCTGTCTTCTCCTTACAGTTTCAACTCTTCATCTCTTTTTTCTTACTTCCAAGGCTGCAGATGGTTGGCACACAAACGCATTAAACTAGATCGTGCCCAGCGTCCTCTCCCCCTCGACCTTTTCCTCAAATTATTCCTGTCTTTGGCTGCAGACTATTTGTCAGTATGACAGCCTCGAGGCAAATCAAAACAGCCAGTCGATGCACGAGAATTTATAAAAGGTAATACATGAGACTGGATGCCAACTGAGCATGTGTGGCCTTTTAAAACTAGCCTTAAGCTCAATTTCAATGCAAGCTTCGGTTACTTGTTACCATAAGAATGCTGCTAACAAGATCCAAGAGCAGATGGTAAAGATTTCAACCTGTTGTCTGTCAGATGCTGATAGACCTTTTGGCTATAGTTTACATCTGTGCAAGAGAGGCAGAACTGTAAACACATGTAGCAGTGGCTCAGACATTTGCATGCAGCCCTTTATCAGATGGGCAGGCCTGCGTTTGGTGTGAAATGTTTATTTAAAAATAGGATCTTACTCTCATTACTCCTTGAGGCAGTCTTAGAGGTCAACAGAGCTACAGCCAAATGCTTCTTTGTTCCAGTGAACATCATTTTCTAAACTTTGAGGTTTTTCTCCTGAAACATTGCAGCTCCCTTTAGTCATCCCTGCATCATTTATTTGTCCCATGACCACTCTGCAGGCTCTCAGTTGACCTCTTGGCTACACTGGAGTGAAATGAGCTCCCGAGGCCAAAGAGGTCTGACAGCCACGCATCCTTCCATCACTCTTACATAACGTGATGGATTACAGGCCGAGGTGAACAGGAGGAGACGCCAATTTAACACACATGCCTTCTCACACAATAAAGACCAAAAAGGTGCTGTCAGGGAGATAACAGATGGTTGCCACATCACTTCAGAGCTTACAAAAAGACACTAAAGAGGTACGCTGTTTTTAGCTAAATATTTAGTTGTCAAGTGTTGAAAGTTATTTCAGGGTGCATTGGGGTTCTCTGACAGTACATAACTTCATTGGAGTCTGTTTTCAGCTTTGCTTTGCTCAGACTCTCAAGAATTGTAAAGTGTCATGTCAGCCCTCCCAAAGAGTGGAAAATCAGCTTAAGTTTTACCAGAGCTTTAAAAAAAAACAACACTGAACCCTGGTGCGGCCCACTTTCATTATGCCTTCTCTTGTATTTTTCATGTGCCGTCACCCCCATTTTATGCCAGGCAGAGAGATTCGGGAGTAAAATTTAGGCCTTGTTAAGGGAGAACACTAGTTTGCCAAGTCTTTGCTTGTCTGCTGAACATTGAGGCATTCAATGGAAAACTTGATGAGCAAATTTAAAATAACAAGGAAAATAGTTTCCATGTTTTTGAAACGTAAAAAAGATGTGCGACGGCATTACTGTCGAGCAAAATATCACTGATTGCTCATCATGCCAGGCAAATGTTGCTAATAAGTTAAACAGGATGCTCCAGGATTCCTTCGATATTCCGAGGCCTTTTAAAGGCTGATGGTGGCCGTCCTCCACATGTGCATGTCTGCAGTGTGGCCTGGTGAAGTCATAGTTAATAAAAGTGCATCAGGAAGCAAACAGATTCATGTCTTGTGGTGCAGAAGGCAACATAACTGAGGTCTAAATGTGTAATCCTATAGTTTTCCCTTTAGTGTATGTGTGTTTATGTCTTCTCGAGCACCTGCATGCTGTTCTCTTGCTCGGGGCAGTTCTTACTGTAATCTGTGCGTACTGGGCTTTTAGCAACCAATAGTTGTATCAAAGTGGTTGCAGCTGTTTTTGTTGAAGCAGTTGTGTGTAAGTCTATCCAGATGCACAGGTGTTTCCGTGAAGACACAGAGACCCCGTTTACACTTACTTACTTGATGCATTTTGGATAGCTATCTGATAGGAAAAGCAGCGTGTAAATGCAACAAACATGCATTAAAGATTAATTTGTTATCCGATAGCATTCCGGCCAGATGTTAGGAAGGTGTAAATGCATCTGTCTGTGTAGGAGCTCAGTCTACACTCTGCAGGATCTGTTCTCTGTGATAATGGCACTAAAAGTAGCAGTCGAAAAGCTCTTCCAACTTCACACAGAGTCACACAGAAGGCTGTTGTCAGCCAGCCATCAGGCCATTGCCAGCTGTTAATTGTTGTAACTAAACGTTTTAAATGCTTATGTTCCTCTGGTGTTTTTGGCATTTACCAAATAGCTTCGCATGCATGAAAAAAACAGGACTCATTACAATCAGATCAGAAGAACAGCAGAGTTTCTGTGGTGTGAATGGAAGTGTATTAAAATTGTGTCTGTTTTTTATCTTGATGTGAGATGGGGCCATACTTGTAGTTTGATATCTTATTTTTTTCAGTTCTATGTGTGTACTGATGATGCTTGTCCCTGTCTCTTCAGGTCAGGTGTATCAGCAGTACCAGGCTCCAGGTGGATACCCGCCTCAGCAACCAGCTGCCCCGCCTCAGCAGCAGCAGTACGGTATGCAGTACTCTGGTAAGATTAAAAATAGTTAGGATGTTAAAAGAAAAAAGGTAGCTGCTGTATCATGAGAGAAGATGTCTATCATTTCCTGTAGTGGTGAATCACGGAGACTTCCTTCCTCCCTCTCTCTGCAGGTTACAGCGCTCAGCCCGGAGCCCCCCAGCCTGGCCCACCACAGCCACAGCCGCAGCAGCAGTTTCAGAACTATGCGCCTCCCTCCTCCCAGGCTCCAGCCCCCGGTCCGGCTCCAGCTCCAGGCTTCCAGGGTGGCCAGCAGCAGCCCCATCCACCTCAGGGAGCCCAGCAGTATCCACCAGGGGCCTTCCCTCCCCAAAACTATACCTCCCAGGCCTCCCAGCCTGCCAACTACAGCCTGCCGCCCAGCTCCCAGCCCGGTTCAGGGTACCAACCCCGCCCAGGATACACCCCGCCTCCAGGTAACACTGTCACCCCTCCACCAGGAGCTGCTAACCCGTACGCCCGCAACCGCCCCCCTTACGGCCAGGGCTACACTCAGCCGGGCCCTGGGTATCGGTAAAAGAGGATAGTGGATGTTACTGATCCTCACACCCCCTCAAACCCCTTCCCCGTGTGTGGCTCCAACTGTTTGGAGTGGGTGCAGGAAACGTGTTTTACTGCTCTGCATTCCCCCCTCGTACAAATATCAAGTCCAAATATAAAACAAGCAACCCCCCCAGTCTGATGGTTAGTGTTTGTATGCTGTCTCTCCAACACACCACTCTGCTCTGGCCCCGGTGTATGTTCCTTGTGTTACTTCCCCTCTCCACCACTGTCCGCTCTGCCCTCTTGTATCTGTAAAAATGTAAACAGTCTGTATGCACACACCTGGGAGACCAAAACAGGCTGTTGCACAAACTGTTCTTTTCATGGTAACGCTTCATTTTGCGAGTGAGATTAGCATCCACATTCTGCTTTGTCGTCCACGTTGACGACATCTCAGCCGTTTGTGTTGAGTTTACTACGTATAGATGCATTTATAAGACACTATCTAAATGAAAAGTTACCCTTTTGTCGTTTGTTTTAGTCTGTTTTTGTTTATTTTTCTTGATTTGATCAATTTCACCACCATGTCGGTATTAATGATGTGTCAATGAAACTGCCCCATGTTGGGAACACTAGCTAAGTGATGGCGTATGGGAGGTGTAGATCCCAGTGTCATGAAGAAGGCTTCTTTTGTTTAGCTAATTATATCATCTCCAGTAAGGCTTGCTATTCCTCTCTTTCTCTTTATCTTATCACTGGTTTTTACTAATAAATCAAATTCCACCCTCAAGTGAGATTAGTTGTTTATGTATAAACTGTAACATTTTTTTGAACCTAATAAATGATTGAGACCCAGTCAGAGCCAGAGTTCTTTTTTTTTTTTAACTTGTTTTGATATTGTGTTGCTTTTGGCCCGCGTGTTGCCGTGCTGTCTTTCTCTTAACTCTCTCTCACTTTGTGGTTTGTGAGTTCATGTCTCTGTTAAGTTTGGCTTCTCTCTTCCTCTTCTCCGCAACCCAGATTTGGAAAATTGTGGTAATGCTGGTATTCCTATTTTGTTTTTCCTGCCTGTGGGTTGTGGTTGGCTGGGACATGTGGCATGGGAGTATGTGGTTGGTATTTCATGTCAAACTGTCTCACTGAGTGAGAGAAATTGAGCGCATAGGGTTTATTAAAGATAATTTAGAGAAGTGTGTTTAGCGTTGCTCTTCACCTAGACTGTGCCAAACCGAAATCACCGTCTCTAGTTGTAAATAGTCTGAAATATTGATACAGTGAGCACAGTGTGAGGATTTAGAATTTCTGCTTGGCGAGTGTCCACTTCTGGAGTTGAATTTCATCCTTCATCTTTATGTGTTTGATCCAATTTATATCATAATTTAAGGACAAAAACAGTCCTATGCATTCTCCCATGGAGGAAAAGTTTGCCAATTTGGGGAAATTTCAAGAAATTTCTGGACGAAAGCAGACAGTCCCAGTTTTCTAACCTGCTCCCTTTCTCACATTTTCAATTTCCCATTTAAAAGTCATTGAAGTCAAAGAAAATGAATATTAGTAAATATAAAAACAAGATTTATTGCTGAAAACATACGTGGTGCATCAAAAACAACTGCAGTTATGACAAACGTGGAAAACCCGACAATATCTCCATTGATCTAACTTTATGTACACTTTGTCGGAAGTTTGAACATAAAAACATAAATTATGTCATTTGCTTATGTCATTTCCACATTGAAGCTCAATTTATGTTATACATATTTTATTCTTTTATAAAAGACGGCACCAGCATTAAAAATACATAAATCTTTCCAAGTGACCCCATAGAAACATTGCGCTGAAGCTTTCTTAAAATAGATAAACAATTTGGCTAAAAGCTGTTTTATCTTGTACCTGAAATGTATGAAACTATGAACCCTGGTATACATACTGTACTTCACACCATATACATATATGAAAAAAGGTTTAATACTGTGCAAACTGCAACTGCTAATAATCCCTTAGGGCCAGCAGAAGGTCAATTCTGCATGTCTGTGTGTGCTTGTGTTTCACATAGTCCAAATGTACAATGCAGGTATGGTTGGCACCTCTGTATACAAATGGCACAATGTGTGTGCTCACTGACATGCAAGTATTGGGAACAATTTTTACTTTCTCATCTCAAAAGCCTGAGCACACACAGAATATTCAATAACAATCCCCTTTGATAAATAATATCATACAAGTTATTACACTTTGGGAGCCAGCTTCCCAACATTTTCTCTGTAATTACTGTATATTCAACGTTTTGGTTCACTCAAACCCCTGCATTCCTTTGTTGAATGCATTTTTGATAAATAGAGAAATTAAGACCAATGTTACAAATGCACTCAATAGAGTTTTGTGACACCTAATAGTCCTGTACAGGTTCATACCTGGGAGAGTAGGCTGAGTTCAAACAGACAGACCCATCTACAGTGTCCTTGGTAACATGAAAGAAAGGCCCACCTCCCTTTGGGCCGAGTCAGACATCTTCTTCTTCCCTGCCAACGAAGTCATCCTTCCTGGACTGCCCAGTGGGGTCTTACCACTTCCCAGGTATGGGCGTGCCACACTCGTACCAGCCTACGTAAGTAACATGTGACTTCCCGCCAATCTCTCCAAAGTGGACTGGTTCCTGTCTCAACGCCCTATAAAACCCTGGTACAATACAAAGACACACAGGTAAGAGTCTTCACAATTTACTTACAATGGTTGGTTAATGGTTGTGGTGAATCAAAATACCTGGCCTGCTTGGTAGCTGGTCAGCAAACATCTGGGTGCCGGTCCGTCCATCTAGAAAGGAGTCCACAAATTGACAGTGGTCCTCACCGTGCCCCGTCTGATCGCCAATGTTGTAGAACTTCCCTACAGATGGGACAGAGGAGGTAGGATTCTGGTTATGAAACTGAAACCGATCAAATTATCATTCGTCAAATGGTGATTTTCTGAGATTTCTGGACAAACTATACTCCTACATGTATCAACAGAATATAATGAGACAATTTTGAGCATTTCAGGCTATTTTAAAATTTTAAGACTTTTTCACGAAAAAAAACGACATGCTATATAGTATGACTTTTTGAAAATTTGGCCATTTTGCAACATGGTGTTTTTCTGTCATTTCTGGATATATAATGCTCTAAAATGTGTCAACACACTCAAATTGGGACATTTTAAGCATTTTTAGGCGTTTTAAGGAATTTTAAAGTTTGACCACATTTGACAAAAACATGTCATAATATGGTGTTTTTCTGTCCTTTTCCAAAAGGTTTCACCCTGACAGGCATCAACAGACTCCAATAAAGGTATCCTGTGAATTTGGTGCATTTTTAAAAAATTTGACGTTTTTGGGGGAAAAAAACGACATGCTATAGTATGACTTTTTGAAAATTTGGCCATTTCGCAACATAGTGTTTTATGGAATTTTAAAGTTTGACCACTTTCACAAAAACACGTCATAATATGGTGTTTTTCTGTCCTTTTTCAAAAAGTTTCACCCTGACACGCATCAACAGACTCTAATAAAGCTATCCTGCTAATTTGGTGCATTTTTAAAAAATTTGACGTTTTTGGGGGGGGGGAAA
>CAFUXE010001108.1:18492-40559 GCA_903364295.1 Serranus cabrilla
TGGTTTTATGATGACTGATCTGTGGAGTTGTTCGGTGAGTAACTGACTAAAAATACTTTGTTTACTCGCATTTGTTTGTGAATTATGGAGCTTTTATTTACGGCAATTCATAGAAAATTATGATTTTTATTTTTTTATGATAGTTCTTTATTATTCATATATTTATAATGACTTTCTAGTTGTTTCTATATTTAATAATAATATTAGTAATTATTCGTTTAATCCTATAATCATTAAAAAGCAACTTGAGCAGCTTCTGTTATATATATATATAGGTCTATTTATTGAAAAATATAACGTTAAAATGCAGCTAAATATATGAATGGGCTGTAAGTTTTTAAAAAAATATATGAAAATGTTTCAGACTTACGAAAATCATTTTAACAATAAAAAAAGTAGAAATATGAGCTTTGTATTGTAATTACACTACAAATACACATTATTATTTCATATGTTCCAAATGTATTTCTGATCAATTTAAATTTAAATAAAAAGGTAATACAATCAAGTATATCACAAGAAAGAAAGCAAAGACAAATATCCTAAATATGTTTATTATGCCACTTTAAATACGAGTGTCAAATCTTTGGCAGTTTTTAACGATATAAGAAAATTATTTTGTGACTTGAAAAGAAAATCTCCAAAAGAATGACAAACATTGAGACGAAAAGTAACTTTTTTTTAACCCCAAAGACACATAAAGACAAAAAGTATGTAAATAAATAAAATAGCACTAATACTGGTGAAAGTAACCCATAACCATTAACAATAAAACTGTATCAGAATAGATGTTAAACATAAGAAAACACCCAGTGAAAAAAAACCTTCTGTTTAATTTATGTACCAACAAAAAAATGTAAATAGCTGTAATTTGGGTGAATAAATCCCGCGGAGTTCAGCCTACAGACGCTTTTACTGGTTAAATTTAGTTCTGTGTCCTCTGTAATGTCGTGAACCTCGTCTGACCGGAAAAAGAAAGAAACGCAACAAGGAACTTTCTTTTCTTCTGCTGCTGAAGTTTTTAATCGGAGCATCAGGAGGAATGTGTCGCTAAAGAGGTTTCGGCTTCAGGAGCCGGTTTCACAGCTTCCTGTTCCAGGTGAACGGGTCCGTCAGGTGTTTCTCTGCCACGAGGCGCAGAGAGTTCACAGCAGGTGGAAAGTAACTGAGTACATTTACTCATTTTTAGGTATTTTGTACAATTTTATGCTGTTTATTCTCCGACTCTGATACATCTCAGAGGCAACATTGTATAACATTTTTGCATAATAAAAGAATACATAAATAAATACATAATTAAAACAATAAATTAATAGTCAAATAAACAATGCATTTAAAGAATCATAGATATTAATTAAAAAAAAATAGTGATATAAAATAAATTAACATGCCAACAGGTGAAAAGCTGCCTCATGACACATGGATAAAACATAAATAAACATGAATGAAAAAGAAAATAGTACAGAAATAAATAGGTTTTGAATAATAAATATGTAAAATAAATAAATAAATACACTAATAAATGTATTTATTTTCAAATAAATAAAAAAAGTCAAAAAATATATTTTAAATAAAAAATGATCAAATGCAATGCAAATCAATACATTCACAAAATTAATATTACATTAATAGATAAATGAAACAGAAAATAAAATAAAATACATAAATAGATTAAATAGTACAAATAAATATGCAAATAAAAACAGAAAAATATATTTACGTCACATTTTATTAATTATTGCTTAATGTAATTTATTTAAAATATTATTTTTGGTGCATATAATGGCATATTTACTTATTTATTGAGTCATTTAATATATATTGATTTATTATTTTTTTGGCAGCTTACGTTCTTCGTACCATTAACTTCACAAAACCAGCGAACTGTAATAAAGTAATAAAAACAAGAATCTACAGAGGACATAAAGAGTACTTTTACTTTAGTTACTTCCTGTCATTTGCTCTGACCCTGATTGACCTCTTGACCCCTCAGACTGTCCTGTTAACGTGTCGTCCCTCTCTGTGTCTCCAGACTCTCGTTGAACAGAAGATTAGATGATATTTCCGAGTGAGACCAGATGTGATTCTGGACCGTCTGTGAGATGTCCTGATGACCTCTGACCCTCGCACCATGGACGCCCGTCTGCAGGCCAACGGGGTCAACGGGGGCGCCGGCAGGAGCTCCAGGCCAGGCGTGAGTCTCTGAAAACCACTGAAGTTTCTCTTTCGGTTTCACTTAATCTGTTCATAATTTTCTTGATTAATTAATTAACAGTTAAGTCAATAAAATGCCAAATAAAATAATGCAGGAAATGCAAAGACATGATGATAGAAATATTATTAAATTAAGAAGAAAAATTTAAATTACTACGTATATATTCCTATTTAATTGATATAACATGCCATAAATTTATTAGAAATTATTATATAATTAAATACATTAATAAGTTTATTTATTTAGAATATTTGATATTTATTGAAATTTCTTTCTTAATTTCTTAATTTTTGCATTTCTTATTTACTTTAAATTTGATTTCATTTATTTATTCTTCCTGAATTTTTAAATTCAATAATTCTAGTATTTTTTATTATTATTCAATAAACAAGTTTATTTATTTTTACCTGCAGTTTCTTTTTATTCTAATTAGTTTTTCTGTATTAATGGATACATTCACTTAATTATTTATGTATAATTTTATTTATACATTTCTTTTTTATTATTCAAATGAGGGAGCTGTAATTCAAATACATTTTTGCATTTTATTTTTATTCATTATTTAAATACATTTTAAAAATGTATTTATTGATGCATAATTTAATACATTTTTTATCTTTTTAAATAACTTTTTGCCCTTTGGCGTATTAATCTATTCATGCATTTTAATTATTATTTTGGCAGTTTCCAGTCTTTATGCTAAGCTAAGCAGCCATACAAACACTTCCTATAAATCTCTTTTTGTATAATCACTCCGTCTGGTCCTGTTGTCTCATGAACACAGTGAACAGTGAGCGTATCAGATGAACGGCTGATTACTGTCTGTTCTTCTCTCTGACTCTGTTTACACAATGCAGCCTCTGAGACATTACACCTGCTCCAACACCTTAATCCCTTCGCATGCCTCGGGGATGACATTCATTATCAACGCACAACACAAGCGAACCGGTCGGGCTGCAGTTTTCTAGGTCCTGAGCTGCTTCACGACAATAGAAACACTGAGTGCAGCTGAAACCAGCGCGGCGTCGTTTATCTCCCGGGTTTCAGTTGGGTGTTGCTGCAGGTGTCTTCGTACGTGTAAAGCAAAACAAAACAAGGCAACCTTGTTGTGGCACTTTTCTCTCAACACTGAAGTCAGCAACAAACTGTTTGCCGTGTCAACCGCGAGCTGAAGGTCATCACCTTGAAATAGCCCAAATAAGCAGCTTCCTTCAGTCTGGAGGCTCAGGGTAATTGTAGTGAAACACCAGCTGTGTTTTAGTCAAAAACTCTGTTTGTGTGAGAAACATTTCTCATGTACTGAACTTACACTGTGAAGAAAACCCCAAATATTTCACATTATCATAAATGTGTGAAATAAGTACAGAATAATTGGTTCAATCTGCATTAAAATGATTATTTAAAAATTTTAGGAAGAACTTTTCTTACTTTTTAAAAGTCACGTTTAAAGATATTGATTAATTTATTTGTATAAAATTAGAAATATATTAAAAGTTATCATTATTAATGTTGTTAGTACTAGTTTCTCCCATTTATTAACTTTTAATTTGCCTTTTTTTAATTATTGTTTCGAAAAAGAAAAAATTATAATTAATATATTACATGAATGTATTAAAAATGATTATAAATTGAGCATTTTTTAGGTTGTTAGTAGTTTGTCCCATTTATTTATTTTAATTTTCCATTATAAGTATTTTATGAATTATAATTATTCTTTTTTTCTTACTCTTTTGTCCCTCTGAAAGTTAAGTTTAAAAGGTGGCATTAATTATTATACATTTTAATAAATTATTATAAATTTCTTTCTCTACTTTTAATTTTACTTTTTTATTTATATATATTTTTTTCATATCTTTTTTGTCTTTCTTAAATGGGGTAATGGGTAGAAAAAAAGCTGTTCTTACAAAAATATATTTGAGAAATAATCTTAAATCAGAGTTAATTCAACTAGATTTTCTTGAGCTTTTCAGTGTTTTTAATGTATTAAGGAGTTATGGAGGTGTTCGAAAGCTCCAGAAAGTAAAAACTGAGTTAAGGATATTTTGTATAATTTAAGTATAATCTTTTTTAACAGATTTTAGTGCAAAAACTAAATGCTCTTCAGCTCTAGTCTTTGTTCCATTACACTTTGTGTCAGGGGATTACCTGTTCCCTACTGCACCCATGTGGTTTGGATTAAATAGGTAACCTCGATCTTTATCATGACTAAAAATAAAAGCCTCATAGTGAAGCAGTAAAATCAATAGTGTTGTTACTGGATAGCCCATTGTGTTGTTGTACTGTGGCAGCTCTGTGTGGAGCTGGACCGGACAGGTGGAGGTGAAGCAGAGATGAGGAGGAGAGCAGAGAAGAGAGGGGCGATTGAGCTAAATTTAGGGTGGGAAAGACGTTTGGAGGGTTGGGATGCAGGAACAAACAGGCCTGTGTTCAGCATGTACACACGGCTACTGTATGAGAAAGTCAGAGGGGATGGTTAGAAACAGGGGAAGAGGAAAGTAAACATGAATCTGGTGCAGCAAAACTGAAGGAATTTGATTTAAAAATAAAATCAGGTCATACAACGTAGGTTAGGCTAACGTTAGCAGCTCTATCCTTCTCTATTCAGTCAAAATCTTAACATGAGATAGATTTACAGTTGGTGAACACTTTAGCTTGTCATAAAAATGTTTGTCTTGTAAAAAAACACTGAAACAATAAACAGCATAAATCCTGTTGTTTTACTAGCTTGTCAGTTAGCTAATCAGCTAACTTTAAATATGGTTATGTTAGCATTGAGTAACAGTATATAAAGAGTATTAGACTGTTATTCAATGCTAACATAACCATGTTAAAAGTTCAAATGAATCAGCTTGAAACATTTAAATGTCGGTAAAAAAAGTCATAATTTTCTGCCAACTCATGCAGCTAATTCAGTTTTTAGATGTTTTGTGTTCTGGATATCTGAGGTGATTCAATAATAATATGACTGACTGATGGCCTGTTAACAACCTCACAACCTGACTAAGGCAAGATAGTGAAAACTGTTGAAAAATAATGTAATCACACCATGTTAACTAGTTTCCTTCTGTCCCTTGGCTTTAACAGAGAGATGATGCGCTGCAGTTTCTGAGCCAGGAGGAGCAGGAGTGCATCCAGTTCTTCGACGTGACCATCGACTCGTTGGAGGACAGTCTGGAGGAGAACGACCGGAGGAGGCCGCCGGCAAGCAGCAGCCATCCGGTCGCAACAGTCGATGGACCTCAAACCTCTAATGCCATTGTTTCCTCTTTCATGGCCAAACATCCCGGGCCCAAAGACCAAGATATTATCGACCTGGTTCGCCCACAACCGGACTTGGTGCAGACCAGAGAGCCCATCTCCAGTCCCGCCAGTCCAGGTAAAGAACAGGAGTTTGTTCTTGCATGCAGCCAGAATTCTAGAAATACTTAAATTAGCAGAGATAGACAAAATAATCGATGTATTAAGTCTGACAGTAACTGTATTCTAACTGCCTCTAGGTTGCTAAAAACCTCAACTCTCTGAAGGGACTGAAGCTTTTAGTCTTTTTACAGATTTTCACTTTGCAATTCTTTCCTCCCAGACTTTCAGAGTATGGTCCAGACAGCTGAAAGCCACTTCGAGATAAAGCCAAGGCGTGTTTCGATGGACAGCTTGCCTGCAGAGTACAACCCTCCACTACCAAGTGGCAGCTATGGGCCGACAGACAGCCACTCCCCCTACCACCCTCCAGGCTGTATCCCCACTCCGGTCCTGATTGCCCAGCAGATAGCAGAGAA
This sequence comes from Serranus cabrilla, assembly GCA_903364295.1. NCBI lineage: Eukaryota > Metazoa > Chordata > Actinopteri > Perciformes > Serranidae > Serranus > Serranus cabrilla. The sequence continues at coordinate 24,484 of CAFUXE010001108.1, forward strand.
CCAGGCAGGTGGATCCTCCAACATCCATCCCTCCTCGATGCTCCGGCGTCTCAGCTTGGAGTCTGACAAGCCGACAAGCTACAGCAGCGATCACGCAGTAAAACACGGCCCTCCTACCTCTGCTAAGCCTTCCCGCTTTCCTTCTAACATCAGCGTCATCCTCGGCAACAAGGAGCACCAGAACCAGTCGCTGGCTAATGTGAACATCCACGAGAGGCGGGCGCAGATGCTGGCGAACCTAACGGGAACATCACACCCTCTGGTGCAGGAAGACCCTCAGCTAGCTGTGGAGCAGAAAACTAGAAATACTCCAACTCGCAGCATTTCCTTCAAGGACCCCTCGCCAGACAAGTCCAGGATGGAGGCGCTGTCTAAGCTAGGTCTGACCAGGAACCGAGCCATGTCTGGTGGTATGTCACTCCTTGCGGTCCCTGACAGCAACTCTCTGCAACCTCTCACGGGTGCAGAAACCGTTGCCAATACTGTGGAGACCAGTACTCGCCCACCAACAGAAATCAGCATCAAATTGCCAGAAGCCGATGTTACAGCACCACGTCAGAGCCAGATTCATGTCGACAGGAAACCAGAGATTCTGCGAACAGATTCTTTAAAGAGGTATGAAGATAGACATCCACCACCAAGCCTCTCGCCTCCACCTGTCACACACAGCAGCTACTACCCACCTCCTTTGGAAACCAAGCCATCTTACTCCCCTCCGCCTGAGGTCACCTCGCTGGAATTAAACAGCTACGGAGGGAAATCTATCATCGTCAACCCTTCGGTTTCCTCCAGGAGCCCACCTGCAACTTCTCCAACCAGCCCTGAACCTAAAGGTCTACCACCTGCGCTAGCTAACCCCACAGAGTTCAACAGCTACGGAGGAAAGACCAAAGTCATGAACCCCGCGGTTGTACCTGAGACCAGGAGCGATCTTCCCGACATCCTCAGTTCCCATATCGACAAGAGTCAATCCTTTCCTGCCAGATCAGAGCCGCCACCTACGGAGCTTAACAGTTACGGAGGAAAGAGTCGAACCTTCAACCCCTCCGCCGGGTTAAATCGCCCGTCAGACAGCCCAGCAAAGAGTTTCAGAGCTCCAGCCCCACCCCTGGCCCCAAGACCTCCTCGGCACTCCTACCACGGTGCTGTTTCTAACCAGAAACAACCACAACGAGCCTTATCCCCTGAACACAAGCGGAGACCTAGCTCCATGTTTCGTCCCCAAGGCATCACCGTGCAGTTTTCTGGACGGGGGGCGACGGACGAATCGCGCAGGGAGGCGCTGAGGAAACTGGGGCTGCTGAAAGAGTCTTGATAAACTCTGGGAGATGAATTCTTCAGTCTCCACCCGTCGAGCCTGAATCTCTGATTGTGAACCTGCTGGTGGAGGTGGAATGCAAGAAGTTTCTCTATGCATGTCTGAGAGGGAGGAGTGGTTGGAGAGGAACCTACCTTTACACAGGAATGGAGCCAGATCATACAAAAGACCTGCACAGCCAGTTCTTACTTCCTGGCCACTAAAAAAAACTGTAAACTAGTGTGACATGATGCAGCTGCTGCACACTTGACACTGTTTCATTGAAAAAAGTCTTGACAGATAAACTGCTTTATGTTGCCTCTGATCCGAGATATTGTATACCTCTGCACGAACAAACTGGACCTGGAAAAAGAAGCGGGAATCGAACATCTTTTGGTTGCCTGTTGTACCTTTGTTTGTCACAAACGAGGCAGATTGTGAATAACCACATTTTTAAAACTGGATCCCTTTTCCTAAAACATCTTAAATAGGCTGGAGATATTATATAGTTTTTTTATTGTCAATGAATCCCATAAAAGACCAAAACCAATGTGGTACTCCGACCCAATTCCATTGGTTCCTATTAAAACAGTTTTGCCCCTGAACCCTCAAATCAAGTTGATCTGGCCCTGAATTAGCAGCTAATTGTGCACAAAACTAATTTATGCATTAAATAAAGACAATAAATGGTAAAATAACAGTTTTTTAACTGCAAAATATATTTAAATCCCTAAAATCGTTTGAAAATACCTTTAAAATAGACTTCCCAATGTTTGTTTCTATATCTACTTTAAGTTATTTGTTTTACGGTGTCACTTTCCTTCTAGCAGCTATCAGCAGAGTGGATTCATGTTCATACAGGCTGTGAAGTTACACGGGAGCCTTTTTTAATATATTTTCACTGGTTTGTTTACCGACTTTGGGCATTTTATTCAGCGGTGAGTGTGTACGTGTGTGGTTTTTCTGTCAGCACTTTGGGGCAAGAACAAAGTTGAAGGCACTTTTTCTCTTTTGTGTTACTTCTGAAAAAAAGGTTTTTATGTGGAATTTAACAACAGAGCATCCAAAAAACAGGAATAATTGTTCAAGATGTTGGATAACAATGCTGCAGCAACAAAAAGGAGGTTTCTAGGAAGACGTAAAGCCGAGCTGGAGGATATTTTTACTCCGCGGACAAACCTCCCACACAAAACCACAGACTGTGGAATGGGTTTGTGGGCAGGACTTTTACTTTTTTACTACACAGAGGGAATACTTTAAAGTGCTCTTTAGGGATGGGCGCGCACATGGCATTGTACAAAAACACAAGCACTAAAACCGCAGAGTCTAGAAATACATCCTGGATTACTTCTGTGTTTTCATTCCTTTTCTGCATGTATGTTATTTAACTGTTGTATCGGCGTGAGTGTGTGTGTGAGTGTGTGTGTGTGTGTGTTTATCCAGACTCCGGCCTCTGTAGTTCCCCTACAGTAACTTTTGAAGTATATTTGATTTCACACTTTTCCTGTGTGAATATTTTTGTGAATCTTTGTTTACAGACTCCGGTTCTCTGTAGTTCAGCTACAGTCATTTTTGAAGTATCTAATGGTGCGTACATGCAGTATATATAACTACATCAGCCTACTTTATAAGGAAATGTTTGTGCACAGAGCAGGGATTTAAAATGCATGTGTGGTAAATGGGAAGATCGGCGTGAGAGTTGCTGCTACGGTGCAACAACAACAGCCTGGTTAAGACTCTTAAAATGTCCACATATTAAACTGTTTATACTCTGCTGAATATATATCTAATGTTGGATTTGTGTCAATCATTAAACAGGATAATTTAACTTCTTTTCTAAAGGTGTTTTTCTTTGATTCACTCTGGAATGAATTCAAAAAGGTGCTGTTCAATCATTGCCGACGTCTGTGTAATATTTCACCTGAGTGGAAAATTACAGGCGAGGAGGTGAACTTAAAGGGACAGTTCACTTTTCTTTCCCTCCACACAAAAGTTAGTTCAATATTTTGTCTTCAGATTGTCATTTCCATTAAGGATGTATGAAAACCTATAAAGGCCTTTTTCTCAAAATTAGTTTTTCTCACAAATCTCAACTTCAGCTCCACTTACATACTCCAAACTGACCAGTTTTATTCCTAACTATAGTCTAAAGGTTTTTACAATCATTCAAACCCTGATTTATAAAACAGTTTATTCCTAAAAAACATGACGAAAATAGTCAGATTTGTGAAATGATAAATGGAGATATCGCAATTTCTAAGAAATCAACAAAATAAAAATAATAAATTTGCTTTATCCAATGTTTAGATTAATGTCCTGGAAATACATGCAAATTAGTGCATATTCAATGAAGGGTTAATTTGCTAATTTGCATATCTAAACATAACTTTTCAGAAAACTTCTAATGCAAAAAACTACTGTCTTAAGGTAAATAACAAACTGGGGAAGTTTCACAGTGATATCTGTAAGTTAAGCTGGCTGACATTAAAATATGTCCTCAAGTCATTTTAAGTAAAGAGATCCGGGTTTTTTAAATTCCAAATATTAACCCGGACACTCCAGTGTCAATAATAAACTTGTTTGGTAACAATTTGGTGCCAATATTCTCTCTGTTGTCTCAAACAGTTTCAGGCAGCCACTCAGTAACTGACCCATTATTTACCCAATTTGAGGATTTTAGTCGTTTAAAACCAAATGAAACTCATCAGCATAGCTGGATAAAAACCATGGGAACAAATCCACTGCACGCTGACAATACTGCTGAAAGATCATTCTGCTGTGTGAACAGCTACATTAATTATACTCCATCGCAGATAACAGATTGTTTCTTTCCTGGAGGAATAGGAAGCCTGTACCAGAAAACCTTGGTTTGCTCCTGTAAGTTTTTCTCAGCTCTCCTTTTCATCACGTTCTGTTTTTTTGACCTTCTCCATATTTCCAACATTGCACTTCTTGTGCGTTGAACGTCAGCAGCACAGAAGCGAACTGTCCGGCCTGCAGACGGTTACATAACACCCCAACACAGACGCTTTCTTCACTGTAGAGCTGCAAGTTTCTCTTCATATAGCGAACATGAATCGTTTTATACATCCTTTAATTTTACTTTTAAGCTCTACTTCTACAAAACAAATGACCCATGTTCACCTGGTATCGACATGTGATCTGTATCTTGTGATTGTGATTAAATCTTAATATGCAATTTAATTAGGCAGGGCTGGCACAGTGCAATTATGATTAATAAATCACTTAATATGAGGAAACTCTCACCAGCTGCTTCCTTACAGGAATGGTGGAGTTCAGATTCTTTAAATCAAGAATATAATCAGTGTACATATTGTTTTTACAGCTGCTTTAACAGGTGTTTTTCCTTATCAATATCAAATACAGATTGCCTTGTAATGACAGGTGTAAAAGGAGTCTAACAAACACACTTAAAACTAGAGATAAGAGTTTAATTTGGAGCTGAAATTATTTCTCTACTGGCTCTAGTTCCAGTTTATTAAATGTTGCATTGATTTATTAATTAACTCTATGACAAATATCTGGTAAAAGTTTTTATAAAACTATATTCAAGTGGAGCTGAAGTTTTAACCTAATTTTGAGAAAACAGACTTTAATGTCCGGGTAAAGCAAAAATGTATTTGTGATCTAAGTTTTCCAAACCACAGAAAAATGTCTTATGAAACACCCAGCCAAATGTGAATCAGAAAAGAATTTGCCAAGTGTGAAAAATTAAGTTTTAAAATAGTGTAAAAATGAGCAGTCCTCTCTGCTCTGAGCCTGTGGGCGCGTGTCGGCTGGAGGCGCTGAAGCCACGCCCACTCACGGGAAGGCGCGGCCCCGCTCGTGCACCTGCTAAACGGATGCTACGTCACACTTCATTAATCTCCCGTTGCTATGACAGCTGACAGGAGCAGCCGTAGCCTACCGGAGCTAACATTAGCTTCGGCAAAGTTTACAAGTAAATGAATCAACATAAGCATTAACATTATCACAGCTGGTAAAGTGGTCTTGTCAGGGGTCCCTCATAGTATTATTCATTTTATTTGATATGTTTGAATGCAATTCTATTGATACAGCTAACGTTAGCGGGCTAGAGTTAGCGGGCTAGCGTTAGCGGGCTAGTGTTAGCGGGCTAACGTTAGATGCTACTGTGCGCTCCACCCATTAGTGTTATGCATCATGAAACATAATTTTAGACACTAAAAGATCCTGGACACAGAGGTGGTTAAAAACTGTTTCATGCCCTAACTCCTAAATCAAGTCATACACAGTTTTCAAGTTTTTAACATGTTTTCAGCTATTATTTTGAATCTTCTTCAACATATTTTCTTTAAAGGTTTTTTGACATTCTTAATAGAAAAGAGTATTTCAAGACAAAGTATTGAATGTAATTCACAGCAACAACATCCTACAAAAATAGTAAAATATTCACCTATATGTTTGTTTTAGATGTTTCCTTTCCACTGTTTTGGAAGAAAAGTGTTATTATTGTACAGAAGCTGGTGGTCAGCAGGTCGATCCAGCCGTAGTTTACTAATGTTGTACATATGCAGTGTTTAGAGCAGCGAGCAGGCAGGAAATGAGGGCATACTTATGTTTGCTGCCTTGTAATTAGACCTCGACAAACAGGCGCACCCTCTCAAAACACGCAAATGCCACAAACGCACGCCGACCTGGTTCACAGAGCGCAGACAGCGATCATCTCCATACATTTATTGTGATAATTCTTCTGTCTGTCATGAGCCGAGACACAATAAGCTGCTTTTAGTTTTTCACAGACAAACTAAATCAGAGCCGCCACCGCCGGACGCTTCACTACAACTGACAGAAGAGCTGGTGCAGAAAAAAAGGCCCATGCAGCAGAATACAGAATATATTTATCCATCTAGAGGCTCCACAGATAAAATAATCTAAAAATAAAATATAGTCGTCGTAGAGGAAGACCCTCAGGCACACGGTTATCCAAAAACTTTACCACGGTACACTTCACAAATCAAAGCAAGCGGATTATTTCCCAAACTAACTCCTGATTCTAGAGAAAAAAACACCAAGCGGGAGAGAAGCTGGATGAAAAACATCAGAGTATTTTACACTCGGTGTCCGTCAGTGATCAGGTCTTCAGGTCTGGAAACGTGTCTGAGGGTTTGAGGCTCTTGTTCTGGTGGCAGATGTGGATCCAGACTCGTCCATCACTGCTGGTCTGTGGTTTAAAGCTGCTTTATAAATATGTCACTCATGTTGCATGCATGCTTTCAGAGAAGATTGATGCCTCGGGTCTTTGAACAAAGTTTTGCATCATTTTAAATAAGTAAGTTGTTAGAAATGTTAAGTAAGAAAGTTTTTCATTTGGCGTTTTTGGACCAAACAGTTCTGGGGACTCTTTTTAACTTTAAGTGCTCTTTTGCTTCAAAACCGCAGAGCCACTTCACAGGAAAGTGACGTGAAGTTAAAGGTATAATATGCAGGATTTTCCTCCAAGAACTATTTATAGACAAGTACAAAAATAATCCCTCTAAATCTGCAGCACTTGTGTCTGCAGAGATCCTGCACTTCGCTCGGATTTCTCTTTTATTTTGCTGTTTCAAGATGTTTTTGAGCATCACCAGAGAGCAGAATGTGCAGCAATATCCCAGGTCATCTAATATCTAATATCGTTTGTTTGAATATGCTGAGTAGGTTTCTCAGACTTGCACACCTCAGCGTTTCTTCAGGTTTCACCAATCAACGTACACTTACATCACTCGAGGTTTCGCCTGTACTGGGATGGAACTTTATCCGAAACAGGAGCGAAGAAAAATCCCTTAAAACGGCGTTAAAAAAAGTACGATTTCTGACCAACACCCGACCCTCGTTAACCTTTAACAGACAGGCAACCGAGTTCCAGATCAACCGTCCTGAAAAGCTCGAGATTTGACACATGCAGGTCCTTAATTTTCTGTTTTGATTCAGTTGTGATATCTAAAGCTCTGGACGCTGCAGGTTTCAGGTTCAATAAACGTTCCTGAATTTGTTTATGCTGGACATTAGCACAGACACTCTTAAATACTGCAGTTTCTGGGTGCTGCACACGACGCTATTAAATCCCATAAAGACTTTTTCCCCCCAAACTGTCTGTAAACGAAAACCTGCATTTTTTCAAATATCTTAACTCCAGATAAGCACCAGAAAATATTTTTTTATGCAGGAAGTCAAACTTTCTTTAGCTTCATGAGCTCCTGAGCAGCTTTCATAGTGAACAAGCAGATTCAACAGTTTCCAGTTCTTTTCAAACATCTCTTGTGTTTTCTTCTTGATTTTGAATACATTTTTTAACAGTTTAAACGTTTTATTACGAACTATTAACAAGTCTTCATTTGGAGATACAAACTAATTGTCTTTAAGGATTTTTTCTTATTTTTTCTTTCACTGGTGAAGATTTGATTCTGTAATTTAGCTCTTCAGGAAATTACAGACCCATAAAATAAAATATTGCCTAATTGTTGCATGCCGGCTGGTTATATATGACATCAGAACATGAGTGACATAAATCAGCAGAGAGGCGGCGACGACATACCAGCAAACCGACCGTGACAAAGCGCTGTGACTCGACGCGCCTCAAACCATCAGACACGATTCAGACACATGAAGCGTTTCAGATCCTGTTCACGGCATCACTGGGCGCCCAGTTCATGAACCTCGCCGTCCGTCCGTCCCGCCGCTTGTCTCCAGTGCAGTGTTCCCCGGTTTTATTTTCTCAAAACAACAACAAAAAAAGAAAGATCCCTTACTAGTCTCGTGTAAATTCTATCCACTCGCAGGTTTTTTTTAAATGTGCGTCACTTTTTGTCGCCTGGCGTGACGGCGGGAGGCTCGCTCGTCCCGCCTCCCCGTCCCGTCTCGCCGTCCCTCGCGTCGTCCGTCTTTACAGTTCTGATCCAAGACAGTTGAGTTATTTTTTTTGTCATCTCAGGCAACAGACAAAAAAGAAAAGAGAGCCGTCCGTCCGACCCCTGACCTCTGACCCCGGCTCCCCCGGTGCGGTCGCTCCTCCTCGGGGCTTCGGGAAGAAGAAGTGTGTGTGCAGCTCAGGGTTTTGGTCTGTCCTGGCTTCAGGGGGGGCGCCTGGAGGACTCGATCCCTGTGTAGACCGGTTCCCCCTCCGATCTTCTATCTCTCTCTCTTTCTCTCTCTCTCGCTCGATTCTTCATTCGCTCTCTTGCTCGTTCGCTCGTTCAGCCGCGGCCTCCAGACTCCAATCAGCGTCTCCTGGAGGAGAGAGCAGACATTTACTGTAGACCACCATAATATCAACACGGGCCGCTTTCTCTTTTAGCTCCGTGTTTGGTCTCCACCAACTCCTGAGGGAATCACCTTTTATGGCTAAATGCTCCGTTTTGTTAACCAGCTGCTTATTACAGCCTTTAATGTGTGAAAACGACACTGTGAGTGAAGCAGAGCAGCAAAGTTTCACTATAAAGATGCAAAACTGTTTGATTCTCTTTCATTCTCCCCAAATTTCTCTTGTATTTTGTTATTTCTAATTTATTTCAAATTAATTTAATTCATAATTATTATTTTTATATTATTTTATATCTATATAATTTTTATTCTTATATATAATAAATCTAAAGTTTGTTTTAAGTTAATATTCAATATTAATATTTATTTATCTCTCATGTGTTCTCACATTGATTTAAGCTGCTTTAAAATTATTATTTTTAAAATATTTATATTGTACATTGTACACTGTACAGTTATTTATTTGATTTTATTTATATTTGTGTATTATGTATTTTGTTTTGCTTAATATTATCAGTTTTTTATTTCTATGTCTGCATGTATTCAATTAAAGCTGCTTGGCGAATACAAAATTAGTGTCACTATTATTACTCTTTTATTTAATCTTTTTTTATTGTATTTATTATTTCCATTGATTTTTTAGTCTTTTAAACTTAATATTTATTATCTTTATAACCATTTCAGTGTTGCTCCATATGTAGATGTATTTATCTCTGTATACTCACCCGTCCATGATCCATGTTTACTCTGTAAATTTCACAAAACAAAACAGTGGAAAAAAACAAACGTGCGAACAAAAACCTAAACATAAAATGCTATCAGGTGTCCTGTGCATGAATTATATCCACAGGAGGAAAAAACCAAGGAAAACACATAAAAACTGAAAATATATATATATATTTTTTTTGCTTATCCAGTAAATAAAATACCCACTTCTGTACACTTTTATTATATTCAACCAAACCAACAAAGAAATGAGACGTTAAAAAAAGACACAAAAGGTGTTGTTGATGTTAAAGTATAAACTTCAAGTAATCTTTATTTCCAAATATTTCCAGAACTTTTAAATAAAAAATCTCACTTTCGCATCTGAAAATCAGAATCAGTTAAAAGTGCAAATATATAAACATAAAAACCTAAACTAACTTCCTGCAGCTCGTCCTGTCTCTGTCTCTCACTTGTCACTGTTCAGAGGAGACCGTGAGGTGACACTGAACCATCCAAACACACTGTGCGCGTTTGTTTTGATCGCGTCTCACCTTCCTCCGGTCTTGAAGATGAGGTCGGCGTTGGGAGCGCCTTTCGGGTGCTGGTAGCGAGGACGGCGCTCCCGGTTGGTGTTGGCTGGAGCCGGACGCTGAGCGAGGGACTGCATCATCTCTGTACCACACAGGGGGAGGAAAATAATAAGATTAATTTAAAATAATAGAATAGTTTGAAATAATTATCTCTAATGTTATTATTTTTATTACTATCTTTTATAATAATATTATAAAAATAAATATCTATTTTCCTTATTACATTTATCATTGTTTTAATGTATTTCTTTTTTAATTAAATTTTATAATTTTTTTTTTTACTTTTTTATTACAGTTAAAGTTGTTTTCATTCATTTCTTTTTTATTTTATTTCCAATTTCATTATATCATTGTTTTTTTCTTTATTATTACAGTTTTACTTGTTTTCATTTTTTAAAATTAAATTAAATTATTAATTGTGGGTTTATTTATTGCTTTTTAAATTACAGTTATTTACTTCTTACTACTTTTTTAATATATATTCTTAAAATATGTTTCTACATCTTTATGTTTGTTTTAATGGAAAAAAACGTGACAATAACATGTTTTTTGAGCTCTAGTACAATAAACATTAGAAACAAAATTCAATTAATTAATTAATTAGGTATTAAATATTAATGAATTGAATTTTGTCAACGAGAGGAGGAAAGATATTCTTTAACAACTTTTTAACAACAAAAGCAACACCAAAAGAAAAAATATATATATATAGCTAAAATCATTAGTTTTTCCATTTCCTTCAAAAAAGAAAACTAAACAAAAACGCAAAAGAAAGAAAATTGAACTAAATGACTGTTTTAAATCTTAATTAACATCATGCAGCTGACAGCTGAATCACAAACTGCAGCTTCTTTCCTCCACCAGCTGAAATCTTTCTTCTTCAGGAGCTGATTTAGAGGTTTCATGTTAATAAGAAGCCTCTCACATGTGATCCGTCAGTAATATTTACTGGGAAAACTTACTGCAACAAAAACTGCTGAGTCAAGCTAAGAAAACTGGCAGCACACAGATAATTAAAAGGTAAACTAACATCCCATTATAAGGTCTGTGGATGAGTTCGTGCTAATTTAATCTGGCTTCATTTAGCATTTCAATCAGGAGAAATGAGTTAAAAGTGAAAGCTCCAACAGGGAAATAAAGCTGCTTTCTGTTATCAGCGTGACCTTCGGTGGACTCAGAACTTCAAAGGAGTGTGAAAGTGAAGCGATGTGGAGCAGCACACCCTGATCATGTGATAAAGGTCGAACTTTATCTGCTCTTTGTGTCTGTTTAGATACAGTGTTCAAGTCAGCTGGAGCGTCTTAAAGAAGAAGCAGGAAGTTTCACACACAGGGTTATTTTTACAGCAGTCACGGTGACGGATCAGTGTTTTCTGTTTGTTATGGTGCTGAGTGAAGTCCTGTGTTCGTACCCTGGTAGTCCTCCTGCTCCTGCCGCTCGTTGATGTCCAGCGTGAGCTTCTTCATCCTCATGCGCTCCTCCTGCTCCGCCTGCTGCTGGTTGAAGTGATTCGCCGCCAGGTGGGACGACAGCGGCACGTTCAGGATCTTATACTGCGGAAACAGACACACACACGTCTTATAGCATTCCTGTAACATGCTGGACTTTTTAGATCACGTCTATCTCCTAAAATACCAAGAAACAAACATTTAAAAACGGAGAGAAACACACTTTGATAGAACCTACACGAAGATATTTGTTCAACTGATTTGGGCTTTTAAAAGCCGACAGTCCAGGTTATAAACCGTAATTATTCAACTGATAACAGCCAGTTAAGGCAGCATTAATGAATAAAATTTTAAAATGTGATTAATATCAAAACTTAACTTTTTGCAGAAACTAAACCACAATTATGACGTCATAAATCATAAAAAAATTACAATTCTTTGCTAAATTATTGTTGTAAAACATTTGAATAACATGGAATTGATATATAAAATACTTTTCAAAGAGCCCATAAATGTTTTCTATGATATTTTTCAGCACTTTTTAAAAAAGAAAATCCATTGTGGTGAGTTCAGGAACAGTTTTAACATTTAATATTCAAACTGAAAAACTGGAATGAAAACAGAAAACTTGTGTCATGTCGTGTGTGTTTACAGAGAGAAAAGTCATTTCTCATCCACACACCTACAAGGATCCTCTGTGTTCTCTTTCATATTATTTTTTTTGTTACGTGTGTGTGTGTGTGTGTGTGTCTGGCAGCTGTCCTTTAAAACACACTGAACGCTCCATTAAAGCTGGAGCCGGGCAGAGAGAGACCGGACACACCCTGCTGCAGCACAAGAACCAGCCTCTGCCCTCAAACCACACATTCCACCGCTGCACACACACACACACACACACACATATATATGCACAGCTACAAGTCCAGAGTCAATATTATTCCTTTGCTCCGTTAGACTGAAGCGAGAGTGTGAGAGGGAATTTCATTGAGCAGGAAGTTTCTGAGTGAGACAGTGAAAGTGTCTCTCAGCTCTCTGTCATTTATAATGTTTAGGAACTACAGTTCAGGCTCCTGTGACGGTCTGAAAAGGGTTAAAGATGCATTTAAAGCCCCAAGAAATGGAAGTTAGAGCATCTTCAGCATCAGCAAAAAGGATATTTAAGAGGCTTACAGTTAAAAAAAGGTTCTGGAAGGGAAGGTTTTATGAATAAAGGTGTTTTTACTCACTGAAATCCAAACATATCTGTCTTCCTGTTTGCTCTGCAGCTGCTAAAACCATAACTACGACCCACAAATGGTGACGGGCGGATTTATGATACCACTGAAGCGAATTAGTCACCTAAGGTGTCATTTGATTGGATGAATAATTGAAAACGGTTTTACAGGAAGAGAAAAGACTCTTAACCTGATTTTTGTCACATATCAAAGATTAATTAACATTTCACACAGAGACAAAGTGTAAAAACTGAGAAAGTGTAATTTTCTTTAAATCTTTCAACCCCAGAGCCCAGTTTTCCCTCATAAAAAACACCAAAATGACGCCGTCCATCACAGCCGGCTGCTGTAGCGGCTCGTTACCTGCTGCTTGTTGCCTTTGCGTGTGAGCATGACGAACTGCATGGTGTCGGAGATGTCCGTGTCTGCCTCCCCGATGCACGGCTGACCTGAGCCGCCCTTCTTCAGCTGACTCTTCAGCTGCAGAGGAATGGCCACGTCCAGCTGGTGCACCTTCACCGTCTCGCCGCTGCGCTGCTGCAGAGGAAGAAAACGCGTTTGTTCACCAAACAGCAACAATATTCGGTACTAAAAAAGGATCTTTTAATGTCCAGGATGAATGATTACAGCAGGAAAACCCTGTTTCTGTGTTCAGGAACACCTGACGGATGTTTGTATTGAGTTTTCAGGACGTCCTACCTGCAGGTTCTCCAGCATCATCTTGTCCAGAGCCTGGATGAAGTCCTCGTCCTCAGCACAGGCCACGTGCTTCAGTCCACCGCCGCGGATCGTCACCTCCTGCACACAGGACGCACAATATTAATATTAATACCCTTTATTTCTCATGAACTCAGCCTCTTATCCACATCTTTTCTTGTTTGATCGTACGTTGTTCTCCTCGTCCGTCTCGTTTTCCTTGTTGGAGTCGGTCAGGTAGTCGGTGTTCTCCTCTTCCTCTTCCTCCCTCTCTTCTTCCTCGTTCTCCGACCCTTCCTGTGGAAAAAAAACAGCTCGTTACCAAACAAAGAATCCAGCAGATAACATGGATAAAGATGTGATTCTGGGTTTGAAATTTTAGGATATCATAAAGGAAAATTTTAATGTTTTTATACAAACATTTAAACTTTTTTTAGGAAGAAGTCTCAGACAGAGGCTCAGATTTTCACACATTGATGCATGAATTCAGATCACGCTTCACTTTACTGAACCTGATGAGTTTGTGACAGTAAAAGACTCACAAAGAGCCCGATCGACTCATGTTCAAAGGTCGAACTCGGGGAGTTCTGGAGTGGAAATTACACTTAAATGAATATCAATTAATTTAAAAACAAAAAAGAGTCAGCTTGCACGGTCAAAAAGGAGTAATTTAGCTGTAATAAATACACGAGACAACAGTAACAACTGGAACTCTGGAAGTAAACGACTCCACATAATTCTGCTGAATTTCCAGCTGCAGTTTTAAAAATCTATACGAACAACTGGCAGAGGTTCAGTTCCTCACACACAAACCACCCTCAGCTCCTCACGATGCTCCGAAAACACTCTCAGAAACAAGGTGAGCCGACACACAGGGTGCAGCACTCACATCCTCCTCTTGTTCGTTCATCTCGCTCTCGTTGCCCGACTGCTCCTCCGTCTCGGCGCCTCCTTCCTCGTCGTCGTCGCCGTCGTCGTCTTCCTCGTCGAGCACCTCCCCCTCGCTCATGGCGCTGGAGCGGCCGTCCTTCTCCATGGCCAGACCTTTATGAAAACAAACAGTGTAAGGAGGAGGAATAAATGAGCATCTGAAACACAACATTCTGTGTTAAAAGAAGAACATTAATCAGATTAAAATGTCATAAATACCTCGAAGCCCAACCCTGCAGAGCAGCTGCACTCAAACAAAAGCTTATAAATAGACCAAACACTCATTATTCTGTGTTACCGGCCGACCTGGATGATGATGATGAAGTGCAACCAATTAACAACTAATTGTGTAATTGTGACGACGGCTAAAAAAATGAAGTCAGGCAGGCGAGTGGAAGATCAGGTCCTGAGTGACTCAGGGACGCAGGAATGCTGATCCGGGGTAAAGTATGAAAGGTGGAACAATGGAGCAACTGTTGAGCTTCAGGGGGCCTCCAGCAGCCCCATCAATCACTTTCTCTCACACACACACACACACAGAGACACAGACACACACGCACACACAGACACACACACACACACACACACTTAGATAGTGTTGAGGAACTTGTACTGCTTCATATTTTTACTCCACTACATTTATTTAACAGCTTTGTTTCCTTTTATTTGTTATTATTTATTTTTATAAAGCAATTAATTATTTTACATATTAAAATTTCTACATAAAAATACGTCATAAGGTTACAAAATTACAAAAAAAAAATTCTAATTTAAAAAAATATATAAAAGGAGAGAATTAGAACAAAAAATGATGTTAAAATAATTTATTTTATGTACATTTTCCTGATAAAATCTTTGACTGCAGGGTTGTATCTGAGTATTTTTACGTGGCTTTAATGGTTATTGTACTTCAGGAAAGTCACACAGAGTCTCTCTCTCAGAGGGCGGAGCTGCTGTTTACATTCCTCTCACACATTCACAGTCGACTCCTTGAAACTAAGAGATAAAGTCGGTGTTCCTGCGCTGAGCGAGCTGCAGAGGGACAAACACCTGCTGCACAGACCTCCTTCCTCCTCCTTCCTCCTCCTCCTTCTTCTTCTTCTCTCCCTCAGTTTAGTCATTTTTCTTCTGTCTCTTTTGTTTTTGCATTCCTAATATTTTCACATTACTGCTTCAAAGCTCTTTGAATGATTACAGGTTATAACAAAGCGAAGCAGTTAGACAACAGATTAAAGGATTGGTTCACATTTTATCCAGTTTAATTTTAATTTTAGTTTTTATATGTGCTGCTTTTATCAAAAGCAAAGCTCACATTTTTTTTAAGTTTAAGTACTTAAATTTCTGTGACAGGTACACAAGATGTTTTATTAGTTTTGGAAAACAGCTTCAGAAATTATAGGAGCTGGTAAAAAAAATAATAGTGTTTGTGCAACTAAATAACAAAGGAAAGTAGAGATGCAACTGAAGCCATCTCACAATTGTTTTTACGATTCCTCCTTTGGTCTATAAAATGTCAGAAAATAGTGGCAGCCTGTTTTGTCAGATGAACAGTTCAACACCCAAATATATTCTTTTTTACAATGATACAAAAATCTAACAAATCCTCTCATTTGAGAAGCTTGAACCAGAGCATGACTGGCATCATAATAAAGTAATCACGTGATTAATCGATTAAGTCAGTAAATGCACGTCACTGTTTTAGTGCGGACAAATCCACCTAAATCAAACAACACACGAAGAAATTCTGCAACAGACGTCATTCATTTGGATTCATAATTACCCTGAGAACTCTTCATTGACTGGCTGTTTGCATGAGTGCGGTTGTTTGGTATGTGTGCGTTTCGATGACCTAAACCTGTCTGACAGCAGCATCGTCCTCCTACACAACGAGGAATGCTGCTCAGCCGGGACG
>CAFUXE010001109.1:0-53851 GCA_903364295.1 Serranus cabrilla
CCCGGAAAAAAAAAACGACATGCTATACTATGACTTTTTGAAAAATTTGATATTTTTAACATGGTGTTTTTATGTCATTTCTGGATAGATTAGGCTCTAATATGTATCAACACACTGAAATTGGGACATTATTATTATATGGTGTTTTTCTGTGATTTTTGGACAAACTATACTACTACATGTATCAAAGGAGTATAATGAGATAATTTTAAGTATTTCAAAAATTCTTCTTTTTCGATATACTATTGAAAGGAAAGAGTGGACCAAGCCTTGACCCAGTGGTCACATTAAATTATGCAAACACATAAACACCTATACATTTTTTCTAGACCTCCACGGTCCTTTGATTTTGGGGAAATGACGACAGACAGAATAGATTCCAGTATGCCAACCGATTTATTAAATTAATTACAATGAGTCGGAAAATGTATAACAAAGTCTTACAATCTTACTTTCTACCTTGTTAATATTATGCAAATCAAATTGTTCTCGCACCTTGCTTTCAACACAAAAAACAACTCTATACATGGATTTATCACAAACTTTTGATAAGTTTTTCAGACAGTGTCTGAATAATAAAATGTCAATCAGTCTGGCTCAGCCTAAACTAAAAAGCGGAAGTTTTTTAGTACATCACAAAAATAATTGCAATTCTAATACGTATCTTTAATGCAAAATATATAACTTTAATTCTAAGAATTGGCTAGTGCTGAAAAATACTGACTTATTTTAATTCTCTTCTAAGTAACCTCCACACTGCTGTACAACACTCTGGAAACAGTGACACCCTTTGTTCATTAAAAGTGTGTTTTTGAAGTCTGAAGATCCATAGAGGTATAATTGCTGCCACATTCCAAGCTGCACACTAGTCAAAGCCAATTATGACAATACAAGTATTTTTCTTGTTGTAGGAGTAACTGGAAACAACTTATCTGTTGAAAACCTGAAACTGAGCTTCTTTTTAGAACAGTTAAAGCCATTCAGCATTTAATGAGGTGGTTAAAACATAGCATCTATGACCTTTTTTTTTTCATTAACCCTGTAAACTCTATTATATCTAACACTATAGTATGACTTTTTTTTCAGTTTTTGGAAAGCTCATAAAATGGTGTTTTCTGTCCTTTTTCCAAAGATTATACCATAACACGTGTCAACAGACTCTACTCTATGAATTTGGGGCATTTTAAAATTTTATGACCTTTTCATGGAAAAAATGGCCATACTATAGTATGATTTTTTAGTCGAATTTTTGACATCACATAATATGGTATATTTCCGTCATTTTTTGACAAACTAAACTACTACATGTATCAAAGGAGTATAAGAAGACCATTTTAAGCATTTTAAAATTTTGCCATTTTTGCCAAATATCGACATTCTTTAGTATGACTTTTTTTCAGTTTTTGGACATTTCATAATATGGTGCTTTTCTGTCATTTAGGGACAAACTATACTACTAAATGTATCAAAGGAGTATAATAAGACAATTTTAAGCAGTGGCGTGCACAGACTTTTTGAAGGGCAGGGGCAAAAAGAAAAAAGGTCACATCAGCGCATTTTGCCTCCCGAGAGGACACTTTAGAGTACGTTTTTCAACAATTGGGTCTTGAAGGGGGGCGACTACCCCCCCTGTGACCCCGCTGTGCACACCACTGCACAGGAGCTTCAGGCAGAGGAGCAGGTCCTGTGGAGTGCACACCGCAGAGTCACTTAAACCACAAACACACAAGAGACGATTGACAGAAAAATAATCACCAACTCTTGTGATGATAAATTCATCCTTTAAGTAATATTGCTGTTTTGTAACATATTAAACTGAATCATCACCTTATACTTTGAGAAACTGGGACAGGCACCCGTCACTATTTTCTGGCATTTTATAGACCAAATTAATTTATCGAGAATATAATCAGCTGAGTAATCGCTAATAAATTATCTAAAATTTCAGCCATATTAGAGAAAGTGTTATATATAGGCTGTGTGGTCAGAGTCTTTAGTTACATTTCTGTTTGGTGAGAAATGTTAAATTTCCCCAACAAACTTTCTGAAGAAAATCATGCCAGCCAGACAATCAGTTAACATTAACATATGCATTTAAGAAGCTGCAAAAAATAACAAACTGATTAAGCAGTGGTCAAATTAATTTCATTTAATAGTTGACAACTAATCGATAAAACTTTGCAGCGCTATAATGTGCAGTGGCAATATTATTGACGTCAGGCTGTATCTTGACTATTTTTTTCTGTTGATACATTTTATTTTATTTTATTTTCTTTATGAAATCATCGTTTTCAGATGAATCAGCAACGATATAAAGCACCTGGTCTAACTCCAGCAGCTATACAGACTGATTCAGTTGATCTCACCCAGACAACGTGAGACTCTTGAGCTTTAATAATTTGCATTGACAACCATTTATTAAACCAAACATGAGACTCGCGCACCATAAAGTCTGAGATGAGGACTCGTGCGTAATGCGCACACTTGATGAAAGAAACGGCAGCGCCAACAAAAGAAACGGGCGAGCAGATGTTCACAGTTTGCTGCACTAATATAAAGATGAGCACACTTTCAACTCATTCAGGCTGTGCTTACTCAAGCTCGACAAACAGCTGTCTTCACTACAGCGCCGTGGCCTTTATACTTCTCTGTCAGTTCCAAAAATGGAAAACTGAAAATATGTAATAACCGATTGGATTGATATTTTGGGGACCTTTGTCGTTAGACGGAGCGGAGCGCGGTATAAAAGGGCAGCCTGGGCGTTATTGATTGGCCCACCCACTCTCGCTGGAGCTTAAGAGCGTGTGCAGACTCCCCTCCAGCAATGTGCGTCTGCCAGAGAGCCAATCCCTGGGACCAGTCTGACTCAGTGAGTCTCTTTAAGACTATCAGTGCCATGGCACTATCACATCCTCCGACCACTGGATCCTCCGCTGTTCCTTATTAGTGACAGTGAGCCACTAGGGGAATCATTTTACGCAAGAGCACCTAGAGGTACAGACGGAGTGTGGCGAGCCTCTGTTCTCCTGTTGCGCCATGGAGAACTCCAGCCTGTTGGGTGGCGACGGACGAAATGCCGGCTTGATAGACTTTCTCATGTCGGACTCTTTGAAGCAAGTAGTGGATTTCCCAGAGGACACTGCCGTGGCTAGATTTGTGGCCAGTAGTGCTATGTTCCTCGAAGACAGCACATTCAGGACTGGAGCAGGAGCTGACTTTATGGCCGCTCCGCCGACGGAATCCCCGCACCTGATGCCCGCCTTTTGGGATTCCCCGCTCAGTCACGGAATCAATGTGTTTGTGGGACTTGTTCTGTGCTTCACTATGCTGGGGCTGGGCTGCACGGTGGATGTCAGCCAGCTCGGAGAACATATCCGCAGACCCATCGGGGTGCTGCTGGCACTGGTGTGTCAGTTCGTTATCATGCCCTTGGTGGCCTTTCTGTTGGCTTTAGCCTTCTCTCTGGATGATGTGGCAGCCATGGCTGTGCTCCTCTGTGGCTGCTGCCCGGGAGGAAACTTGTCCAATATCATGTCTCTGCTGGTGCACGGGGAGATGAATCTAAGGTAGATTTACTGCACTCATCTAAAAACACAATACAGTGAGTTTTCAAATTAACATGGAAAACTATTTCCAATTATTCCGCCAATTACGCACTGAAATAACGGGGACTTAGTCAACTTTACGCACGGCTCTAACGTGCTTTACGCTTTCCTAAAGTGAATGAGATTTATGTGTCAAACTTAACTGAAATTGTCCAACACTCTGGCCAAAGATCACATTCGCTCTTTAACGGTGTATTCTTGCTCTCCTCCCCTCAGCATCATCATGACCATATCTTCCACTCTGCTGGCGCTCGTGCTGATGCCGCTGTGTCTGTGGATCTACAGCCGGGCCTGGATCAACACACCTGTGGTTAACCTCATGCCCTTCGGGGCCATCATTCTGACCCTTTGCAGCACCCTCATCCCCATTGGCTTAGGAGTGATGCTGAGGTACCGCTACACGCGCGTGGCCGACATTGTTTTGAAGGTAATTTAAGAGCAATTTCTCAAAGTTACTTTTACAGTTAATTCATTCATTGAGGTGAATCAATTAAATTATTAGAGTTTGTTCTATTTAGACTTTGAGTATTTTCGGTTAAGGATCACTTCTGCACAAAAGCGCACTGCGTAATTTTCCTTGCCTGTCATAAATGGAGGGGAGGTGCCAACCGCAGGAACAGTGACATCAGAGACACCGTGTCCGGAAGAGCTCCTCCCTCCCATTTCTGATAAAAGCCTCATATATGAGGGAGGGACACATCGGCCACAACAGGCAGTGACGTTCGGCAGCAGAGAGCCATATCAGTTCTGTGTAGAAAAAATAGGGCCTGACCAATACCAGATTTTTTTTGCTGATCCCAATATGAGGGAACAAAAATTGATTATCGGCCAAAATAGTACATAGGTATAAAACATTACCATTACACTGCTAAGTTGTTTGTTAAGTTTACTGTTTAAAGTTCCAAAATGCAAACCTTACTTTTCTTACCAGCAGCTGAATTTTCCTACAGTGACTTTAAGCTCTTCTCTCCTGTGTTGAAAGACATTACAGAGTTGACATCACTGAGAGCAGCTTTTTGTCCTTCATTCTGCGCTGCTTGCCACCAGACTGCACGTTGGAGTACGCTTAGATAGACAAACTATATAATGATGCTATTTTAAAATTACACAAGCATGTTTTCCTGCATAATATTCTTTGCATAAATGTCAGCGCATAGAACATTTCTGCAGAGACCGATATATATATATATATATATATCGGTCTCTGCAGAAATATGCAAATATATATATATATATATATATGCAATCGGCCAATGTTGGCTGATCAATACATTGGTCAAGCTCAATTAAAAGGTCATGTCAATTTTAAAAAATATAGCCCAGAATCCCTAGTATCCTCAGATTAGGGTGCAATCTTTGCATCCTTTATCCTTAAAGACCCTCAGTTCACATGAGGGGGAAAAACCTTTGGAGAAACCTCAGGAAGAACTAGAAAGAAGGAGTTCCCCCTCCAGGATGGCTCAGATGCAAAAGGTGCCCTTTCTGTCCAGAAATCCAACCTAATCCTTAAGTATTGTGTGTTTCCAGGCCTCCCTGTGGTCTCTGCTGGTCACCCTTGTGATGCTGTTCATCCTGACTGCAGCGATGCTGGGGCCGGAGCTCCTCTCCACTATCCCACCCTCAGTCTACGTGGTGGCTGTGCTGATGCCTCTGTGTGGCTACGCTGCAGGCTACGGCCTGGCCGTGCTCTTTGAGCTGCCGCCCAACAGCCGCAGGTCAGTCTCCCTGGAGACAGGATGCCAGAACGTGCAGCTGTGCACCGCCATCCTGAAGCTGGCCTTCCCCCCTCACCTGATGGGAGGAATGTACATGTTCCCTCTGCTTTACGCCCTGTTCCAAGCAGCCGAGGCCGGCATCTTCATCCTGGCCTACAGGATGTACAGGAAGAAGGTCCTGCACAAACCAGACCCCATGGGGGACAGCGAGAACACGGATATAACATATCAAAGGTTTCATGACGATGAGGACTTTGATTCTTCTTATGGTGCTGTTACAGTGAGTGACCCAAACACCATCATGTTGGACCCCTGCCCTCCCGATCCAACTCCTGTTTAATGTGCACATTTTAAAAAATCACTACAAGTGGATTCATCGTTTTGAGCGTTGTCATTCATAAAGAAAAACCTGGAAAACAGGGAGACTATGCAGGGAATCCAGAATGTTTATCATGCTGAAAAAAGGTGCTTTATGTCATGAGCTTCATTCATTCAGTTTGGCGATCCATGTCTAATATGGGATTTAAAAAAAATTCATGATGTTTTAAAGCATTGCTGTGTTACCTGACATTAATCAGCAAATCATACCATCAAAGCAAAACAGCATTTAGTGTCACACAGGAACAGTGAGAACCTTAACAGACATATCAAGTTATTCATTGCAGTGCCAATCCAGTATCTGTGCTCCATAAACAGTCTGAACATGTACAATATGTGTATAATATAAACAGCTGTACGAAAAAAAAATAAATGTGTATAGAAACAAAAGTAAAACCTACATACCTTCATCACGTGTCTGCTGTTTTTTGGGAGAGGAAAGTGAGAGAAGTCCCACACACCTGGCTGTAATTAGGCCTAATGGAGAGCTCCTGTTGTCCAATCTACTTAAATAGCTACACCTGCTGGTGTAGTTGGTCGGTTGAACAAAATGGCAACGTATGGTGACGAGCCAGTCGACAGCTATTTCTATTCATCTTACAACCCGTACACGGGCAGATATCCCCGGCCTAAAGACGCGGGGTGGAAATACAAAAGTTACCTCTCCCACTATGGAGACACTTCGGACGCGTTCAACAACCACCAGCGCGCCAGGCTGAAGTCGATCTTGTCCCAAATCAATCCCAAACTCACCCCGAGGCTCAGGAAGGCGAACACTAAAGATGTGGCGGTGCAGGTCAACCCGAAGAAAGACGCCTCGGTGCAGTGCTCCATCGGCCCGCGGACCCTCCTGGCCATGAAGCGGGACTTCCGGCGCAGAAGAAGGCAGGAGCCCGCAGCGCCCGGCAGCCCGCAGGGGGGCGAGGTGCGGTACCCTCGCACCCTCGCCGTGTATTCACCCATCGCCTACAGAAGCGTTACCTCCTTCCTGGTCGACGAAAACAACAACAATAAAGAAGTTTCCTGCGGTGAGGCGCAGACTGGAGAGCCGCCCGGTGACCCGCCCGAGTCCGCGGGGAGAAGCGACGCGAGAAAGGGCAAAGAGAACCAGGCTGGGGAAGATAAAAAGACCGCAAAGATCCTGGACCAGCGCAAAATGCCCAAGACCAAACAAAAAGTGAAGAGCGAAGATGTGCAGCCAACTACAGAGGGGTTAAAGGACAAGGCGCGCGTGCGGTTCCAGGTGAGGTACATCACGTGCTCAGGGCGGTCCTTCACACCCAATGTACAGTTCTATTGCTGTATCACAATCCTGTAGCTTACAGTTTACCCTTAAAAAAAAGTACATCATTTTTAACTGAGGGGAAAAACTAACTTTACAACTCATGCAACAACCACAATAAAAGTTGTCAGCCAGAGTTAGGGGCTAAAAAACAAATTTTCTTCTTTTTTGCATGAGAAATAACAACTGATTAAAATAAACTTTTCTCCCATTGGTAGACAAATCCATGAATCGGTTAACTAACTGTTGCAGCTCCTAATTTGACAATTTAAGAAAACATTCACAACACAAACAAAGGCAACAAACTAAATATACAATAAGTCCCATAGAAAGTATGCTCAGCAGATGCAGGATATTTTCAATTGTCAAAATTTACCTCCTGTTTTAAAGCTATATCCCCTTGCAAGTAATGAAAGTTTAAATAAAAAAATAAGCTACATTTCTTTCTGGAGTTCATATGATGATCCCACAGTAATCCATAACTTGGTTACTCTTGAAATCACTCCTCAGATGATGTTAGGGGCCACTGAAAGTTGCACACAGTGAATGATGAAACAACTCTTGGTAACAGAATATATTGGAACATGGAAAGTCTCCCGATTCATCCATAAAAACAATGCCTTCAAATTAATCAACTTTGAAATGAATGAATCTAATTAGGATGTCTTAAATCATGTCTGTCACTAATTCACTGCCCACTCCAGAAAATGTCTCCTTCCAGTCTCAATGCTTTGGATTACGTCTGCATTTTTACTGTGCAAGTCAGAAGCTGGTGAACACCACTGATCTGCCTTTTGTCCATCAGTTTCTGGAACAGAAGTACGGATATTATCACTGCAGAGAGTGCAATCTGCGATGGGAGAGTGCCTATGTTTGGTGTGTTCAGGGCACCAACAAGGTAAGAACTGTATTTTTTTTTTAAATGTAAATGACTCCAGTATAACATTAAATAGCTACAGTATGAGAGCCCAGCCCTGATTGTGTTCCAGGTTTACTTCAAACAGTACTGTCGGAAATGCCAAAAGGACTTCAACCCATACCGTGTTGAGGACATCACATGTCATGTAAGATCATTTCTAACTTGATCTGTAAATTAATAAGTGCCATATGCCAAGCCTAAGCCTTTTTTTTTCTCTTTTGCTTTTTTCCAGACTTGCAACAAAGCACGCTGTGTCTGTTCAATAACACAGCGCCACGTCGACCCCAAGCGGCCCCACAGACAGGACCTGTGCGGCAGGTGCAAAGGGAAGCGGCTCTCCTGTGAAAGCGCTTTCAGCTTCAAATACATCATCTAGGAGGCATGTGAGCTGAACTCTGCCCTGTAACATCAGTACGTGTCCTGTGGGATGCACCTCCAACCCAGTGCCACGACATTTACAGATGCAATAATGCCATTTTGGATGCGAAACATAAATTTGATGTTTCAAAACTTTCTTTCATGCCTGTTTTGTGTTGATGAAATTAATGGTAAGCACCACACAGTTTACAATGTAATAAATGGCTACCTTGCACTCTGTACTGAAGCATTCTTTTCACTTTAACCACTTTCTGTAGAGGTCGTGCCAATATTGGAAATTGAGGAGCTGATATTGTCGTATTGATGCCTAAAGTGACACTAATCCCATCAACCTTCTTCTGTACTTGAGGATTAAAAGCAGAAGGTGGAAAAAGATTCAAGACTGCTGCAGTCTGACACGCCCACTTTAACTAGGGAACACCCTGGTGGGAAAAGTTAAAGTAAATAAAATGGTATAAGTGCCTCAAAACTAAGTACAGTACTTGAATAAATGAACCTATTTACATTCCGCAACATGCCCCCTGAAATTAAATTTGATTCTCCCAATAAGGAAGAAATCTGATTATTGAACACTGCATGAATCTCATTTCTACAATAGTAATGACTACAGCCCAAGCTTGTACTGTATGATTAGGTTTTTATTTATCCAGAGAGAAGGCTGGTATGTGAGTGAACAAGAAAAAATGTATAATGCACCTCTACATTAAAACATCTTCCAGGTAAATAATATATTCATTAAATAATTAAGAACAGCATTCAAATGTACCAGACAAGCAGGAAAAAAAAGATCTCTGAGGAATGAGTACAGTGACTGTTACAATGTGCCATGACAAGATTTTCCAGAAAGCATTCAGATAATGTTAATGTCCTGCAGTCACAGCAGCAAGTAGGGCCATTCTGGATGCAGAGCGCAGCTTCAGTGACAGCCATTTCCCCCCTCGGAAAACAGGATCAAAATATAGCGGAGGGTGAGCGCTGCTTTGCAACGTGATCAACCTACATGGACAAAAAAACAACCCCCTTCATGAGGCTTTAAGCTGAGCCTGTGCCGGGGTGCCGTGCTAACAAAAAGATCACAGTGGAGAGAAGGAATGCATATGACTTGGCTGGATCGGTGCGGTCCAACAGGTGACGGAGGCTACATTAGATCTCCCATGCCATCGCCATGACAAAGGCAGGCGGGTGGCTAGTCCCAAATGAGCCCCCTGTGCAAGACCACAACCAACAACCAAGGCAGCCTTTGGGAAATTTAGGAGTTTGTGTGATTGGATGACCAAGGCGAAGCGGATCATTAATGACTTAAATCTAGTCTTGGCTTTCTCTCATCACATTAGCTTTATACATACATCCTATTTGGATGAACAGTGCATTACACAAAAGTACAAGGGAAAAATACTGGTTTTACACTATACATTTTCTAAAATATATACAGAGTAAAATAAGTTATGTTTCCATAATGAGTTGTAGCCAGTCTGCACTTGTGTGCAATTATATGCATTTGTGTGTGAGCGTATACCAGAATATCCAATATATATCACACAGTCGAGTCTCTAAAGGCAGCTACTTATTTGGTTAAAGAGTGAGTTTTGCGTGAAGACCTGTTGAAGGGGACTCTCCTCTCAAAGCAGATCAATAAACAGATATATTTCTCTTTTTACACTCCCTGAAGGCAAACGTCTCCCACAGGGTTACAATTACATGTTAAATATCCTAACATTTACAACCTAGGATGTTAGCTCTAATAAAAAATACATTTCTCAAAAAAATATTCTTGCAGTGCTTCTCTCTTTCAAGCATGCTTTTGAAAACTTTTTAAACAAGATTTTTTTTCTTTGTTTGCTTATGAATCTTGACGGTGTGTCCTCACACATTCGACACTTCTCCTCTCCCATGCTTCGATACCATCCTCCAGACCAGGCCCCAGCGAGGAGGCTGCCGGTCGGCATGATGGACCCA
Organism: Serranus cabrilla; assembly: GCA_903364295.1. Lineage (NCBI taxonomy): Eukaryota > Metazoa > Chordata > Actinopteri > Perciformes > Serranidae > Serranus > Serranus cabrilla. The sequence goes on from CAFUXE010001109.1 coordinate 10,234, forward strand.
TCAGGTCAGATCCAGCAAAAAGAAAACAAAAAGGAAACAAAAAAGAGAAAAGTTATCACCCCACTGCGTCCTCTCCTATTCTTTCCCAGGCACACCACCACACGACTTATTGCAACTGAATTTTGCAAGTTGGCTTAGTCTGGGAAAAGATGTTAGCTTTAAGCATTCATACATGTAATAATATATATTAAGAGTCACAGTTATTCCCACACATCCTTTAGCCCTTTATATGTGGAGTCTCTCGTCCTCCTCTGAAGCCCCTCACTGTCTACCCTCTCTCTACAGCTGAGGTGAGGTCTGTGTAGAGCAGGGGGGGGTAAGATTAGTCCAGTCTAGTCCAGGCTTACAGCCTGCAGTACCACAGCTTCACAGTCCAGTGCTGACCATGGTGGTGAGGGGCTGGCAGGCCTGCGCCCGACTCAGAGCCTCACGGATCTGAAGGTTGAGCTCCATGAGGCGGGTGCTAGCCTGAGACAGGTCCCTGCTGGGGCCCACCACCGCCAAGCAGCCCGTCTGGCCCAGCGTCTGGTGACGGAAGTAGATGTGCAGAAGCGTCTGGACTGCGTTGTCTGTCTCGTTGCCAAAGATGTCGTTTGGCCACAATGACCTGTAGATAAAGGGCGATAATATTGATACACTCGAGTATTTTTGATATTATGTTTTGTGATTTTTGTATTGGTTCTCAAACCAAAAATCAATCAAAAATCAAATATCATCATATTTTATAACAAATACCTCGATATGGATGTTGTGACACTATTGTAGAACTGACTTGTGGTGTTTTCACTAAATATTTAACCATTAGACAATCATCAGTAATGTTGATAAATAACTAAATGGGTAACGGCAAAGAATGAAAACAGCTAAAACAGTCTGGTAGGTCAAAAATATTATTAATATCACCTTACTGTAATGCAGCGGTTAAAACCATGATAAGACAACACATCTTCTGATACTACGATATTTAAAACCCAAGGCTATAGCTGCATTCTTTGTACTTATAGTGAGATTGGCAGAAAAGCATGCTGGCTTGCATCCTGCAAAACGCCACTGGATACAGAAATCCTTTTGACATTCTATGTATGGGGACAGATTAAATATATCTAATCTCATGATACTGATATAATAATGTATATATTGCTGAGCCCTAAAACACAATGGATTCTATTGCATTTTTGTTCACTTTGTACAATTTTCCTTGTTTTATATCTGCCCAGCATGCATTGCAGTATTTTTGTTTCCCTATTTTAAACATGTTCCATGTCCAAACAAAAACACACCTACTTCACTGCATCTTTTAGATCTGAAGGAAAACAAAGGAAAAGCTGGCAGCGGTGAATTCTACCAAGAGGATATCAATATACTGTGGAGCATTGTGACTGAAATGAACAGCAGGTTTTGTCTGGAGTCAGTCAATGCCATGAGTCATGATAGTGATAGTGGATGATTGACAGCAGCTGATGATGGAGTTGCCTAGAAACATCTAGAGGATGCTGCCAACAGTCCACAGGGCAGTGTGATAGGAATCTAACATAGTGTTGCATTTTAGAGTTGATGATTATTTTCATGATTAATTAGCCTAGCGTTTAGCATCCAAATTGCAATGATACGCATGAGATTATAATAAAATTTCTTATGAAACTGTCTTCGGTTGTTTTGTTTTTTTTACTTGTCATATCAGAACACAACGTGGTTGATCTGTGTCATTCTGTTGATCTTACCTAAAGATTTTGACCTGCGTGAGGGCAGAGCTGAAATCTCTGCCCCTCAGAGTTTCAATAAGTGATTGGATGGCCGTCTCGGTGTTGGTCTGGGCCGTGTCTGACATGCACACATCCTCCTGACTGTCATTTCCTGTTTCTGCCTCCTTCAAACAGCTCTCGAGGATGGTGAGTTCTTCGGACATGTTGGTCACCTTGGAAACAGACACACACAAACATTAATGTCATAGCACTGAATATTACAGCATTAACAACCCGAGGTCAGCAAAATAAGCCTCAAGACCAAATATTAACTGGAAGAGCTGACTCCATCACTCCGTATTAGAAGTCATTAATTTCATTAAGTACTAATCTAATTAAAGCTCCAGAGAGATGCAGCTCACACAGCGATCAGCTGTAGGACACATCCTAAAACCACTGGTGTTAAAGAAACCTGCAATGCCTGTATTTTATAATACAATTTCCTGTACTTCATGTATCGTTTTTTAATGTAGCCTGGAAACCAGAAAAATCTGCAGAGCTCATGTGTTTTTGCTCTGGCAGATGCATCTGGTCCTTATCTCATTGAGACAGCTTCCCAGTTGACCCTGGCAGGCCAATCACAGCCAGTTATCTGTTATGGAGTGGCTTTGATACAATGACTTGCATGTCTGGTACAGCGCAACTCATGCAACTCAGGCCAAACCATCAAACTAGGCAGCGCTGGTCAGATTTTGGTCTTTTTTGCTCACGGGTAACGCCCATTTGGAATAAAAAAAGAACTGAGAGGTTACATACTAATATGGATTTGCAACCTAGTCCAGCAGGCAAATTTAATGTAAAATGAAAAAATGCAACTACAGCTTGTCTGATGTGGAATTTTTGAGACGGATGCCGATACTGATTTTTGAGGGGGAAAATTCTTCCATTGCCGATATGGTGGCTGACTTTTCCAAACTCTGCAAAGGTACCAAGAGAGCTACTTTCTCAAACATAAAACTAAACATTATTACACATTATACAAACATTAATGACATTGTCAAACAATTCTATGAATGATAACAGAGAAATCAAAGAATAAATAGGAATAAAATAAATAGCAAAACAAACATCCTTCTTGTTCAGTGTCAGTCAATTGCTGACTATTTAAAATAAATGAATCGCTCACGGCATTTCTAAATGCAGCAAAACGTTTTTTGCATTAAAATAATAATTTTAATTTAAAAAAATTCATAACGACACATATCGGACAGCATATACAATGATACCAGTATGTCTTTGATAGGCCGATATAAGGCTCTAAAAGGAACTACTGATTTTTGTCTAAAACTGGGAGACACTGACCAACAAAGGAGACAGTGAGACAACAATCTATGGAAATCAGAGCTCTGACAGCAGTATATAAATAAATAATTATAATAAAGTTATTTGTCTGATTCTCTAACAGAGAAGATGGGAAAGAGTCAAGCAGCCACAGCAGTGACTTTCAACAGCAAACAACATCCAACTAAATGTAAAGAGCATTTTTATGATGTTCAACTTATATCAGAAATCTAAACAAAAACATTTATTCAGCTTACCTCTGCCTCCCTCTTGATGGTGTCCACCCTGCTGATGAGCTTGCAGTAGGCCTGGAAGAGCAGCAGCAGCTGAAAGTGCAACTTATACAGCCTGCGACACAACTCCAGCTCCTACAGAGACAGAAACATTAACAGAGTCACGCGGAGGGATAATGGTCCAGCTGCACTTAAATTACTTGGGTGATCATATGATTAGACGGATGGGTATCCTGGGTTAGAGACGTGGGGGTGGATGAAAGGGTTAACGTGGCCTAGAGCAAAGTGCCATTCGGTCCGGGCCATGGAGCGAGAGGTGAGTCTACTACTAGTACAATTAGTCGTGAGATCTCAATTAGAAAACTATCCATCACCACCTCCTGTGACGCTCCCTACAGGCCGCTGTGACCACTGTGGCTGACTGGATGAATGACCCAAAGAAGAAATTACTTTAAGTTCAGACCCTAATCCAGGAAAACATGGAGGGAGAAAACAATGGTAATTTGAACAGATACGGGAATGGAACAATACACATGCAAAATGAAAGTAATTTAATCCTGACAACAATATGACCTCTCCACCCATCCTCTACCCCTGATAACGCAGCCACCCCCTCTGAAATGATCAGTTACTCTACACTGTTTGGACATCATCTATCTGCGGACAGAATCAGTGCAGTACAAAGCGGTTTGATTATTGATTATCCAGGCTGGAGGTAGCAACAGAAAAAAGCGCATGTTGCCATACAGGATAACAATAAATTATGATTGGGTGGGTGGGAGAGTTGAGCTGGGTTACATGACCGATCAAGGCAGAGAAAGAGATACAGAGGTGGGTGGGGATGGGTGAGCACAGTCTGTGGTTGCCAACAGTGCAGGTATGTACAGAGAGAGATGAGATGGTCAGTGTTTTGTCCAGATGTCATGATTATTTAGAGTCTATAATATGAGAACCACTTACTGCTAGATTTTCCATTTGCTAAGCAAGAAGGTGAGCAGGTCACACAAAAAACAACAAACAAAACAGAAGGAGAGAAAGACCAAGAATTAGTGAGCTTTAACATGGCAGCTGAGACACAGTGACCTGACAGGCAAGGAGCAGTGGTTCATCATCTTCACCTCAGAGCTGAAACAAATAGGACCTCACTTCAGCAGGAACAGAAACCTTTATTTTGAAAGGCTGGATAACAGCATGTATGATGAGGGAGAGAAAAGATATAAAAGGAAGAAGAGTGGGGTAATATACGTCTAAATACTATGTTGCCCTTGTTTAAACCTAAGACAGCATTTCTGTGGATGCCAAGATAAGATGGAAGGAGTGAGACCATGCAACATCTTCATGCAACTCAGGACGATTGAGTTTAATGTGGAAAACCTGTGTGTCAGCACAGCACCTTTGTGGATCGGAGAGGCAGCAGTGGACGGCTTCTCTCTCTCCGTTGCAGGATGGAGAGATTTAAGAGATCCTTCGCTCCTAGAGCCATCAGGCTGTCTAATTCAAGAGCCACCAGACTAAATGAATTTCCCCTCGGGAATAAATAAAGTAATTTGGATTTGAAATGATCATCTCCATTTATTCATTCTCTTACTTAACCGTGATAATTCATATAGTATGACTGCCAAACAAATATTGGCGACATTTCTTTAAATGTATTTTATCAATGAACAGAAAAAATATTTTTTGGGGAAAATATCAGAAATGCTAATTTTAGCATGGTATTGTCTGAGTTTGAGTGACAGCAGCTGGCAGGCTGAGCCCTGGAAGGGAAACCAACAAGAAGCAACCTCCAGGTCCGAAAAGGGAAGTCAATGTGGAAGTGCCTTAAACCTGCATTTATTTCTGATGGCCAGCAGGGGGCGACACCACTGGTAGCAAAAAGAAGACCTGATATATAAGTCCATTAAAAAAATGACAGTAAACATTTTCCTAATGACGTTATGGTCCAAATTGCTAGTTCCAAGTCTTGGTCCCAATTTAGAGTAGGTATGCTTTCGGACGTGGCTACATTGTGATTGATATCAGTAAATATAGTCTATGGAAACAAGAAACAGTGTACACAAACATTCCCTGAATCCTAGATGTAACAGGATGTTGTTAGTAGTAGCGAACCACACCAGCATCTAAAGGACCAAAGTGGCATGCAGGAATATTTACATGCTGCTAATTATTGTGCAGTTGAACAGCCAACAGGCTATACAGCCTGCAAACTGACGTTAACAGTGCATTTTTCTACAGTGATTCCTCGTTTAACACGATGCAGCTCAAGATGTATCTTCATGTTTGTGAGTTAGATAAGGAGGCTTCAGCTGGAAAACTAATGTGGTTGTTGTTTAGACAGTGTCTCTTTGTATAGCAGACTCCTGTCTGGCTCAGTGAGACTGTCTGCTCTTCCTCCGATTGAACCTAACTCTACTGCTTTATGCAAATATGGTTCCAAATTAAGCCATCTGATTGAATCTTCAATGATACACACACAGAACAAGTGTTTTATGCTGTCGATATTTATGCTGTAGCTGACCAAAAACATGCAATTTCAATTTCAGCTGGGCATTAAAGGGGCTGTACACGACCAGTACAGTACAAAGTCAATATTTACTATGTAAAGATAAAGTGGAGTAATGGCATCAAAATCACAGAATGAAGTCACATTCCCTGTTTAAATCTGAGTTTCTTTGTTCTTTGCTGACAACAAACAACAACAAATTGTTGCGGTAGCTGATCCGTGCATGTTAGCCTCAGTGTGTGTCACACTTGCTGCTGCTCTGCACACTCTTATATGGCAGTTATCACTGATAACGCCTTACACACACCAGCTGTGCTTAGCATCGCTTCAGCTGCTAGCTGCCAGCTCAGCCACGCCATGTTGAGAGTCACGTGCATGGCAAACGATTTCGTGTAGAGCCTCTTTAAGACTTTATGCAAGGACTTTGCTTCTAACAAAATGTGTCCATTTACTATTCCGTTTTAGTCTTAAATTATATAACAGTAAGTGTCCATGCCTACCTGTGCATGAGTATTGGGTCGTTGGCTGCTGTCTTTGTCCCCAAATGTTTTCCTGCAGTTCTCCAGCCACTACAGGGTTGGAAGACAGGAGTAGGTGAGAGTCAAGGCAGGATAAAAAAACAATAAGGATTAATGAAAGTTGAGGAGGATTGTTAACAGAGTCAGTACAAGAGCTTTTTTTCCTCCCTTGGACGTCCGCATCTACATCTGTGTACGTATACAATAAAGGTTGGTCAGGAAGGAGATCTAATAAGAGTGTTGTACTTAGCGAATTAAAGAAGGCCTGTTCCAGAGCATGGGATAGTATCTAGCCCTCCAGGGACTGTTGCCGTCTCATTCAATTAGCGCCCCTGCATCCCAGAACCCTCTGCAATCTCATCTCTTCGCTTTATTCCCCTCCCCCCTCGTTCCTCCTCCCACCCCTCACAGCTTCTCCTGCCTGGCCTTCTATAACTGATTTAGGCGCGCTGAGGGTTATTTTTATCCCTTCAGCAGGGGATGTCACTAGTGATGCAGACACTAACGGCAGCTAAATCTACTCATACCCAACACTGATTCAATGTCTGCCCTGCTGATGAGACAGAACGGGACTTATCTCGGACAGCATCAGCTATTTATCTCCATGTCCTCTTGGCATTTCCATGGTGCCATGGCATAGGGACAAAGGGCAATTTAAACATGCTTCCTTGGCCCATCTCTCTTGAAATGAGGGGCCAGTGTAAGACAGCTCTTTGGAGTCCCACACACACACATAACCTGACACAGCAACTTAAACTGCAGCTGTGGCAGACTAAGAATCACGGAGGATGTGAGGGAATGTGTCCTGAGGGGAAAAGGTTCAAACAGAATGGGAGAGGAGATATGGAGAGCGTGAAAGATATGTGTGGTGACTTACAAGCTCAGCTGCTTCTCTCTTTGCGTTGTAGGTGTCCAGGTGTTCCTGCAACTCCAGCACACTAAACTTCAGAGTCTCCAACAGTCCACAAGAGACCAGCTACAACAGCAAGACAGGACACCACAAACATTAACCCACAACACCCAATACATACACAGTACATGACAGAAAAATATCTACAGCCGGACACACACTGAGGAATATGCATAACATGCAGTGCTAGTTTTTCAAAAATAATAGGCAACTGCAACAACATGACTGTATTTTAGCTCAATCAGTTCTATCGTAATTAGTGCAGACAACCATGCAGAACAGCCTCACCGTCTCTGCATCCAGCAGCACAGTGGGACACTGAGAGCGAGACGTCATGACTTCCAGGGAGCTGAGGAACTGATTGCCCATTCGCTGGAGCCTTTCCCCGAGAAAGCGAACAGATGCATGTGTGATGGAGCCAAATTTCCTCTGAATGCTCTGTATAAAACAAAGATTTGGAAGAAAAAAAGGAAAGGAAAAAAAGCCCTTGCTGAGAATGCTCACAAGTAAACAAGACTGAATGTGCAAAGTGCAGCCCTGCCAACCACAAATGCAAAAAAAAAAAGTCCAAGAAAAAGGATTTAGAAAGCATTTACCTGAAAGAGTCTGGAGAACACGTGGAAAGTGTAAACAGCAGAGGACCCATCTGTATCCGACAACATCTGGTTGACATGGCAACGCCAAGCATCTTCCTCATTGTCATAGGCAACAGGCTGGAACGCTGCCAGGATGGCAGAGAGGAAGGGCGAAGGGGGCGGAGAGGCCTGGATCTCTGGGAAGCAGTCTGCGTCACCTTCATCTTGACTGAAACACACACGGGGGCCAATAAGCTACAATCCGACATGTTCTACACTCCCCTCAGTCGTTACTGAAGGACAAATGTAAACACACACACATGCTGAGCGTCACTCGCTGCAAGTAAACAACCTCGCATCGCTCTGTCTCTGCCTCCCTCACTGCAGATTTTGCTGCAGTATATTGAGAGCTCTAATCTACTGCAGTGCTCAGCACAATAACAACATATGAGCTATTAGCATTTTAGCATCATGCAAACATCTCTCTCCCACACACACGTACATATACTCACAGGCCTGTAGGACCAAACAGCCTGAAGAAGCAGACAGAATATAAGTATCTAAAGCCTGCGCTGCCAAGCGCTGTAGCGGACACAGTCTCTGTCCTCATCCTCACCCCAACTATCGCTTCTCTTTTCTCTTTCCCTTACTCTCTCCCCTCGTCTGCAGCTCGACTGTGCTGCAACTGCTAACAGCACAGCACTGCACTCCCATCCCACACAGGACTGCAGAGAGCTCTATACAGCTAGTCATCTACACACACTGACATAGACACACACACACACACACTTCTGCAAAATAGAGCCAGCTCCCAACCTCACAGTGGCAGAATGATGCCGAGTTGTTTTTGTATTGCTCTCTCCCACACACATAAATCCTCACACACAGAAAAACACTAAACTAGTTATTGTCCGGCTGTCTTCAGACAATCACTCAGAGTGCTCCCCACTAACACACTTCCCTATCAATCATGCGTGGCTAAGCCAAGTCAAAGACCTTGAGTACTGTGATGTATGCTAGTATGAGGTTTAGTGCATGACTTAGTGTGTTTAGTGTGTAATGGTGTCTGCATGTTTGTTCAGTGTAGTTTAAAAACCTAAATTTACAACTGTCCTCCAGCCAGAATTGGCCCACCTTGGAGAGTGAATGTTTAAATGTGGATCGGTGCCAGCCCACGCTGGCCCACCTTCATAGTTCCGGCCCACATGGGAACCAAGCCAGGGTAGAAATTACCCATCAGACCATGTCAAACGTGTTCATCTCACAGAGCCTGGTCTCGCCACATACAGACATCCATATACCTACATAAGCTACCTCACCCAAGCTACTGTTTACCAACTGACACGGCTTTTTATCAGAAAAAAAAAAAACTGTAAAAGTTTACCATTTAAAAAATGTCAGATATTCTGCATTGTAGAAATGCTGACATTGCTTTCCTAAGAGGGTCATTACAATTTCACAGGGCTCCGGAGTGCCATCAAAAAAGTGCGACTAAACATTTTCATTGGTTGCACCTGTGGGTGGACTTTTAGACAAATAATGTCAAATTTTCTTCAGGGGAAGAACCCTAATTCTCATGACCCCCCCACCACTCCAATTGGTTAGCAGAGGTGGGAAAATTCAGCTTTCTTTTCCCCTCAACATTGCGACATGCTGCTCTGATTAATAACGACAAAGAGGACAAATATGGTGATCAGTCAACCACAACAAATCAATCACTTGCTGAGCTGAACTGACGAATCTTGATGCATTTTGTCTTGTCACCATGTTACTGAAAACAACCTCCTCACTCATTAAATATAAGGCTTTTGTTGTGTGATATAGCAACACTGCTTGTTTTCGCCGGTGCTTCATAAGCCTGATATTATATTTCATAAAAATGTAATAAATTCTTCTGATGTCAGTGGAGGCGCCTTTTATTTCAGGCGATGCTATGATAAGGCTTCTCATATTCACCATTCTCTTTTACATCTCTCACCTTACACCTTGTTTGTTATGAATTCATTGCCAACATCTACACTTTTACCACGTAAATCTTTTAAAATTCATACATAAACCTTGCTTTGGTTTGTCTACTGACTCAAAGCTTATAATTATAGAACTGTCACTAGTACAGAAAAGTTAACAAAACAAGACTAAACTCAAGTCATATTAAATGATGCACCAAAGGGTTACATGTGCTTTTGGTGGGTCCCGGCCATCTAGATTAAACATGATTTGTGGAGCCACAGATGGAGCAGGAAATCATGATATAGCATGCACGCAGATTCTCTCAATGATGGTCTTGATCCAAAAACTCCACTCACCTGGACATGCCAGAGAAGTCCGCCTCCTCCTCCTCACAGCGCTCATCCAGCTCCTTCAGGGCCTGCGTCACATCTTCCTCCCACCCAGAGCCACAGGTGCTGTCCGGGTCTGGATCTGGATCTGGCTTCGACTCCGGTGGCATGGGCAGGGGCAGAGATATAGGCAGAACCGTCTGGGGTTCCTCCTCACAGATGGACCCCGGTGGAGTGTCTATGGCCGGCGGAGGAGGGGGGGCTGGATCCAGGTCTTCCTGAGGGTCCTGAGTCTCCTGGGGTTCCTGAGCATCCTGTGGATCCTGAGGGTCCTGAGAGTCTGCGAGGTCGCACAGCTCTGAAGGGTCAGAGGGCAAAGGGGGGGCACTGCAAAACCCCGTGTCCTCGCTCACACTACTGCTCAGCTCGTCCGCTGCCGTCATGCTTACAGCATCCTGTAACAGGAACCAGAAGGGGGCGCTCAGGGGCAGTTTAGCCAATGATAACACAAAAAACACACTGTACATTAACATTATATTTTTTTCAATAGTATGACTGCCGGTTTGTCATATAAACGGCAGCTCTTAGTATCAATTCGAGAACATAGACTCAGTGCTGAGCCTCAATTAGAGGCTGAATTAAGACTGCTATAGCCTACACTTGAGAACACGTATTAGCTTCAATTACACAAGAGGGACTTTAAAGTCAGCCTTCTTACGAGGTTCACTTCCTCAGAGATTGCTCTATATGTCACTCGAGAGGCTAACATCTCTCGTGAGAAATTAAAGAAAAAGAAAAGAATCAATAAACAGAAGCCAATATCAATCAATCACTGAAATGCCATTAAAAACTTGACCTCAATGCTAATAAAACGCTAGCTCTCACTCCCTGTCATTTCACCATGATGCTAACAGGACAGCAGATAAATGAGATGTAGTGTATATGCTCTGATGTACGTTGTTACATCCTACGGGCAGATTTATGACTTGCACTGCATAACTACACATAAATGATAATATGTATTAATGGCATAACAAATTCACTATTTACCAAAACAACATTAATCACCAGTGGGCACACACTAAGTGAGCCAAACTGTTTAAAATCCACAATTGGATCTATTTCATTACATTAGCAAAAAGAACGGTTAACAGTGTCTCCACATAAATTATAAATGTAAAGTAACCATGTTGACGTAAACACGCACATGGAGGAGGGATATGTTGGGAGATTGCACAGAGAAAGGGTTCTAATTAAGAGCACTTGTTTTTTTCCTGCATTGTATTTTTTTTTTATTTAAAAGCCAAATGCATTAAGAAAACGGAGTGTGGCAGACAGCCAGTACATCACAGAGGCAGCAGCTATATTACAGAAAGCTTTTAGAAGTGGTCGTGGCCATCCTGGAGGGAATGAGTAAGAGTATTGATGGTTTTATCTAGGGCTCATTACACTAAGAGCTGGGCTGTGATGGGGGCGATGTCCTTGGGATGATATTGAGACTATCAGATAGATTGAGTTCCTAGAAAGTTGCATTCAGTTCTATGTATGAAGCATCGTCTCAGAGCGCCAGGACAAATACTTAAAATAAATATGAATGAGCTCAGGAAATTCTAACCTCCCTAAATTTAAAAGGTACTACGTGGATTTTTTTTTAGTTAGTGACGACCAGATGACCATGGCTAAGTGAACTGCAGTTAACATGAGGGAGCATCCTGAGCATCAGCCATAACACTGAAGTGACATACACGAGAATGAATGTGACTTGGCATCATATTAATATTATGTTCTTGTTTCATCATAATACTAACTAGCTTGCTGTTTGCAAATGACTTTATCAGCTAGCATAAGGAGGCAACCAACACTAGGTCCTTGTCGCACAGCTAAGTTTTAGCTAGCCCGCTAACCTTAGCTTAGCTGGGTTACAGTTAGCTAGTTGGCCGTCCCCAACTTGCTTCATTCTTGGCTATTAGAGAGAAATAGTTAGTTTTACACTTTGCTTTGTACATTAAATAATTTATTGTTGGCTAAAACACGATTATAAAACATAAGTTAGTATGATGGGCTAGTCAAAACTAAACAAGGGTCCTTCTTCCATGAGTCAACCTGCCAATGCTGACCCCAGTTTTTATCCGACGGTGGTCACATTCCTGATATGCCAGACAGGCTTCTTTTTTTTTTGTTTGCATGGTTTTGTGTTGGATTCTGTGTTGTAGTGGGTGTGAGTCGTTTGTTGATTTTACTGGCTCCAATTCTAAGGTAACGTTAAGTAGTGCTGCACAGTGTTGGTGCTGTATGGTATTTTGTGAGAGGCAAGACACTGGGGAGAGTGAAAAATGTCTCATCCTTTGGATTTTCCCTGGAAAAACGGTTCTAAGTCCTTTACATAAAAGACAGTCCACAGGCACTGAACAAGTCATGCAAGACTCAGTTGGACTCCAATCCTTCACATATTGGCAATAAAAAGTGATATATATATATATAACTTGTTACGCATAGAACCTTTAAGGTTATACACTTGGTAATTTCACTTACATTTTCCATCCCCACACTGCACAAATGCAAATTAGGACAACATAACATACTCAGCATTGTTAGTATCAGTTATAAATGTCAGTAGCAGTAGCAGAGCTGTTCATCACAAGACAGGCTATGGCATGTTAATATGGTAGCAAACTGAAGGAGTTTTATTGGCTAGAGCACCAGTGGTTTTCAGTTAACTGCATTTTTAAGGGTAACACACCACTTGTAATGGACTTATACTCACACATGCTTCTGCCGAAGATAAAGGAGCTGGTGTCCATTTCACAAGTTTTTAATGGAGGATTTAGTTGGAATGGTCAGTTGCTGTGTTATTGAAGGTGAGCAGTGACAGCTAACCTGAGGTGAGCTTTTGTTATCATCTCTCCCCAAATCACACAAACAAGCAAGCCCCACCACATTACTATTAACCACATATGGCATTAAAAGGAGCAAGAGCTAGCCTTCAGCACCCAAACCCAGAGCAGAGCAGCAAAGCAAGCAGCAGAAGGACTCAGAAGCAGCAAAAGTGGCACACACTGTCTTCACCTGACAGCAGGCAGACATAGTTATAGAACCAGCATTTTACCCCATCCAAAGCTCCTTGAAAGTAGCTGATCCTCTGTCTCAATGACAGACGAGCCAGGATGTACAGCAAAAGCAGATAAAGGTTGAACAGAAAGAAAAGGCAAGCTAGAAAGCACCCGAGCACCACAGTTTATTGCTGCCCACGATTGATCGCACCTCAGGCAGCTGGCTGCTGGTGCTGTCTGAGTGGGTCATCTCCAACATGGGGCTATCCAGTCGAGGGAGGGAGGGCAGAGAAGGCAGGACAGTGGCCTCCTCAGTCAGGGCACTGCTGGACGATTCTTGAGACTGTTGCAAGGAGTCCACATGGTTGGATGCGGTGTCGTCCGTAGCAGAGTCACTGTTAAGCTGAAGGAGAAAAAACACATGAGAATTGGTTAGTTTCCCTGCGGAGACGCACTCTAAACACAAAACAGATTATATTATTACTCATGTTGTTTGATGCAAACCTTTATTAACCCTCTGAACCCCAAGTAGCTTCAGTTTTTTGAAAAGAACACATGCCTTTCAAACCAACGGGCAGGTTTTGGGTGTCTTTAAAACTTTCTGCTGCTTTACTATAGAGATCTTTCACTAAACCTAATGCACTGATACATATTACACTCTAATGACCTTAATGTGGCATACAACATACTAGTTACAATCAAGTGGCCACATTATATGACACATTAATATGTTTATTATCCTGTAGAATTACTTCATACTACACGATTTGCAGGTCCAAAGGATTCTCACAGTAATGGTTTGTGTTGCTAATTATTTGCAGTTGACTAAAAACAACATATACATGTTTCTGTATCAGGCAGAGCATCACATTTAGTCTTTTTAGTCTTTCATTCAATTGATTCAACACTAAAATTGCTTCAGGCAAAAAGTAAGTTCATGCTAACATCAATAACAGTAATTACATATGATACTAAACTATCCTTAACAGTAATTACATTATACTAAACAAAACAACTGTTTGAACACACACATAAAGGCTGCATGCCAATTAGTTTTTAGTGGTACAGAGAAATACTGGATGGCTACAAACATTTTTGGAGGGCAAATATCCACTAGAGGCAAAAGCTCATTCTCTCACCGTGCACTACCAAGATCAAGAAGAGCAGAAGAAGAGAGAAAGAAAACAGCCTCATTAGACCGAGGTAAAGCATTTATATTAGTAGCATTATCACTGGCAGCTTTGGATAAGAACTTACTTGCGAAGCAAAACAAAGCAACGAAGAGTTAGAGATGAGTGCCCAGAAAATGCAAAGGAACATGCCGTTATACTGAATTATATACTGTACATGTAAAATGTTATACTTTTAACTAATTTAAGATTTTTTAATAAATTCAAAAAATTTTAATCTTTTTTTCTTGTTAATGAAACTATTATCAACAGTGACTTATCTTGAGTCAATGTGAATTGAACCAATTTATTTTCCTAAACTTTACTTACCTATCAGAAAATAAAAACAAATATAAGAAAGGATAACAGCATTAATCTAGCAGTCAGAGGCAGCGGGGCTGGGGACTGAGGTTTGAAGGGGGGCATCTACCACCAGCGAAGAAGCAAGCATCTAGCCCCTGTCCACACCGGCAGCAGGTCCAGCTCAGTACGCACACACACACACACACACGCACGCACAGCATGCCAGCGGGCTGTGTGAGGAGCATGGTGGGTTGGATTTGAGGGGAGACCCTAACTAGAGTGAGACTTACAAGGCCAGAGCGGGTGAGAATCTGGCTAGCGCTCAGTACCTCCTCCTCAGATGATTCATCCGTGTCCTCGTGGTTGGTGAGGTTGAGGCTTGGCGTGCTGCCCGTGTACTGGCACTCCTGCAATGACGGCGTGTCCCCTTTGTCCATGCTCTCCAGGGAGCGGCGGCGCACCCCCCAGTTGAAGTTGTCCATGCTCTCCCCCTGCAGGACAACCAAGACAACAGCAGTGAGACGCAGTAGTGGGGTGTGGGGCATATTTTACAAAATAAGGAAACAAAAAGATGGACAAACACATTAAGTACTTAACCCTTGTACATCCCTTTACAAATTTGCTCTGATGACAAAAATTACCATATCAATTTATGTCATATGCGGAAAAAAAAAGTCCCTAGTGATGCACAAGGGTTAATATTCCACAACTAAAACACAAAAACAAATGATACATAAGTGCATGGGTGGGTGAGATGATTTTTCTCCACATTTTGGGATGGTAAATGATGTTAAAATACTATAAAATTAAAGGGTTCACAACCACAGTAGCCACACTTTTAAATCAAAGAGCACTACAGCACTTTACTTGGTGACAACACTGACAAACACCAGGGCCCTGCAGAGAACGCCTCATCTCTAAAAAGCTCTCTGGCCCAAACACTTACCTGCAACTCCTTGTGGCAAGAGAAGAGAAGGAACAAGTGTGTTAGTAGACTTGAGACAGTTAAAAAACACAGAAATGTTTCTACTACAGCAGTTAAGACAATTAAGACACGATTTGGACAAACAAGACATTAATGTTATTAATCTGGAACAACAATACTAAATACAGTATGTTCAAGTAGTGATGAAACGTAACCAAGCGGAGAATGAAAGTACTTGAGTCAAAGTGTGTGACGCTGTACTTGAATCTGGTCACTGCACATTGAATTAATTTCTCAAAAGTGGTCTTTTAAAGATCATTGTTGCAAACAGTTATACTATTTAAACATGATTAGCTCTTACATATTTTCCTCAATATCTTAGATTTTCATAAACAGAAAATTACCACATTTTCCCTCCATAAAACAGGTTTACTTTACCTCAAACACACAAACAAAACCCTGTGTGTCAAAATCAATGTAACTTCTCACCTCAGCATCCTCCAACTCCACATCTAAGAAGTCAAAGTCTTTGAAGACACCAAACTGCTGCTCGCTGCCCGTGTCTTCTCCCTGTACCTCCTCTTCTCTGACCACCTCCTCCACTGTGGGTATAAGACTGGTCTGCTGGTCTGCAGAGTCCAGATCCTCATTGGATGAGAATACCACCTGCATAAAAAGGAAGGAAAGAAACGTTTGGTGGTCAAATAGTGAAATACAATTGTTGTATGTCCATTACATACATTTCAAACACAAATAAAATAAATCAAAATCAACAGCGACGAAAAAGCAATAGAGTAACAACAACGGCAACCTTAACAGTGATTTTACAGAGACCTTGTCAGAGGCTTTAGAGTAGGAGAGGAGTCTTACAGATGGATTTTTGGGAATGCCAGACTCCGGCCCACATAAAGACAGGACATTCATCAGCCTCTCTCTGGTTCTCCTCTGTAACAAAAACATGTAATCATGACGACAATACTTGTCTCAGTGTTTCATTATCTATATATAACATATCACACACTCTTTGTGCACATAGCATCTTTAACATTCAAGACATCAGGTCCATAAGAACCACAGAGTGGGAGAGTAAGAGTTGACAAAATATATATATTTTAAATTAAATTCATTTGAAAATGTATAGTTTACCTGTCAAGCAACTGCCATTTACCAAAAACCATGTACCATGTGGGCTCTATGATATTCAAGATGGAAGTTCAATAATATACCTAGTTCAAGTGTGTGTACGATTTTTGGTATTATTGATAAAAAAGGAATTATTAAAATCAATGTGTTTTCTTGCTTGGGTGGTTTTCAAAACACAGATATTCTGGAAAAAAGAAGACCAACGTATGGCTAATTTGTTTGAGAATGGTCAAGTTGCTGTAGACATATGCAGCTTAGCTGGCTAAATTGATTTGGGTGAGATATTGGATCCAAAAACAAGGTAAAGATGGATCAGAGCTTGATATGATGAAGCTTAAGTCAGTATGTTACCTGTGTAAGTCATTGCTTTAAAAACCTGAGTGGAAACACTGAAAATTCTAAAAACAACAACAACAAAAAAAGAAAGCTTTGCGGCTCGGCTGAGGTGGTCAGTGTTATGTTTCTTTTACACTGTTTGAAGATTGACCTGTGCTTATGTGTTTAAATCATGGCATCTTATTGAGCCATTTTCATCTGCAATAGTAAAAATGCCATGGGACTAGAGAACTGGTTTGAATAAGGAAACAATGTCGGATGTTGTGTGTTTGGGTAGGTACCTGAGAGAGTTGAGGTCGCTTCCAGCTTACTGGCACCAGACCATTGGAGTTGGAGCCGGATGATGTGGAGGAGGTACTCCGAGTTACAGCGATCACCTGCGGCTTTCCATTCCGGCCTGCTGCAGTACGCTGGTCACCATATTTATGTCCTATGATTGGTGTCTATAGAGTCAAATAATGTCAGTTAGCGATAAAATACTACAGAGCAGATCCTTGAAAACACTGAAATAAATGTACTGAGGAAAAACTTGAGTATGAAGACACTGACCTCTGAGATGTCAAAGTGGAAGTCCAGAGTTTTGCCGGGCAGCTCTTTTGAAGAGTTGTTGAATATGCGCGTGAAGGCGATCTCTGGAGAGCCGCACGATTCTGTGCTATAAGAGCGCTGCACGTCGTCTGGAACGACGAGGCTGGCCGAGCGGGACACCACCAGCTTCAGAATGTTTTGAGCCTCCTTCCAATGTGGGCTCTGTAAAACACAAACAGACATATAATGATTCCATTGTGAGATATCAGGCTGTGTAGGAGTTTCTGGGGAATTTATGAATGTGAATGGGCATATTTTCTCTCAGCAGGCCGAACCATCCTCTACCCACAGCAGCTATAGACTCTCTGAGGCCATTTGTATTTTATAGCATCTTCTATAATATATCGCCTATGTTAATGTCAGGGGACCTTAAAAGGATGCCAAACAAATACAAGTCACAGTGCACACCAATGCACATGCAGGGGTATACTGTACACGCACAAACACAATGCCTTCTACAAAAGGCAGCACTGGGAGTAAGCCAGTACAGAATGGGCCTGAGGCAGTACAGTTATAACAGCTGTCACACACAGCTGTGAGTGAGAAGCATATAGTGCCCTGGGTCAGGGCTGCTAAAAGGCTTCCATAAGAGCTGTACTTGCATCAAAGAAGCCTCTAAACAATATATTCACATACATCAGACTGTATGGGAAAATAGGCTGTGTCCAATACAACCATTACTGAATATATAGCAAACTGCACCCAAGCAGTGCATGGGTGAAGTTCTTCTCTACCGCTGCAGAACCTGGGTTAATTTCCTGGTGCTGCTCCTTGCAGGAAATAACATAATAATGAATGTAACTGACTAATAATATTAGTATGTATTTATTAGGAAAATGACTTTGCCTATTAAGTCATTAAGTAATAACAATAACTGATGACAACTGACCAGTACCTTGCACAGGACTGTAGGGCAATGTCATTAAAAAAAAGTTTATTTAAGTAAAATAAAATAAATTTATTAAATTGTCCAGATTTTAAGAAAGAAATTCACTGGATGAGAGGAGTGAGGTTTTTTTCTTATAAAATATACTATAAATTAATAAATAATGTTGAATATGTACTGAAGCTGTAAAATATTTGATCAAAACAACACAGGAAGCGCGGTGAAGACTCACCTGAACATATTTGCCAATGATCTTCATGATCTCCAGGTTGAACTGTTTGACTGGAGCTGCTGATAGGTCGATATGACTCAGCAGGCTGTGGATGATCTGCAGCAGGGACTGCTGCATGCTGGGAAGGCCCTTCTCCAGCAACTGAGAGAGACAGAGATGGAGCATCACTTGTTTGATCTCATCATATACGACTAACAACAACATGTTTGATCTTCACCATGCGTACCTCAGCCAAGTACGTGACCAGGTTCAAGGTTATTTCGGCAAAGGCATCGTGGAGGTAGCGACAGACCACGTTGATCCAGTTGGTGCAGTCGCGGGAGTAGCTGTGTGTGCTGTACAGGCTCATCATGTGGGCCAGGTTGGAGAGAGTGGCTGACTTCTCCTCTGCACACACCTTGGCTATTTTATCAGCCGTCTCCTTACAGAAAGGAGTGGGGCTGTCAAAGTGCTGGATGAGATGTGGTAGGAGGCACAGGATGTTCAAAGGAAAACCTGCAGACATGTCACAAGAACACAAAGAGTCACATAATTAGAAAAGAAGTCTAAAGCAATTGCTAATATTACCATAACGATAATATAAACGCTACCATTGATGTGAGCAGAACATGCAATGAAGAGAAAAAAAGCTTTTGTGCAACTGCGCCGATATTGGGGTTATTGCATAAAACTTTTGATTTGAGTTTGACCTTCATTTGTATGTAAGCCCTGATAGGCAAGTGAGAAGAAAAATGTGGTGCCTTTTTTTAACCTCTTTTCATAGACAACAATAATAAATGGACTAATGATCAGCCTAGTGAATGTTACCTAATGTTTGAAATTATGGAAACACATTTACTAAAAAGCCACCAAAAAATCGAATCTACAATTAGGTCAGCAGTAGCCATTCCCTCAGTCCGACATGCTCACCTGCCACTTGTGAAGGGTCTACCAGTGTATGTCTGGAGACACTGATGAGCTTGCTCAGCAGGTGGATGGTGAGCTCCTGAGTAGAAGCAGAGGTGAAGCCCTTCAGGAAGAGCTGCAGCAGGCCAGGGAAGCTGTACCACTTCAGCTTGGCCTGGACCTTCTCCAGACGCTCCCTGCTGTCCACGCGGTCCAGAGGCAGCTGGCCCAGCAGCTTGTTCAGGAGCCGCAGGGCCAGCAGATACTCAAACTCGTAGTCCGACTCAAGCAACGAGGCGGCGATCCAGAACACGGTGGCCATCAGGTTCGACGGGTCCACGGGGGGGATGGCGTCCCCTCCTGGACCCCCTCCCCCACCTAGTGATGATAAGCTCCGTGTGCGTGCGAGGTTTCCGTGGCTACCACCAAGTCGGTCGGCTATGTCCAGGGTGTTACTTCTACGTCTGTCGGCTTTTCGTTCACCCATCAGGCTGGCACGAAGAGAGTTGCTCCGAGTGTGAGCGTAATGGAACAGACCCCCGCTGTTCAGGTTCAGCTGGCCTGTGCTTTTCCTGTTGGCTGCAAATTTGGGTCCCAACAAGTGATCACGGGCAGACGTTCTGCAAATAAAGTGACAATTCATTTTGTAATTTACGTTCATATGTCAGGTGGGATGCGATTTAAAGTAACTAGGAGTCAAATGTATGAAGAGGCTATCAGTGGGTGGACCTACTGTGCTAAGGCAGTGAGGAGGTCATAGTTTTTGACTGTGTCTGCCAGCGTGTCAATGCCAGACTCCAGGGTCAAGAGGAGTTCAATGACAAAGCCCTAAAGAGAAAAAACAGCAAATGTCAGCCTTTCAGAAAGAAACTGATGACTCTGGATACCAGTGAGTTAAAATACCTTCTTGTACATCATCTGAACCCGGCTGCATAAAACCACTTTGGCTAAGGTTGCCTTGAAACGTTCATCTGAGGCTGTTGTTAGAGGGTATACATTTGACCATCAGTCTATGAATAAAATCTCTACATTATATCTATTATAACAGAAACTACTGTAAAATCCTAAACACTAAGGCAAGCAGACAACCTAAGAGGCTTTATGCACTGCTCCAAAATGAACCCTTGAGCATTTTTTGAAATCATGCACAAGGGACTAGTTTAGGATTGAAACTTTAGCAAGGTGGGTGTTTTATGCAACAGGGCACTTAATCTTTATTTAACATCTACACAGTAACTTCCTGTAAAATGTGTGTTATTTTCCATCAGATATGCAGTATTTCTCTCCAGAAACCATTGCACCTTTACAGTGGTTGTTGCAGTTTTGGACTGCAGCATTCATCAAAAAATGTATCTATTTATATCAGAAAGTATGATGCTGTGCTATAAATACAAATATGAGTCATTTTTTAACAGGTTGAGCAATAGTATAGGGATTCAAATAAAAAGAGACCAAAAGTGCTGTTTGACTGGCTGATGCAGAGCAGGACCATGCCCCTGTTTAATGATCTGACCTGAGCCTCCTCTCCTGGGTCTCCTACAGTCTCTACCAATCGAGACAGAATGTCAGACAGCGTGGCAAGAGTCAGGGGTTGCTTCAGTGCTCTGAAAATCTGGAACGAGCGACCAGCATAGTGGCGTGATGAGCAAGACAGAGCTGTTTGTAGGGCTACTTCACTCAGCAGGGACTCCAGCTGGAAATCTGAAGGAATACACATACAGGTAAATAAGATAAAGGTGTCCAAATCAAACCTGTAGCCCAATCACAAATCTGTTAAATGAAGCAATGAGCAGATGAATCATACAGACCTGGCTGGGAATGTTTGAAGACAGTAACTACATGTCTGACGAAAACACTCAGCTGGTCAGCGCTCTTTATGTTGGGGTTCTTGGGTGACACATCCTCGTGATTCCAGAGCGGGCCCCGCTTTCTACAAGGCAAGAGCATCATCACAGACATTAGGCAATGTGACATGGCTATAAAATGACGCCACACCTCACAGCATCAGCTGATGTTATCACACTAGGCAACAAGAGCCAATATGACACCAACCCGAAAATCAAAACCATGCAATATAAAAAATACCCAATAATCCTTTTCGTAACTGCTGGAGGCATGAAAGCAAATTATTAAACAGAATGAGAAACACGGTGCAGCTGTGTTGATACATCCGAATGATGCAAACGGATGCATACCAAGCATGTGAGATTACAGGTACATGTACATTTACAGTCCTGGAAAATACTTCTTTAATAAAACAGGGTTTCTCACCTTGAGGTAATGAACTCTATAAGAGCTTTGACCTTCTCGTCCTGTTCAACAGTGGAATCTACCTCACTGAGGAGTGAGGGGGAGAGGTGGGACATAGCGGATCCCCCCACTCCGAGACTTATACTGGAGGACGTGGAGCTCGTGCTGAGGCCTGAGTCGGTCATAGGTGATGGCTGACAATCTGGCAACAACTCCTGCACTCCTATAGGAACATACACATTTGTACACACTGAGCTGGGTGGCATGTTTTGAAGGCATCTGACAGAAATATGACAGTAAGTAATAAAAACCTAAATAAAAGCTTCAAATGTAAAAAGAATGACATTCGATAGAACCCCACTAAAAATTAGCTGATGAATGATTCACTTTGTTTCCTCAGGTTACAAGCTTTAGTACTATAGTGTTGGTGAAACTTTCATATTTATATGATGCAGCTTTCACAACGGGCTCTTTGATGGAGGTTCTTCTCAATGGGACCTTGTGGTTACAGTTTAAACAGTGAGCACAGTATTGACATTCTGTGACAGGGAAACCTGCAAAAAGTTGGGCTTGATGAGTAATATATCTCTGACATAACCACGATACCAAAGAAGTTGGAGTGCTGTGTAGAGCAAAAATAACAAAAGAATTTGTGGGAAATCAGTCTACAGTCTTCTTCTTCCGAGCGCCGCTGCAGAACTCACCTGTGAGGTTGATTTCTGGAGCTACTGGCTTCACAGTCAGGACCCTCGGCTCGTTGTAGTCTCTGTTGCGTAACAGCACCATAGCCACAGACTGAACGCTGCTGTTTCCTCCCTGGACAACAAGCAGGTGAAGCAGTAGACGTTTGCAGTGCTCGTATACTTCTGGGTGCTGGTGATCAAACCCTGGCAGAAGACATAGAAGAGGGACAGAGATAAGGCCGTGAAAACTCACTCCTCCTAGGTACTTTTTTTCATTCAATTAAAATGTTATTTAATTTTATGTTATTCTAATTTACATAAGTACATAACTATTCAAAATGTATTTAACATACCAAAAGTGAAAGTACGACTATAACCGCTTCCAGGGGGTTTTATACTGTATATATTAAACTAGTTGAATATAATATGCATTAATGTGTCTGCAGCATTCTTTTGAATTATTCTGACTTTTTTTACTTGGGGGGTATTTAACAGCAGCAGCTCACACATCTTAAGTTAGATATTAAAACACAACTATCCATATTTTCAGCTTTTTTAAATGTGATTATAGAACACAAACATAGAACATGTGGTATTTCATTTGAGATAATAACAAAAAAATTCAATATGTTTAAACGAAGACAGGGCATTTCAGGTAAACACACACTTTCCACTTCTCCAAAATTCCCTCAAATTTAATTTCCTGTAGCCTCATGGAAAGGTGATCCTTTCCATTACAAAGATTTCATAAACGATATCGCAGCAGTCTTTTACAGATGGGGCGTCTGGCTTAAGCCATTTCTTTGTAATTGCTTTTCTCGCAGATGCACTCAGTACTCCACATAAGTATTCTGTTTTGATATTTGATGATGTTGAATGTAAAAACCTGAAAAGGATTTGTTCCAATCAAAAGTCCTTTTCTTTAACATGTAGTCACTAAATCTTATGTCAAAAAGTATTTCCTTTGACTGAGCCAAAACAGCAGGTAGTGTCTGGCTGAGCTTGAGTGGTAGACTGTGTGATAAAATATACATGAAGACTCTCTACTAAGGCTCTCCATGTGGTTGAGCTTGATATCCTCCGCTGAAAGTGCCACAAGGTACTTCTGTATGTACTTTTTAAATAATGTCCTTTTGAATGAGCTTATTTGACATAAAATATGTGGTTATTCAGGCACATGAGAAGCACCAAGAAGCCCCAAAAGTACAAAACACAATCTGTTCTGTGAAGATACAGGAATCCAGAGAGTGAGTTACCTATAAAAATTGCATGCAGCAAGAGGTGCAGGTAGGCACTCCACTCCACTTTGACCCCATGGTCCACAATTAGGTCCGTCAGTAGGATGACTGCAATATTACACCTGAAAAACAGATAAGAAGGGTTGGCCTGGAGACACAGTAAATACACAATATAATGATGTAGAGAAGGAGTAAAGGTGATGTGTACTGTACCTGTGGAGCGGTACACCAGGTGTGTTTGTCTCTGGCAGGTAGTCCACAAGAGGAGACCAACAGCCCCCCGTAGGAGGGAAGGGCAGCGGCTCCGGACGGTTGTGATCCATCACTTTCAAGCGCCAGTTAGCATAAAGTGGCATGGAGTCGCCTGGAGAAAGGAAAAACGGAAATGTTAGTGGAAAAAACACTAAGTAATGTTTAGTTTTGTGAAGCAAAGAGTTTGCTCTTACTCTTCTCTTCCTCATAAGAGCCTCCGGAGCTGCTGCTGTAACGAGATTCCAGACGGTGGTGCTGACGGTTCAGGTTACTGTTCAGACCGCTGTAGATGTCCAGGTGGGTATAACTGCAGAACAGACAACTAATTTAAAAACATAGTCCCAGCATTCCATTTTTTGCCAATAGCCAAAAACTTGAAGCTAATTCAGTTTTTCAGCACAATCTTTTCATTGAAAGTATCTTATCTCATAGCGCTGAGCGGATCTAAAATGGTTCCAAGAGTGTTTCATCTGAATTAAGTTAAATAAAAAAAGACACCCATTCTCATTTAACCTTGTCAATAAGAATCAGTGGGGATATGAGAGCCCTTTGGAGAACCTACAACAAACAGCAGACTTGAGTCTCAGACTATTTAACTACTTAACTAATTTTAACTTTAGTCCAGAATAAGGCCACTTTAATATTTTAAAACAAAAGTTTTTTTCAGTGTTCTACTGGTTACTGTTGAATTCCCACAACATAAAAAACAGAACATAAATTGAAATATATTTCAATTTGTGTATTTATTTTTGTAAAAAAGGCCAAGGTTAACAAACCTAAATAAGCAAACAGTTTTAAAAAATGTGTACACTTAACTTGCTGGTCAAATTATAAATGTTTTTAAATATCAGACAAACAGAATATTGCTATGTTTCAGCTTGTACCTGTCCTCCATGTTGGAGTCTTTGATCTTGCTGTCATGATGACCATCGTTTCCTGGCACCATGGTATTGCTGCTGGAGGTTGTTCCTGAAAGAGCAGACGGAAACATTGACCAGCTGGCATTGATAACCTGATTTACTATTGGCGACGTAGCTGAAGCTGTGAATAGTGCATGCGGACTGATCACTCACCTGAGGTGACTGAGGGGATCTTGTAACTGGAGGTGATACGGTAATAGGGGGGGTTGTCCATGTGAGTAACAGCTGAGCAAACGGGATCGGTCAACTCAAGCTCACACATCAACTCCTCCAGCAGCTGCATAGTCTTATCTCTGCCCAGGTAAACCACGACTCGTTTCACCTGAGGACACACGTGGAGCACGGTCAGACAGGTGGAAGCAGCACATGGGGATACGACAGGTACGTGACGGAAATATCCTGTGACTTACATAGGGCAAGAGGCTGGGGTCACTGTTGACTCCTGACATACTGATGAGGAAGTGCAGAATGATTTTGAGGTTCTTTGGCCAGCTGTCTGCTAATGTTGTCCATACATTCTCTATCTCCGACCATGCAAACTCATCCCCGTACTGTAGGAATAAAATCATATCATGATGGATTATCACGTCCAGATTCATCTAGTTCACAAAAATCTGAACATAATGGAGTGAACTCGCTGTCTCACCTTAGCGGTCATGAACATGAGATTGTTGAGCACCATAGTCGTTGCACGAGGGGAGCCCCAGCCCTCTCCACGGAGCCAGCGCCGGCTGTTTACCATCATGATCTCCCGTTCATGCACATCCTCCTCATCCTCACCGCTGCCACAATCTTCTGGTCGCCGCACAGTTGGTTTGAAGTCAACCAGCTCCACATTGTTCATCCAAGGCAGGAGGTAGTGCAACATGACCTGACGACCACCAGGATGCGCTGTCTGGATACGCTGACTCACCTCTGGAGTGGGGACAATGAGAGGGTCATTCCATGAAATGTCTGTTTGCATGACTTCATGTCTGCTTCTCTTGGTTTGTTTATAAAAAAGTCAGTGTAAACATGAACCACACGTCCACCACCACCAACAAGTCCTAAAAGAATATTCCAATGATGCCCAAAACGATATATTGCTTCACGCTTTGACGTCCTATTTAACAGTCGCAGTTTTAATGATGTGGTTAACATTGTGAAATACAGTACATGACGCAGGGATGGATGTTTATGGATGTTTGGCCTATTCATCCACCTGACAGCCTCCTTATGTGGACTTTGTCACTCTTAATGCTACATCTCCTGACTGTCTCCTTAGCTCCCGTCATAGCTCCTATGGCCACAAGAGGTCATTGCCTCAACAGAAGTAATTTGGGGTGTTAATAAGCTGCTTGCAGAGATGGCCTCTGAGGCACTTTGGAGCCAACATGCAACACTGTCTCCATGTGATTGGAATTGGGTTAATCTGGTTGGACCAGAGCAGCTTGCTGACTGCTTACAGTCACATAGGTCTACTCGCATTCAGTGATAGTAACAGCCGCTACCCTAACTCAAAGTGAACCATAACAGCAGCTGTACTAAATTACAATGTAGCAAACCTGAGAAGATGGGCAGAGTGAGCTCTGGGTAAGTCCTTGCAAGCTCCTCAGACAGCTGGTAGTAAGACACAGAGTAGAGGTGTGGCAGCGGTGAGGGAGGGGTCAAGATGCCATCTGTCCGCTGGATCTCCAGTTTGTGGGCGTAACGGAAGAGCTTAGGTTCCAGGATCTATCAGTTTCACACAGATCAACAATCACAACATATTGTATTACTTATAGGAAAACAGTGTTTATAGCCCTGATATGTGTAGATAGGTAAAAGTGAAACAGAAAATCAGACCTGTAACAATTGCATGGCGGCTTCATAGATGTCCCTGGAAGAATCAGCTGCCTTGAACAGAATCAGGTTCAGCAGCACCACAGTGTCAAATTGGTAATCCCTTAGAGAAAATAAAAAGCAGTATTTGAGTGGTTGCAAAAGGGACAAACAAACCTACAATCACAAGTGACATGTCAAAGCTGGGAATGTGTAATACCTGTTGTGAAAGACATTGGCGATGGCCCTGAAGCAACCGGCGGCCACACGGCGAGAGCCGGTGTAGCAGCGGTCCACAGCCCAAAACATGAGGTTGCTCTGGTCTGGATTCAGCTCAAGGAGCAGCATCACAGCCTCACAACCCAGCTGGTGAACCTGGAGAAGACCACACATACATTTACAATCATGGGTTCACTTCTTACAGCAGTCACTGCACGACCTTAATAAATGAACCCTTTAAATTATCCGTAGTTAATACTACTATACAATGTTAAAGAGGGAGTAGATAGTTTTTGGAAAAGGCATATATATATTTGCATTTTCTCTCCATTGCTAAAACACTTTGACAAAATACACAAAAACACAAGTCAGTAACTGCAGACTCTTTCTAACACTGGCACTTTTTGTGCCGTGCAGGCAGTTGTTGCCAATGCTGGAATAGCATCTTTACTACTCATATGAACTTCGCAATGATGAAAACAATTTGCAGGCACTAAATATGGATCCCTACGTGATGTATCCCACATTATGTTTGCAGAATCACTCAAAAACACGCTGACCTCTTGCAGTACTTTTGAACACCACTAAGTGGTACTAGTGTCATGGTTTGTGAAGCTGTGCTGCATAACTTTGACCTCAGAAAGCCTTACAGTACGGCCAGGATGAACCAATTGCTTCTCTTAAATCATTTCAGTTTCTTTTCATTCTCACTTCCCTTTTTTGGCACAAGAAAAACAAAGTAAAAGAGTAATCTGGCTAAATAAATATCTTGATAATAGTTATCATTAATGCCTTTGGCCATGATAATCATGCAGTGAAATCTGACACCATAACATTCATCCATCGACACTATTATTGGTTATACTGTAGTTCATTGCATTCGGAAAGGTTTGATATGCTTTGACGAGGGTTTTCTTAGAGACATAGACGCATTGCCTTTGTGTGTAAGTCAATATATCCCTGTGACTAGTAATCAAAGTAAGCTAATTGGTTACATTCCTCTTACCTTCTTGTCCTGAGAATCCAGGATGTTGTCCAGCCACTTGTAGAGGTAGCCATCAGAGGAAAGGCCAACATTGTCAGCTACAGGTCCACAACACAACACTGCAGACATGGCCTGGAATGTTACAAAAGCTGTTAGTCATCCGTAACAATGGGTTGTTTTTTATCCAGATAGCGGATTCCAACATTTCTCTCTTTATGTGTGTTTGTGTACCTTTAGTGCACAGTACTGGTGGCGGTTGATCTGCATATTTCTGTCACTGTAGCGGTCAAGAGGCGTGAACATAATGCTGAAGGGCCCGGCCCAGTGACTGAACAGCATGAACAGACTGTGTCTCAGTGACTGCTGAGGGAAGATGGTCCTCCTCTGGTGTACTGTACACAACAAGAAACAAAATAAACATTTAAGACACTTCAACGTTATTACTCTAACTTTTGACTGACATTCAGCACAAATAACAATTCAACCGAAATAAGTGAGTGAGTGATTAAGAGATATACCTGGGACATTCTGAATGATATTGGCCACAAGTGCACTGAAGTGACAGCGAATGTCCTTCAGTGTGTCAGAGTCTTTGTCGTTTTCAGCCTCAAGCAGCTGCCTGGTCAGATCAACATACTCGAGCAGCGTACTGTTCAGAGAGTGGCTCTCTCCATCTAGCCCTCCACTGGCTCTGTAGGAAGTTAAGTAACAAGAAAAGATTGTTATGTTTATAAACCAGTTTCATGAAAGTGCAAAGTCATTCCTAATGACACTGGGCACTGAATGGACTACATACATCTGACTAATGACACCAGCATCAGCCAGCAGCTCAAATATCCGGACCAGCTGGACCCTGAGGATGTCACGACGCCTGCGCCGCTTCATGTTCTGTGGAGTAAAGAGGGTAGAATTGTAACACAGTAACTTTAGCTGTGGCAGTAATAATTCCTGGTATCAGAGAACTGCACTTACTTCAGGTCTTCTTTCTAGAGCTTCTTTTATGATGGGATTTAGCTCTTCTATCAACTCTCTGAAGGATAGGACAGATACATGTAAATAAACAAGTAGGAGATGATGAAAGTCAAAGTGTAGCAGGGTATCTGAAGCATACCACAGATCAAGTGTTATTTACCTGAAGGCCACGGGGTTGGTCCTGCCAAGCCCCAATACAAGAGACTCTGTGATGTCCATGCTCTCAGAGCGCATCATTGGAACAATGTGTTTGAACAGGGAGGAGGGGGACGGAGTACCAACAATCTGTTAACACACACAGGCAGAACAGAAATGTAGGAAAAAAATAAAGGAACAGATTAGTATCTGTTCATTGTTAATTGCTGACATTTTGGTATATTCAAGACTTTGTAGATGTGTGTGAATGGGCTGTTGTCTGCAGAGGTGCTCTTGACCTTTGAATCATAACTGTAGCCGCTGTCCGGCGTGGACGCCAGCGTCTCAGGCGGGGAGCAGCGGACGGAGCCAGAGGTGGAGGATGAGGGACACATGGAGGAGGACGCGGAGCTGCAGCACAGAATCAGGTAGTTTCTCCACAGGCCGATGTAGGAGTCACTGCTGTTCAGACTGTTCAGTTTCTTGGCATTGATGGGGCTACTGAAGGTGGACAGGAGAGGTCAGAGGTTAATGACATTGCATCAAATTTGCTGACTGCAGAAAAACACTGAGCTGTGGGTCCAGAGAATGCGGTTGCTTTCCACAGTACTAGCACATGTCATCGAAACACCACAATGACAGAAAAGACAACTCCATCCATTTACAAACAGACAGAAAGCAAAGAGGCCTGAGGAAACATACTTGATGTCAACTTGTGGAGACAGTAGCTGTAGTCGGGTGTAGGCAAACATCCAGGCGTAGTTTAGGGCGGTGGGGCAATGTTTGGGCAGATTCTCCTGCCGCAGGTAGCTGGAGAAGCTGATGACCCAGGGGTCCTGGCCCTGAGTAACATGGGCGAACACCCAGATGTGCGAGGGGCTCACCACATCAAATTGGTGGCTGATGGGAGATGAGCTCCACTCTGCTAATGTCTGAAGATCAATCCCACTGGGACAGTACAGCAGGTTGGTCTACAGAAACAGGGAGGGAAAAACTGAGTCCCAGAGTGTTTGTACAAGCTTTATGATTCTGTAAATAAGAAAAGGTGTTTATACCTGGTCAGCTCCTGTTAGATGAATGAAGCTCTCCAACACTGATGCACTTAATCTGTCCATGACATCAATGGCCAATTCTTCGTCTGCCTGAAAGATTGAGACAGAAAGAAGAAATGTCAGAAAAGAGAGCGACAAAAAAAGTCATTGATTGTTATTTGCAGCCACAATAAAATCCACTGTAGTTTTGGGTGATTACCTTGCCAATGCCCAGTGCAGTGTGCAGTGCACGGACCTCCTTGAGGACATTAACAGCCAGCCTGCGTGTGGCAGGGCGGCAGCTACAAAGCACCACCAGTGCTAAACCCTCAACCACATGCAGAACACCCAACAGAGGAGTACGCTCCAGGGACAGAGAATGGCCGCTGCTTGAGCCCTGTGTAAGAAAGGAACATACAGGTTACTGAACAAATCATAAGCCATGAATACAGAGTACATAAACCACAAAGATCATCCGTAATGAAGTTAAAACAGCCAGCAGTTTCTGGACCAACCTGTGTATCGTGGCTCTTATTGCTACTCTGGACTGCCTGCCTCCACTGGATGATAAGCTGTAAGAGCATCTTGACAGCGTTGTCCAACAAAGTGGGGTGGACATCCGTCACCTCCCGGACAATGAAGTACACGAAGCCCGAGAGAACGTCCTCACGCCACTCTGGGAAATCCACCATCAGGGCCTGGAGAGTGGTAAAGGCAAGGCCACGCAGCTCCTCGTCCATGTGGATGGTCAGTCTAAAAAACAAAGAGAAAGACATTAAAAGACGTGAGCTACAGTGCATTGTGTACTGATGTGTATGCAGTAAAGTTCGGCGGAGGGTAAATTACTTGGCTAGAAGCTCTATTAGGTCTTGTCTGCTCATGCCGTCTGGTATCAGTCTTGGGATGGCGGCCACACACGTACGGAACAAATCAATCTTTGGCTTCCTCTCTCCCCTGTGGTACAAACAGCTTATCAGAACCAGCTGCAGGTCAGTAGTAACACAAATTCAATGAATCCGGGTTGCGGTTACATACGTGATCATGTCCTCCGGCTCCTTGTTGGACATCTGTACATTAGTCATGCTCATGGAGCGTCCCACTTCCTTGTCCAGGTGTCGCAGGATGTTATCTAAGGCCTTTCTTACTTGTGGGTAGTACAGTGACATGCCTGGAAACACCCAGCACAGTCATTTAACTCCCAGGAAAAAAAACTGTAACACAACACAGATATTTTAAACTACTTTCTGATCCAACCTACCTATGACCTTGGCTTCTTCATCAGTGAGGGTGGTGTTGAGGAAGATCTTTTTGACACGCAAGGTGTTGCCAGAGGGCATGATGATCCCAGTCGTAGGCATGGGAGGCTCCCCATCTTTCTGCTGCAGGCTGTCAGCAATCACCAAGAAGGCTCGCAGACCAATATTCATCCTCTGTTGGAGCAGAAAGAGGGAGAGAACAAGAGGTATGAGTCCAAAACCATTCCAAAGACATCCAAACTTGAAGTCTTGTCTTAACTTACCTCTGGATTGATGGCAAAGGTTTTGTGAGACTTGCCCACACACAGGAGGTCATAGATAATCTCCTTCATAGCAAAGTCCAGTCTTTCCTGTAACAACCAACAGACCAGCATTCTTTGACACACAGCTGCTACATGAGGCTTCTTTAGGTTTAACTCATGCTTAACTCTGAACTTACCTGAGCTATGAACTGGATGATCTTGACAAAGATGTTGAGAGGTGTGTCCCTGGGCACCACACTCCGAGAACCTTTGGGGAAAAGTGCTGAAACGATGCTGAGTAGTCGACTAGTGGGGAAAAGGGGGATATTATAAGCTTAATTAGTGCTGAACAACAAAGGCCAATATCTAAGAATTGTGCATCACAAGGGACATCTTTGGCTTGTGAGTTTTTCAACCATTTTGACGTGTATTTTGGCAAGGGCCTGAGTTTTTTTTTTCTCTCCAAATTTTGGAAGTTCAACCTCAGCCCCAATATTAATGCTAAAATACAGACACTCAGATCCTAAAGAACATAAAAGTCACTATTGAAGCCCATTAAAACCCAAGCTATTGATCCCATAGCCATTACACTTTAACATCATGTATTCTATTATGTCAAAAAAAGTGGCAATTAGAATGTTGATAATACATTTCTATTTTGTAATCATGACCAGAAGGTGATAAACAGTATTTATATAATACAAAGGCATTTAAACTTTTAAGATTCTGAAAATCAATGGTAGCAGAAAATAATATCAATAAATCACTTTATGGCAGCTTTTAGACACCAACATTGTTGTCCTCTATGGATACAAGAGTAACTGGTTTGAAAGTGGATGCACAAGGGTTAAGCGACATGACAGCCATCAGTTACACTGATTGGGTTCATTGATTGTTTGTGCGTGTGTGTGAGTGTGGGTCAACTCCAACTGACCTCTGTGTGACAGTGTTACTCTCACACTTGATCCTGATAATATAGACCCACAGTAGTCTGTAGAGGGACTCCAGCGCCACACGGGACATTTTGGGGTCTTTGTTCTGTGGATGTAAAAAGAAACATATGAGATGCTCAATTTAATCATGACATGTTCACTACCCACCTGTGAGACCAGGTTGCTGTCTTCTGGAGAAACTCAGACCAAACGTAGAAATGGGAAGCTTTATCATTTTTCATGTTTCTGTGCATATTTTCTAACAAGTCGCTGTTGATGTCTGAAAAGTTAAAGTCCACATGATCTTACGATCATTAAGCTTTAGGCTTGGATGATAAAAACCTAGTCATCAGTAAAACTAGTGAAATACATCACAATTTGTGGGCTTTGGAAGAAATGTTGACTATGGAGACATTCTCAAACAGAAGAAAAATTATGCCAACTAACTATTTTGACTGGCCAACCGAGTTTCCTGCTATAATGAACATCCATATAGTTGGGACCCGTGCTCAGGCTCATGCTGTGAGAAGCTATGCTAAGAGCGTGTAATGTGGGCATGGTGCAAGAATTTCCAGATAAGAGCTGTACTTAATTAGCATGATGCAGGGTTGTGGTTTGCCTAAACAGCATTAAGCCCCTACAAACGATACCCCTTCACCTTTCTATCCAATCACATCACAGTCACTGCATCTTCTTTTATAACTCCTCTAGTTTACTAACAAAACCCTATTCTGATGTGAAATAAATGGAAAAATAAACAAGGGCCGTTAAAAATTGTGCGGTCAATCTAGTAACTCACAGTGAAGGCAGTTTTAGGCCAGAGATCACCACAAGCTGGCCCTGCCCCGGATTAGCACAGTTATCCTTTACTGTGGGAACACATGCTTACAAGCCCAGCACGCCATGGACAGGCTTTAGCCCGCTACATCCTAACAATATACATGTCACAGGCAGATATCTCAATAAAAAGGGGTAAATAAAACTAAACTACACCTTGGGGTAAGTGAGATTTTTTTTGTGATTTAGGGAAATTGACATTTAAGATAAAGTTCCGTGTTGTATTGCAAACCACAGTCTAGACAAATGGTTGCAGCACAAAAAGTGATTGCTAATCGTTCCAGCTGCAACTGATCACAGTCTGAGCCAACAGTCGAATATCGAGAACAAACTTCTGTGGTCTTTATTTCTTCTCTTTTTAAAAAAAAAATCATGTTCATTATGTGATGCAAGATTAAATAATCTGCATTTGACTTGGCAAAGAAGAAGGTCAATTAATAATTGAGTTTCTATATAAAGTATTCACATTCACTTGTAGGTTAACTTATTGGCACATGGCAACTCGTGCATTTATTCAACCCCCTTAGTTTAATCTAACTTTTTTAACATCAGTAAGTGTGTAAGTTGCAGTAGAGGAAATTGTAATGGGAGACTCCACTTCATAACAGAGCTCAATTTTTGATGGAAATCCGGGAAAAATCAGCACTAATGTCAACAGCTGCCAGCCAGCATCTTACCATTTTCAACAGGAACAGAAAACTGCCATAAAACACTGCAAAATCACCAACTTCCACAAGTTGAATCAATTAATTGACTGATTGATCAATACTGAATTTTTCAATCAAAAAGGCAGGACAGTTACTTTTATGTATTTTAATTTTGCACTTCATTACAATACCATCATGTATTCAGTTTCCCTACCTAAACTGTTGTAGATACAGATGACTAAAAATAGGTTTTAGAGATTGAATCTTTAACATTGTGAGTTATAGCTGAATCATCTGCCTGATATCATGGAGAAAATCCTCCTATCAGTCCTCATACAAAAATACAACATATTTTAAGGCAGTTATTGTCCATAACTAATTAGTAGACTAATATATCATGCATCCCTATGAAACATATCCAGAGAAAAAAATCCAAATACATAACTAGATATCAGACAAACAACATCACCAAATCATCCCCATCAACCACAAAACCTAAAGCAACATCGCAGGTGACCATAGTTCCTGTGTTCTTCACACTTCACTGTCACTGTCACTGCAGAGAACGACTCAGTGACCGATTAGCCAAGCGACAGCGCTGTACTACCCTACATCCTGGTCAGGACCTGGACCGTTAAAAGGAATGGTAGCACCAGGCAGGTCTCTGACACCAGATAACTCACCTGCAGCGTCTCAATCTGCTTTCGGATGCTGTTGTTAGACGGCATCTGGAGCGAGCCAACGTGAGAAAAAGATCAAATGACAGGAGACAAAGAATGTAGGGTTGGGGAGGGACACATGCAAGTCATAAACAAAAAAACAAAAACATAACCTAAACAAATATGACAACAGTGTCTTTACTCTTGTCAGTGTGACAGTACATAACTCTATGTACCCTCCATGACACTATTTTACTGAAATGAAACAAAATGAACTGTTTCACATGCCACATGGCTTAATAAGTGGCATGCTAATAATACAAAGTAACAGTTCATTTCTATTTGACATGGTGTAAAACATTTTAACAAAGAGTGAGCCTAGTCTTAATTTAAAAGTGAAAAAGCAAAGCAAAATAAGGTGTGCTGTGGTCTGGAAATCAGACAGTGGGACAGAGGAAACACATAAATATAAGGGTAACACACAAGGATGAGGAAAAAGACATTTAAAGATGTGAATGGAAAAGGAGTATAAAAAAAAGAAAAGAAAAAGTAACTGTTTCACCTACAAAGCTGACAAGCAGCGACACCCAAATCAGCAGTCCATTCAAATCCATGTCAAGCACACTCAAAATGCAAACTGCTGCATTTTAACCCTGTGGGGATCACACTTTAAAGTAGGGCAGCCCAATTATAGCATCAATTATAATCTCCATTAGTTGTAAAATACTTTTACCACCAATATTGATCAGGTTTCAGTGAACACAATTAGAACACATTTTTCACTCTTGTCATAAATACATCTGAGATCTTATTGTTCATGCATAGCATATTACATGCGAATGCATTATGAAAAGTTAATTATGCTGTATCTATTTTTTTCTTTGGTAACTTGGCTTTATTTATGTCAGTTCTTGTCTTTGCTTCTTGCTAAGTGTCAGTAATTGACAACCTAGTAGTGAGACTCTGGAATCCCATACTGTAACTTTAACTGTCATAATCTTTACCTTCTTTTAATTTATTCTCATTACCTTATTGTAAAGCCCTAAACCAAAACAGCTAGTTTAAAGGGGGGCTTACTATGCATCATTTTAGGTTCATAATTGTATTTTGGGTTTCTACCAGACCATGTTTACATACTTGATTTTCAATAAATACATTATTTTTCTCATACTGTCTGTTTGAATGAACTGGTTTTCCCTCTCTGGCTTAAACATTGTGTTTTAGCACCTGTCTCTTTAAGACCCTGTATTGAAAAGCCCAATCTGCCCTGATTGGTAAGTCTTTTCAGGTGCATCTGCGAATGAACTGTAACGGCACTGTAGCGACACCTATATATAGTATAGTTGTGACATCACAACCTTGCATAAGACGGTGAACATTTACCTGCACAGTAATTATATAGTACTTATACCGGATTTATAATAAAACAATACATGAACATTTCACTTTATTCAGTGTGGGACATTTAAGTTATGCATTTGTTGATTTTTAGTTCCTTTTAATTTAGTCCCTTTGGGGTTTTTTCTGTCCTATGTGTTCATATTTGTGCTGCTGCCTGTCTTGGCCAGTTCTCCCTTGAAAAGAGATTCTTAATCTCAAAGGGACTCTCTTGGTTGAGTAATAAATTGGTCTTTGACAAATTTTAAGAGCCGCCACAGGGTTAAAATCACTGGTTGGACAAAATGCCCTAAAATCACTAGAACCATCTCTACACTCGAGCCATCACACAAAGCCATAAAATTATCTCAATCACAGAATCAGGATCACCACTCACAAGAACGACTGATTACAATTTTCAAATTAAGGGAAGCTAAAGCAATCACAATGGTGAGGGAGAAATGCTGGAATGAGATCACTGAGAAGACAGACGGCCATTCAGAACCATCGGAAATCACCATCACAGAGACGCAAAACAGAAATCTATCCACCACAAGATCATACAATCTCCACAGAGGGCAATCAATGCAGAATGGAAAAGGCAGTCATTGAGTCAGTCAGTCAGTCAGTAATTTGGTCAATGAGCTTCTGGGATGAACTGGCTCCATGATGTCAGGGACAGGGGGAAAGTAGGTTTGATCTGTTTGTAATTGGTTTACAAGGAGTCATTAACAGACCTGAGTTAAAACAGCACTTGAGATAACATAGAATATGCAAGAAAGCATTAGCTTTGATTTAGGATATTTTTGAGGTTGAGTTTACAGATGACACACATTCCCTGTGAAATTAGATGTGGTTACAGAAGTAATTATTAGTGATTACTTTGTGCTTGTATTTTGTCCACTTTGTTTTAAAAAGCTATCATTTCAGCTCAAAAAGTCTATTTTTTACAATATGAAATCAAGTGCTATTCCTATCCAGATCTGGTTGTTGATTATGGAGGGGAAAGTACATTATGATTTTTAGACAGAACCACAGAGCACACCGTTCACAACCAACACAACTTCTTCAGTTCACTTCAGTGGTATTATAGCATGTGCTAACAATAGAGTATCATAATGCCAAAACTTCAGTTCTTTTTAACATTAGTAAATGTTGATGTTTTCATATTGTAACCAAGAACACCAAAATTAAATTTACGGTTTCATAACAGGAGTCATAAGACATCTGAGGTTCATATTGAATTAGGCACTGTTCAGTATGGTGTCCTAAAAATACTTTAATCTGAAGAATGCAGTCATTGTGCTTTAGAGCACAAGAGAAACTTTCTGAAAGGGATTGAGTGTAAAGGCTCAGGCTGGCAGTACCTTCAGGTGCGAGAGGCAGTTCTGGAGGAAGATGTGCCAGTTGTTGAGGAAGAACTGCTTCTGACTAACACACAGCAAGCATGTCACCAGGGGATACAGAGCCTGGGGAGATAAACATGGTCAGCATTAAGAAAAAGTTGATCCGACTACAGAGTCTGAATTTCTTTGTAAGCACATTTCCTTTTTATGATATCAGGACAAAAGAAATGTTGTGATCATAAAATCTAGATATGTTGGAAGCATACATAGAAAACAATTTGGGCAAAAGTTGGTCAGTAAACATAATAGACTCAGAGTGAGGTTGTTATTATTTTCAAATATGTCTGGATGAAAATTATGATAGACTGGCAAAAACTGGGGCCAAACATACAGGAAGAGTGAAACACAAAAGGTGAAGGAAGTAGTAAAGATGCAGAGTAAAATGAGGGTGGGGAGGAAGACAGAAAAAAATAGGACGATATTATTATTACCAAAGAGTGCTTCTTTCTGGAACTAAGGTCAAATGTCGTCTGGTACAGCATTTCCACAAAGTTCTTCAGGCAGGGCACATTGACTTCATTTTTCACCGCCTGAGGATAATTGAGCCGTTACCATGGATCTCAAATTGACTTAATTACATAAGAGAGATAAGAGATTAATAAGAGATTAATTCACCTCAATAAAAACAGTGGAAATTGTTTAAGAGGTTACTCACAGCTGCGACGGGGATGAGGATCTCAACAAAAAGGCCTGCTAGAGCATGTTTTATGTCCTTATCCTTAACTTCCAGGAAATA
Organism: Serranus cabrilla; assembly: GCA_903364295.1. Lineage (NCBI taxonomy): Eukaryota > Metazoa > Chordata > Actinopteri > Perciformes > Serranidae > Serranus > Serranus cabrilla. The sequence continues at coordinate 48,369 of CAFUXE010001109.1, forward strand.
TTGAGCACACTCCTAGAAAAGGGCAGCAAAAGCACACATGTATGAAGAACACAGAGGATGCATGCATAAAGAGGTAAACAGGAGAGTTTGTGCATCGCTTTCATAGCTTTCCTACTATTCACACAATCGCAGTTCAAGTGTCATGAAATTTTAAGAGCTTCTGAGATTTTTACATTAGTGTGATTCTTACATAATTTTACAGCAAAATGTCGGGACATTTGTGCCATTTCAAACAATGTACCTTCCGCATTGACTCAAATTGAAACTGAAACATTTTCAGAAGAGAAGAGAAACACACAAATCTCACACATGTTCAGGACAGTGTCCTGAATCAAAGTTAAGAATCAGTTATCATCTACATGGCAACCTTTGATTGTACTTTTCAACTTTCTACTTTACAAGAAAATCTTATTCTATCTTATACTTCACATCTGTCATATAATTATTATTTTGTTGAACTTTTAAATCCCATGCATCCAAATTAGACCCTCTTTCGCCTCATACTGCTTAAAGACAGCAATGCAGTTTAGCATCTGCTTTTCAACGAAATGTAAAATACTCTTTGTATATCATTATATTTTTCATACATCATAAGTATTATTCAAATTTTAAAATTGCAGTGCAGGATCAGCTTTTCAACATCCAGCATTCACACTGCAATTTCTTGAGAATTGGCCTTCTCTGGTTTGCCTTTGTTTTGTAGCACTTTGTAAGTGCCTTCACATCACAACTCCAAATTTAAATCACATAATGAATAAAAACGAAACAGTGCTGCTCACATGACAAGAAAAGAACCATACAGCATCCTGTTATTGTCATTTTTCCTTCACAGACAAAATCACTGAATCATCATTTTTTTAATTGTATTATTGAACAAATAGGAGAAAAACTTTATTGGTAATGGGTAATATCCTATACTTGAGAAACTCTAAAGGTTTACCATATGGGTAGAAACCATAATAAGTACTGAAACAGAGTGGTGGACATAAACCACAGCATGTTCCATTAACACAATAGGAAATCACAGCAGTGTTAAGAGAACAGGGAGTGTGTTCACTGTATAGAGATTAATGGAGAAGCTACAGCTCCAGTCACAGCTCTTTGCAGAGCCGGAAACACACATACACCCTCTTCTTGGCAAACCTCACCTTTGATCATTACTCATCTAGGTTTATGAGCCATTGCTACGGAGAGCTGCTGAGTTTGAACAAAGGGGCAGCAGTAAAAAAACAACAACAAACGTCTGCTATAATTTAGCAAACACACATATCAGCCACACTTACTGTGCATTCCTGCAAAAATACATGAGTGTAATTTACCTGCATGAACTGAAAAGAAGCCTCAAAATCCTCCACAGGATACATTTTTACCCGGAAGAACTTCATGCCCATGATGAGACTGATGATGCTCTGGACTACATAGGGACTCTGCTCTTTTTGCCTGAGCTCCTTCAGTTCTGTGATGAACTTCTTCCTCACAGCCTGAAACCTGAGCACACACACACACACAAAAGGTATATACATATACACTCACAAAAACCAGACCAGAATGTAATAAGCTGGAAAAGATTCAGCCAGTATTCTGCTATGGGGCAACACTAAGCTTGCTTACTTTGACTGTGTAAGGACACCGATGACCTCAGCATACAGGTCTGCGATGATGTGTACATTGCCAGTGTTGGGGCCACAGTACCTGTCAATTCAAGCACATGGAATCTTTGTTATGGAAGCTGACCAAATATCAAAACAACAGAAGAACTTTGCAAGTGTGTTTACTTGAATCAAGTTGCTAAAAATGTGCTAAATGTGCTTCATTTAAATTGTCATTAATAATACAGTTATATAGTGACACAATGACCATAGAGCCAGCCTATTGAAAAAGCTCATGCAAGGTTTAATTCTTGACAAAGTGTTTATTATCAGTGATTAATGGACAACAGGGAGGTTGCCTCCACACAGTCCATTACTTTCTGATAATGGACACCTCCAAGGGAACTATCCTGCTTATGCCATGGTCACTTGCCAAAGAAAAAAAATAAGGCACTTAACATATATTTTTATGTGTTTTGCAATTTAAATCTAAAGTTTTTTACAAGCCGCATCTCCATTTCCTGTTAACAACTGAAGGTTTGGCTTCTTATGCAATGGAAATGTTCACTATTCCGGTAAATGTGACAAACCTGAGATACCACTTGATAACAGGAGATATTTCTACTACACACAGAAGCCTTTAGCATAGCTATGGGCCAGAAAGTTAACATTATGCTTGCAAAATTCAAAGTGAATACCATTACGGTTGACATAAACATAATTCTGTTCACAGGATGAGGCAGTGTTATAAATAACTGTAACTGTGTCCCCGTTGCTACAGTTACTCATTTTAGACACAGGCTGATACTATGTAGCCATCACATTCATTTAGAACAGTGAACAGACTACTTAGCCAATACCCATTGTCAGGAATTAATGGACACCCTGCAACCAATCAGAATTGAGTATTCACCCAAAAGTATAAAAATAAATAAATGACTGCAAAGCTGTACCCACCAGTGAGAGCGCCACAGTAGAGTGTTTAATCATCAGCACTTCTTATTCATGTGTTATTCATCTGTGTAGTGTGTTTATCTGTGCATTGATGCTTACTTACCCCTCTTTGTGTTTAAAGTGCTTGAATGCCAGGTTTAGGACTTCGTGTACTAGAACATCTGGCACTGGATGAAGAGGAATCTGTGACGTAAACATGGAATCATTGGTCTTATTAGAGGCATTGATAGTCTTCATTCTTTCTCTTTGCTACCATTCATTATCCTCCCTACAGAAGCAAAGCCAAGGACAACTTAGCTCTGGTCTCCTGGGATTGGCTTTTAGTTCAGAATGTGGCATAAATTTGGACAGTCCACTTTAGAAACAAACTCAGTTGGGAGTTGGTCCGTTGCCATTGTGTTTATTTACTGTGTCCCCCCTGCAGGGAAAGACCTCACTAACAACACTGCAGTTCATTTCTGTACCACAGAAAATAAGTAAATCAAAAAAGGACCAACCTATTAAACAATAGTATTCTGTCTTAGTCTGCAAAACATGAATGAAACAATAAAACAAACTCAGTGTTGAATGCTGCACCGGCAGTTAAGCATATCTGATCATTTGAACAATAGGTAGCAATAAAAGGTCCTGCATCTGTTTAGCAAGTACGAAGGTAAACTGTAGTAATGCTGTGACTGAGTACTCATTATGACTTTATTGACCTCCAACAGATATCACATCAGCAGTAATAAAGAAACACTTCCACATCTACAGTAACAAGGCCCAAATCTCCAATATGGTCGAGCAGGAGGATCATGTCACTATTAGTTCAAACAGGTGCACAGCATTTCCCCTTTTATATGGAAACATATAAAGGCAGTGTAAATCAGTATACAACAGCAGAGTGTCAGATAGCTCACCTGTTTCAGAACTTCCACAGAAACTAAACAAAAAATGAAATCTATGGCTAAGTCCCTCCGTTCCAGAAGGTAATCTTTATCCCGATGCTGTTCATCTCTACAAAGAGGAAGAGGACATAATTATTGACAAGTTTTGAGCAAATTTTGACCCTATGAACACCACAACTTTCTGGCAAGTTTAAAATGAATGTTTTCTTTAAAATTAATAGCCACAATGACACCATATATTACAGCCAGAAACCGTCAAAACTGAAATTGTGGTTGGATCTTAAATTCCGAATGAATCATGCGTGATTGAATGCTTCAATCTTCGTGGGCACTTGGAAGAATGTTGTATACATGGATTCCATGTTTTTCCCCAATTTGTGTAAAATAGATTAGAATATAGACATTTAACTTGTGTTTGTGTTTATTGTTTGCGAAATATGCCATTGCCATGCCAAAACTGTGTTATTCTACACAAAAGACATTCTTGAGTTCTCCCTACTTAAGCCGTAATTGTGCTGTTGCTATAGGGGTGCACGACTAACATACTGCAATAAACAGTGAGTGAAATGTGACGGGCAGAAAAAACCCTGAAACTACTTTAGTTTAGAGGGTTTGAACTGATAAAAATTATAATCATTTAGAAGGCAGGCCAGTGTAAAGGAAAGCAAGATGAACAACTCACCCTTTGGACTTAGTACTAGAGCGAGGCCTGTACTCGTAGGACTCGTCTTCAGTGCCACTCTGCCGCCGGTACCAGTCGAACAGTGTGCGCAGTAGGGAGGGCAAACAGTGTTCTGCTATTGAGCTCATAGAGCTTATTAACTGGAAAACAAGAGCATACAAGCATTAGAATCCCTCAATATTACTAACAAACCTAGTATCCACAACATTTAGGCATTTTTAATGCACAACTCAAATATTTATACCTGTCAAATGTTGTAAAGAAGATAATGTCTAGAATGCTGTCCCACAAACAACAATTAAAAGTGGATATTCAATAACTGAATAGGGCTAGTATAGAGCGGAGGTTTTCTCACCTCATGGGTGACATATTGTGGCTATTGATTACAGCTGGGCGTGTAGTGTCGAGCACATCATACCAGTGCTGCCACACTACTGTGTAGCTCTATAATACATATGGCTCTGTGGTACGTTCATACGTAACAGGACAGGCATGCACTGTTAAATTCTAATCTGATGTGTTTTTGATTTACCATCTGTGATTGATTTCTTATTTGTCCATAGGTCGTAAACAAAGCAAATATAATAGCGCTATTTCCAAGCAATCCATCGGTACTTTGATTGCATCAATGATGATGCCAGATTGTCCCATTTAAAACTACCACTGTTTACAGCTTGACAAATCCAATGTCAGAGATCATCTAATGTTGCTCCTCAATAACAGCTATTTTCTTGTGAGTAAATCCTAACAAGTAAACAAGGAATCAACACTTTACCAACCTTAAGACTATAATTAATAGTTCAGACAATACATAAAACATGAGACAAGGTGGTCAGTATGCATGAACTATTTAAGTGAACCTGTGTGTATTTAAGGGCCAGTGCAGCATGATGAGGGAGGATGATAGATGCTCGGCAGGAGAGTTATGCAACTGCTCCCTTTGCCCTTATGGCACCGGGCAGATACACTCCAGCACCCAATGCTGATTTACTGCTGAGGATGACACAGCGATTCTACACTCTCACTTTTGCGCTCTCTATACCCATTTTCTCTCCCTCACTCACAAAAGGGACAGCTGGATCTATAGCACCATATCCTCGTTGGCTTTGTGTTGTGCTGAACAAAGCATTCTGCAGCAGGCGAGCCTATTGTATATAATTCTGCACCAGCTACAGATGAGGGACGGACGGGGCATTGAGTGGGTGGAGCTGGGGATTCAAATATTTCACACATACAGGAGGTAGGAGAGGACTGGAAATGGACCTCCTCATCATTACTATAGGCGTACTGACCTGGTCAAATTGTGCATCTTCCCCTCTCTGGAGGGATCGGGACAGGGGTTTCTCCTGTTAGAGGGGTGAGAGAGAGATA
>CAFUXE010001109.1:61718-78370 GCA_903364295.1 Serranus cabrilla
GAGAAAGCTGAACACAGCTTTAAGAGATTTTCTAATCTGTATACTGAAAAACTTTCCCCTTGCTTGAGTTGGTGGAGATATCACTTTAATAACACTGATTATTCAATAATATTAGTATAGTTATTGATATTGGATTTTTCTAGGATTGTTTAATCAATGAATGCAATCAAGTATCATTTTAGCAAATTATTTTCATTTTTTTTAAAATTATTCATTTAGCAAAATAAGCAGTTCCTCTATTGAGATCATAGAGAATTCCATAAGTCTTGTCATCATAATGAAAGGAACCCATCCCCCATATTAATCTATATTATTAGAACCCAAGTAGAACTCATGTGAGTCCCTGTAAAGGGTGAACCATACATTCCATATTTAGATAAGATTAATGTTTAGTCAGATTTTGTGCGGCTGAAGTCTCAGCAAAGCTATTTATTGTACCACCAGTAATACCACAACTGAAACCACTTCTTTAATACATCAACTATATTAAAAGTGTGTTTTTTGAGCTACACAAGAAACAGAGTTGGGTTTATGTGCAAGTATTAATGCAAGTAAACTAGATTGATGAATCAGCAGCAGCAGCTGGACAATTTAAAGTGCTCTGTGCATTCCACCTTTGTCCATCACTACATTTCAGCGAGACTGAGGAGGCAGCGCCTTTTTGATTTCTGATGTAATATGGGCTAAATGGGAAGCTAATAATAGGAGGGAACCAGAAGACAGATCAATAGTAGGGAAACATTAGCTGGCCCAGAGGGAAGCGAGAGGAGGGCATTAAAGGAGGAGAAAAAAAGGAGGGATAAAGATTGTGTGGAGAGCTACTAGAGGAGAAGAAAGAGATCTGGATGTTAAAATCTTTTAAAAAGTTGACAAAGATGGAAAGGATGAGTTGGGAGCAGAAGAGGACTTTAAATCCACCTGTGTCCTGCATCAGCAGATGCTCATCAATAGAAACATTATCTATGGGACAAACAGGAGCCAGTAGAACGATGATGAGCAGGGGGAGGAGGGTAGACTGCTGAAGAAGGAGGTTAATTGCTGCCACCTGCATACACATCAAACAAGCCTGGCTAAACCTGGACTAAACATAATCAGTCATCCTGACAACTCCATTAATAACCGCTTTTTTATACAGGAAGGAGATAAGAAATCTCTGAGTGTAGATTGGATTGCATGCAAGCATGTTCACCGCTGCACAGGTCTGCTGGCTGTGTGTGGTAGATAAGTGTGGTGGCCAAGTGTGGTATGTAAACATGCATGCACGCTTGGCAGGGTACTCACAGCTGCTACTCCAAGACTTGAGCAGAGATTTGATGCTGATCTCAAAGAAGACCGAATCCTGCAGGCTCAGCATGGTGGCTCTCAAAAGTTTCACCGGAAAAGGCACAAATTCTACACGGCTCCTGCCACTTTCATTTCACGAAACCCAAACATTCCACTCTTTTCAAAAATATACACCTCCCCCAGACTGGATACTACCCTCCACAGGTGCTAGTTAAACGCAGCATCCTGAAAGACAGTGTGAGCAGCTGCTGAAGAAAGAGACCCGAGAAGTGCTGTCAGTTTGTTTCCTCTGCCACCCAGTTCACTGAAGAGTGAAACTGCGCTGGGAGGAGAGAGAGCATAGCCAGCCGAGTTAGAGAAGTATTCCACCCCAGCACCCGCTGCCCATTTGCCAATCCACAGTCTCTCATCCCCGTTTGAGCACAAAAAAATCCAGAGGCGAAGGACAAAACTGCGTGAGAACTTTTGCTCCAGATAAGGCAGAAACAGCAGTACGCGACAGAAGTCTCAACAATGCACGGCAATATTCCCTCTCCTCTTCCTGTGTGTGTGTATGTGTATATGTGTGTGTGAGTGTGTGTGCCAGTCCTAGCCCACTAGCGCTGTCAGCCACCCTCCACCTCCCCCAAAAGCTCTCTCTCTCTCCATTCGCTCATGAACAGCCCCTCCTCTTCCCAGCGAGCTCTTGTTCTTTTACTGATGCCTGCTCTTTTCTCTCTGAGTGAGAGCGAGCTTGTTTCAACAGCAAACAGAGGGGGGGGCGGGAGGAGAGTGTGGGGGTGGGTGATGTCATCAAAATGCTGCGAGTGTTCTCTGGCTGTGGCTCAGCAATGCATACGCATGTCAGAGCTGCTACTGTGCTGCCTCTCCGCTGGCCTATCAAAACGACACTTCCTGTAAGCTCCACAGCAATACTGATGCGTCATCCCTGACTGCAGTAGGAGGCAAAGGAAAGAATGGGAGGATGGAAGAAAGAAAAAAATGGGAGGATAAATTGAACATGGGGAGGTGCAAACACAACGAGTAGTCCTACCTTTATTGTAAGCTCTGATATAAAATAATTAAAATATCATGCTCCTAGATAATGTGCCATACAGCACAATCTTCAAAACAAAGTAAACTGTACTCTAGCTGCACTGAGTTATGTCATTGTTTCTAAACTCAGATGATCAAGATCACAGCTAATCTATCTTCTAAACTAACCGTTCACACCCAGTGGAGTCATGGGCATTACATCATTGCTCTGTCCAAAAGCTACCAGGCAGAGTAACAAACAGAATGATACACAAACTCACTGCACAGTGCATTAGTGATAAAAGAGCCCACTAGGTTTGTGTGAATGTGTGTGAGAGAAACATATCTGATTCATGTGATATTTTAATCTTTTGTTGATGGCAGTTTTAACTGCTCTCGCAGAGACTTAAAAACAGATCTACGTGACATCAAGCAATTTGTAGTCAGGCGCAGGATTAAGTTTGTTAACAAAATATTTGGAGGTGAACTGGCAAGGCTGCAAAGAGACAAATGTTCTTTGTCTTCTTTTAGTTTAGTCTTCATTTCTCTCTCGCCCTCAGTCTCTCCCTCTGTCACATGTCCTCCACTACACAAGTTATGCAAAATGAGGCAGAGCTCATTGCAAACAAACAAAACACAAGCAAATGCTTTGTCAAGCCCTGGCTGGTGCTGCCCTGATGCAGGCTTCCACTGTGAAACTTGTAATAAACAAGCACAGATTCTTTAGAGCCCCACTGCGTATTTGCAGCAATTTGCATATTGCTCTACTTCATTTGGTGACATCTTGGACATTTTGGATACAGTTACATATGGTCTGTAAATCTTGGACAGACACCTTAAAGTTATTTTCTTGGTGATCAACAAAAGTCTGGTTTGTGGAAATTTGAACAGATTTAATTTAAAATTTGGCTAATTTGGCTAAAGTTTGGCTTTTTCTGATGACAGGAGGAGGTGACTCCACCAATGTGAAAACTTTGAGAACTTGATTCATTACCTCTGTAAACATTTTCCTTAATGAGTTAATTGTCTCATTTGCTTATTTAAGATTAAGATTCCCTTATTAGTCCCACAACGGGAAAATTCAACCTCTGCATTTAACCCATCCTTTTTACACACTAAGCTCAGGATTTCAAGTCTTCTTCAATATAGCATGATGTTTCATTTAGAGTAAAATAGATGATAAAGCAGGGTTTGCTTTAGGGCAGAAGTATCACACAATGTGTATTTTTAGTCCAAGAATTTTGACTTTTTCACAGTGAGTTTTCATTTCACAAACATTAACTGTCACATTTTGGTTGCCTAAAAATTGCATTCCAAATTCAGCATTTGGCTGGAATAAAAGACACAAAGGAAGATGTTAATTTAAATTACTGATGCAACTAGCTAACCATCTAGCTAATGTTAGCATTAGCTAATAACTTGGCGTCCTCATTCAAAGCTTCAACCTCTTGTTCAAATATGGTCACCTATGTCTCCAAAAAGCCAAGATGGCGAAGGCCAAACTTAAAATGCCAAACTTAAGGCTTCAAAACTGTAGTCGTAGAACCAATGGTTGATGTCAAAGCTATGTCCACTTCTTTGACACAGTATATGTACCCAACATAAGTGCAGTGGTTTATGAGAAAGCAGCTGGATAGCTGAACACAGCTTTAAATGTTGCTACAGTTTGTTTTTTTCAAATGTAATTGAAGAAGAAATCCCCAATTGCAGGATTTAATACCCACAGAGTACACTGCAACTGGTACTAGCCAAATGCTGAAGACTGACGCCTTTGACTCAACCTCCGGGGCAGCAGGAGGAAGGCAAATGTATTTGGCAGAAGCCTAATGTGTACACATTATGTTTAAAAAACAGAATTAGAGCACATATTGTCATCCTTATCAACAAACCAGTTCACACACAAACATTGAGAGACCTCTGCCGGCGCTGTTTTCTGTAAACCAGCTTTATTGTTTGAGGAATGCAGCAGAATAACTGACAACATCATCTCTCTGGGAACATTACAGCTAAGAGCTACTGTCCAACAGAGCTGATGTAAGATGAGGACCTCAAATAAACAACATTATAACTGACTTCCTGGAAAGAGGAGCTCACTGATTGAATAATCTCAACTAAATGCACGAACAAGGCAAGTTATAGTAGCTCCATTCACAAAGTAGCAGTGATTGACAGCTAGCCATCCTGTCTGCAGACGGTATAGGGGAGCTGCTCCTCCCAGGAGCCCACAGGGTGGAGGATGCATTTCCTGTCCTGGCCTCTCTGAAGGGCAGTGGTGGGAACAATAATCGATAGGAGCTGTAATTCAATCCCTGACCTCCCCAGTGGAGCCTGGGCTGCAGAGGACACGCCATTTAGATCCATCACAGCAGTCTGGGTATGCAGCACAACTCTGCAGCCTGCACAGCTCCTCACTTCCACACACTCCCTTGAGAACCAGCCATCTCATACTTCCATGTAATAATTATCAGGACACAAACTCTGTACATTTAGACTAGGGTTTCAAACCTTTTTACACACATATTGAAACACAGATTGGATCCTGGCCACCTTCTTCAGTAAAATACTCTGTAGCTGTATGACTGTGAATAATCAAAAACATCTTTATAAATAACTCCTTGCACAAACCACAGACACACTCAAACCCACTGACAGAACCTTTCTCCTCTGCTCAAGCAGAGAATGAACAAACTCATTTTTCAGATTTGCCTGGCAAATCAAGAGAGGCAACTAATTTCAACAAAGAGTCATTCCTGGGTCAAAAGCATATCGTCTCAGTGGAATGACGGAGCAGAATCTGAATTAAAACTCATCTTAAAACGGGTACAAAAAGGTCAGCTCATTACTCAAAGCACTTCTTAAAATTAGCTGTCTTCAAGTTGTTCACTATGGAGGGACATGTATTGGGAAAACTGGTTGGAGCAAAAGCACTAACAATGATTCACAGCATTTGTCTTCCCAGCTATGACACCATATTCCCACTAAGTGCCGAGTCTGCACTGAGCTGCACCATTATGGGGTTTGTTTCACTACAGTTGGCTAATAACTATTTAAGAAACCCGATGAATAAGTCTGTCCAGGCTGTCTGGATACACACCCTACGGACTGTTCAGACCTTGAGTACAGATGTACATCCCACCAGTGCACACTCATGCACAGTCACATGCTCCAAACACTCCCAAATCACAAACAGGAAACCTGCTGCACCCATTAACCAAATACCGTCCCAATCAAACCCTTCCCAAAACTTAGCTGTACGTCGTACAACTGGCTGATGTCACTGTGTGCAAAGAAAGACAAATGACAGAAAGAAAAGAGCAGCACCACCTTAAAAGCCAACTCAGGCTATGCCAGTTCTGCAACAAGGGAGTGGCACTCAGGATAATTAACCCTGCATTTAAATCAGAGCTGAGGTAAGAACACACCAGAATACCATCTCTATATACCTCTCCTTACCTCAACTACTGTAGTAATCACATCTCTTCTTTTATTACATAACTCACCATTGTGACCCCTGCCAACACGAGCATGATGAAAAAAGGAGAATTTTCTAACATGACGGATGTTTCCTAGTTGGAAAGAAAGAAAGAAGGAGAGAAAGACAGGAAAGAATTGAAAACAATATGCCCAATCCAGTCTGTGGGAATGTAATCTCTCTGTCTTTATATATATCAACATATTACCAGCATCCTAAACTGAACATAAACACATATACAACAGTTAATGGCTTCACATCTCAACAAGCCTCTAAACCAAAGCCCAGACAAGCCTCGTTGTTATTGTGGGTTAGTTTAACTAGCTATCTTATCTGTCCTCTTCTCAGAGGCTATGTAAGTAGAGCAGAAGGAAGAGTTATGTTTTAGCCATGAGCAAACACAAAGCAAGCATGCTCCGACAGGTAGCACTGCAAAAAAGCCATAGTGAGATACTGATGACAAGCCATCACCCCACCGCTGATGCAAATTGGCTGGCCTGCACGCACACATAATTCATATGTGGACACACATCTACTAAACCTTTAACTACTGTATCCATAGGTACAATAGTAGACCTACTCCAACGGATTAACATTGTCAGCACAACTCATTCTTTAGAAGAAACTTTCAAACTTTTGCTACAAACTCCATTGAACAGGTACAGGGCATACACAACCAGCGCAATAGCTAAGTATTACAACAACAAAAAAACCTGCATTTCAGGTTTTTCCTCATAGTCTCTGGTGGTCAGAAAGAATTCAAAGAACTATAGTCCAATCACTTGTTTGCAGTCAGTTTCTCTCCTCCTATGATCTCTGTGTTTAACCTGGAACAGGGCTTTGTACACACACTCACACCAGGTGCAGAAAAAGGAGTCCACTAACTTTTTGCCATCACTACCAATGTTAGCGTCTCTATTTCAGCAGAGTTGTTAGGCTGGGAAAAAAACGTGCATACAGGCGTCCAGACTCTTCCTTACCTGTGGCATTATAACATGACGAGTATGGTCACGTATTTAAAATTTAAGCATCCATATTGATTCTTCTGACATCCCTAAACATCACTACCATCGGCCAGCATGATGCAAGACCACATCAAGGTCATGACAGCAGTCCCCCAATATTAAAGGGAATGTATGTCATGTATAGATGAATGTACCAAACAACCAAGTAAAAAGACACTCTTCATTCATAATCAAAGAAGCATTCAACATCACAAGACCACCCACAAAATCACAAGCCTCGATATATAATGTGATGATATGTGAAGCTTAAAGCCAGACCAGCATTGGCTGCAGGTTCTTTGCTGTTAAAGCTGCTTTAATTTATTTGCTTGGCCACCACACTCTGGGCGGCAAAAACATATCTTACATCATCGTCATCATCATCATATAAACTTGTTTACCTGTTAGCAAACAATTACTTATTCACTTCACTATATGCATCCAGCAGGCAGACTGCAACATTAGCATTCATTTGGAATCTTTTAGCCACCTGACACTTTCATTTGTGAGTCTTTAGTTGGGTGGCGTAAAGTTAGTTAAGCAGAGCTTGTTTGCCAATAATAAGGTGTGTTGGTCATTGGTAGTCAATAGGTCAAAATTGAAATTTGGAAATATACAATATTGTGTATCACTGTTGTGTTAATCATATAAACTATTAACAATTTAAGAGATAACTATCACCATAACAATCTTTTTTTGGCAAGATAAAATAAATATAATAGGTTATATTGTAGCCCAAACTATACTTCCTCCAGCTAGTGTGACTTTACATTCGCACACCTGACAGAGGACCAGCTTCCACCCAGTGCTGTCTGTTAAAATGTTGCTGTAGGTCACATTTTGGGGAGGGTGGTGCTAACTAGGCTGAAAAAAATTATATTAAACTTGATGTTTAGAGACTCCAGTATAAGATCTGAAACAAACAGATTTTTTCATTATGTACATTGCATTGGATGTTAATGTTAATGTTATTCTTTATGAAGAAAAAAGTATAACTCTAATGCAGATTATCTAAATCTCAGCTGTTTCATTTCATTGTGTTCTTACCATTATCAGACCAGGGTTGGAATAGACACCAGTTACACAGCACAGCAGCATTTCAATACAACTAAGACTGCACTATAGTGAGTGCTGTGCATCTAATCCATTTGCGTGCAACCTCAGCATTTATACAGTATTGCATATATACATTCTATGTATGTGCTTGTTAGCATTTAAGCATTAAGGGGGTGGGGATGCAGTGGTGCTAAAGCCAACCTTTGGTTACATGTTAACAAAGCTCAATAAGCACCAAACAAAAAATGTATATCATAAAAAGGGTTTAGTAAAGATGAACACAAAACCAATACAGATCCTTTCTGCATCAATATGCAGGCGAGTTAGTTGTACCTTTTAGGCGGATTTGGTTCCTTCGGGCAGGTGTGGAGGACCTGATCCCAGGATCTACCGTTATCATTGTTTCTCCAGGAACCTCCTCAATGGTCTGTCCCATGGCTAGCAGGCCCAGTCGTTTCATACGAAGGAGCCGGGGACCTGTCTCCCTCGGTAAGGCTCCCCCATGTTCAAAGGACCCTTCCCCTGAGATGACAGCCGGAACCAGGCTCTTCAAAAACTCCATGTTCAACAAGACTCTTCCCGTCTTTCACTCTGTTGTGTAGTCCAAAAGCCTGTGCCATGCCATTCCCCAACACAAACTACCTGTCTGCTTTATCTACCCCATTTAGAGACAAGCAAGCAAACTTTGCAGTTCCCGTCTCCAGCTGCTACCTTTATGGAGCAGCTCCACATTTACTCTCTGTCAAGTCCTGTATGTGTTGGCCCTGAGATCTACCCTTAAAGACCAGGAGAGACACTACCTGTCAGGCTCTCCAAAAGTTGTCTGTCACGTTGGCTAGCTACGGTAAACAGCTTCACCTCTTCTAGTTAGTTCAGACAGAGTGAGAAACTTCTTACGCTGCAACATTACCTGTCTGCTCACAGTGAACAGAGAAAGCAAACAGACATGGCACTTTTCATGGGTCGTGATGTAATTGTGAGTGGGCAGGGCTATGTTTGAGTGCCAAGCACTATCTGGGGTGGGACTAGAACATGTTCCACAGGAGATAACATAAGCCTGGGCCACCAGCCAATCACAACAGAGACGACACAAGCCACACCCTACAGGCCTGTGTTGCTCACCAGTGAAAGAGACCAATAGAGGAGGAAGACGATTGACAGACACTAGAAGAAGTAGGAGAGCCTCCATGGAGCTGGCCACATTGGTCCGCCTGCTTTCACTGATAGCCCTTATCATTGTCGGAATGGTGTGACTTGTTAGCATTCATACACAAACAAAATGCTTGTTTGCTTTGTTACTAACTTACTCAAATAACAAGAGCATCTGTCCCCTTGCTTTCACTTCTGCTCGACTGCGCTGAGCTATTATGAAGAGAAGCAGAATGAGCAAAGTGATGGGGTCTGTGAAACGGGGTGATGACAGACTGCTGTGCTCTGCTTGGCTGCACAGCTTGTACCTGCAGCAAACTCAAACCCTTCCAAATATCCCTCGCTAAGGAGTGAGAAGGGCTACACTGTGCTGACTCTCATAAAAGCCTGCTGCCTAAAGAAATCATCAATTTGCTGTTCTAAGGGACTGAGTGCAAAAATTAATAGGCCATCTAAGCAGCAACATAGCAGGTCCTCAACAGCAATACAAAGCTGTAACACTCCACAAAAATTAAAGATGACTGTAGCACCAGTGTGCAGCAAACTGTTAAAATACCTTTAAGATAAGCCTTTTCTGCTGACTCACCCTTAACAATACACAATAACACAATTGCACAACACAAAACAACACCATTTTTTTTCTTATTCTAATGAAGACTCCATTAAGCATTTTAATATTAATATTGAATTAAGTGACTCCGTGTAATGTACAAGGGCTGGTAGTGCTACAGAACCCAATGGGAGTTAAGACTCAGCTTTGCAGCTTAACTCATTATTTTTGGTTCTGTGGCCACACATAGACCCTATGGTTGAGTTTCCTGGGGCTCCGTCAAACTCCTCTTATACAACACTAGCTATTCGTATCTAGCAGGACAAGTAAGGTTTATGCTTCCTGTTTTGCACTCTATACCATATCCCAAATACGGGCACACACTGCCACTCCTGTGCTGATGTCGTCATTTGGAGCCATATTCTGTGCAGCAGTGATTGCATTATTAAGGTTCTGACTTCCCAGACACCCGACCAACCAATGGCAAGTCAATCAAAGCTTGTTTTGGTTTCTCATGAGAACATGAAATGCCAACAGTTTCATTACAGTATGTCTGTTAGTTAAACTCTTTTTGCTCCACATGTTCAAAAATTGCATAATGCAGATTTAAATTTTGTACAACAATGCATAATGGCAATACAATTAAAAAGTGACATTGCACAATAACAATAAAGTGACTGAGTTTTACAAAAGAACCTGGGCCAAACTATTTAAATTAAATAAATTGTATATAAATAATCCATGTAGCATACGCAGCAAAAGGAGGGATGTGGTAGCCACTTCACAGAACACATGAAAGAAAACTAAAAGATCTAAAAAGTCAAGGCACCTTCAAGAAGTATTATAGTGCTGACGTTTTAAAGTGATGTGTTTTCCAGAAAAGAGATCGAAAGCCATTCAGTGCATCATTACTGAATGGTAAGCTCTGTAAAGTGGATAATATTATGCGTTGTAATGATATTTAGTTCTCTTACACATTCTCATGCTCAGGTTACCATCTCCTTCAGTGAAAAACAATTTCTTCAAGTAAAGATACTAAGGACCAAATGCATTGTGTGCAAGACCAGTAAGTGTGGTCAGAAATGTATTAAGGAAGTGCTTACACCCCTGCACTGCTGCAGCGTGTGAAAATTTCAGTGGGATGATGTAACGGTTTTAGTATAACAGAGCCTGAAGGGAGGAAGTACAAGAAAAACAAAAATCCCTATTCTCTCTATTTATTACCCCATGTGATTTCTCAAAACACTATTCAAAAATAGGAGTTATTTATTCAACTGTGTTTTTTCAATACATTTATCCAGCACCAAACGTTGCTTGCAGAGTAAGCACAAAGTGGAAGAATGCAATGATAAATGCAGTGCAGCAGTTTTGTGAAAACTCTGCCCTCTAGAGGCCAGCTGGCAGAAAAGCACAGCGAGCAGCACTAATTGTTGAAATCTACTGACAAGCCCCAGATTGCTGGGAAAAAAAGAAAACGCTCAGCAAGATTTGATGGCACGCCACCAGAAAGCTTTTTAGAGCTGGACTCTGGCTCACAAACACTTCTGCAAAAGGCTGGACTCTGAAAATGCTCCATTTGTCCAAAGCTGTCAATTTTTTGTTGAATGGAATGCACTTTTTCTCCTGATAAAATTACATCCATTTACTGTTAAATCAATTTTGAACCTTTAAAATCAACGAAAAAAGTTATTAATAAAAATGAAACAACATTAAAGGCCTAACTATAAACATGCAATTTCAAAGAATGGTAGTCTTTGTTTAATAGTTCAAACTTTTTTGATCCCACTGGGTATAGAGAGCCAGCCACTGCTGGAGACCATAGACCCCTACACAATTGGAATTGATTTGTAGTTGAGCGTTGGATTTATCCTTTTATATATACAATCATTCTACAACACTACTACAAAATAGTGGGTCCATTAGCATTACGTACATTGAAGCACGACAACTTTTGTGATAGAATCTTTCATGTCATTACCTAACTGACACGACAACTCAGAACTCGATTAAACTGTTAATCAAAAAATACTAAGGTGAATTACTGGGATTTTATTGACAATTATTATGTTACCAAAGACAAAACACAATCATATCAGGCACCAGAGAACACAAGAAATTTTGCTTTAAGTTGCATGGGGGATGTTTGCTGGGATAGCGCAAGACAGAGGCCGAAGCAAAGATGCAGAGAAGCTGAGGCAGCAGATCCTGGTCGAATCACTAAATGAGTCAGAGAGAGAGAGAGAGAAAGAGAGAGAGAGAGAGAGATAGAGAGAGAGAGATGACTGATGAGGCAAAGATAGCCATCACCCGGCCTGAGCACCACAATGGTCAGTGGAGGCAGCTGTGGTTTGTTGGGGCCAGGTCTGTGGTGCTGTTGAGTTAGAACAATGCTCCTGCACAGGAGGCCCAGATCCCAATCAGCCCAGGAATGTGAAAGAGGAAGCTCTGGGAACAATGTGCAACGTTCCTATGCCATTCTGGGTCCCACCCGCCTCTGCCTTGTTCTGCTTTCAAGCAGGAGAAAACAGGAAAACTAGTGGGCTGGGGCCCAGAAGTCAGAGTGCGTTTTGCAGTCAGCTGGGAGGGTCGGCCAGTACTCTGTCAGCACAACAATGCTACAGTCACGTTGCTCACTCTGGGTATGCATATATCTGAACTGCTACTCCACCACTTGATGTCAGTAAGCTGTTTGAGGGCTATGTCAGGCAAACTGAATACCAAAACAATGTCGTACTGCCCTCTAATGGTGCAAACAGCCACCACACCACAACCCACAACCCTGCCTTCCTCTGCAGGCCTCTGATGTGTAACCTGAAATTATGAAGCCATAAAATTAAATTTTTGCTCATGTGTGTGGGTGCAACTTCTTATGCATTTAAAGTTTTTAGAGTTTACATGGTAATTCCAACTTAATTTTACCTACTGCAATCACAATTTCAAGATTCAATTCTTTTACTAAGGCTTGATTTCCGAAATCATAGTGCTGTCTATAAACTATTCAGCTGATGAACACCTATATATTCATTCCACTGTGGAAACCCAAATTAAATAGTTTCTATACAGTATCTGAAACTGTATGCATGTGTGAATACTACACTGAAAAGACATGTAAACATTTGTCAAATATTCAGTATTCAACATGGAAACAGTGCCACCTTTTTTTTTTTTTCACTGTAGCGAAATAACACTGAACCGGGACTTCTTTGTACATTAACACCCAGAGTGAGGACACATTTTTCCTTTCCGTTCTTGCTTACATTATATCTTCACAGCTTCTGTTTGATTAGTGCTACTTTGTCCATCCACTCGTAGGGAATCTACAAGCTAGTTTTGTAAAAGTGTTTCTTCTGCAAACAGGAACAAGAAATGCAACGTTCAACATTCAGACACGGAGACAAAGAGATCAAGCTGGCCCCGGCCAGTCCTGATTGACAGTTGTGAGGCAACCCACAGAGAACTTGGTTGTCGCTGCTGAAGAATGCCAGAATGTGACCTAACCAGACCATGCATTAAAATTACCCTTTTCTTCTGTCCTGACCAATTGCCATTCTGAAATGACGCTCCCCTCCCAGAGGCTGCAATAATATGTAAAAACAGCAAAGAGGAACACACTGGTGCAATTCAACTTCACAACCTTCACAGTTCCTTTCTCAAGCAACATGACTTTTAATCACAGCTCACTTTTTTGTGGGATGTTGATGTTTAGAACTTCAACTGAGGGTTACATTCTGCAAAGCAGAATAGTGGTTATTTCCTAAAAACATGTACAGTCAGGGGACCTTCAAGAAGTATTATAGTGCTTACCTTTTAAATGAATGCGTTTTCCCAAAAACATATATAAAGCTATTGAAGTTTGTGCTAGATCAGTTGCGGTAAACTCTGTAAAGTGTTGAATTTGTAGTTGGACATGGACATGGACATGCATCATATTCCATAGTAATAAAGAAGCAAAAAGTGCTCTGTGCAGTAGCGGGTGCAAGCATGTTGTAAGTTTAAACTAACTTCTGCCTTTCTTGGTCACTTTGGTCTGCATCGCCACATATCCCAGCATGTTTTAAGCAGCAAATTAGTCGCCTCCCATAGACAATGAATGAGTGCAAATTTAGGTGGTTCACCATAATACTGAACATAACCACCAGCAAAATACCACTGCTAATGAAATCCATAGCATACTTTATATCCAACGTGGTTTTGTCTCAACCAGAATGCTGTTTTGTAATTATAATCTACTAAGAATTTTCCAAATATTGTATTTTACATTTAGAGCTTAAATATAAGATAAAATAGCTTACCCTATCCTTCCCCTTTGGCGGAAGACTCCCCAAGCATCCGTTCCACTAATCAGCTCTATCTGGTTACTACTTTTACATAGCGCACAGGCTATCTGATCTGATACAAACACACTCCATTTGTTCCTTTTGTCAAAAGCTTCACTCTGTGAACTGTGAGGGAAGTTAACTAAAGAATGTTGGTGTATTGGTTGTCATTCCCCTCATATGACTTTCACACTATTTTTTTTTTTAGATTACTGGTTTTCCTATTAATTTGTTTGTTAGTTTAATTAAATCCATTAATGCAAGAAAGTTGTCATTTTTCTGTCACATGGTTATAAGCCAAACCACCAGCCTCTGTGTCACCATAAATAAATAATCTGCACCATATCATAGATCTGACAAATATGCTCTATAGACAAAAGAGTACTGTAAAAAATGTAATTTAAAACAGTTGCCCTATATGGAGATACTGTATAATGACAGACAGGGAAGAATGAGGTATTCCTCACCTTATGACTGCAGTATGGACAACATTATTGGACAGAATAAAGTGAAATTGTCCAAGCAATACTGCAAGAAGTGTTTGGAAACTAAAGGCCTCCATGAAAAGACTGAAATTTCTACTTTCAGAATACAGCAAAAGAAAAACAAGGAGATTAATCTAACACCCTGTTCATTCCCACACTACTTAGCTTGCAGTCTCAGATAAAACCTAAACCACACCACACAGTGTAGCACGGCCCACTTAACCCGTGTGACGTACCTTAAGGCCATAGAGTAGGGTCTGGAACTGGAAAAAAAGGAGGGTCCACAAGTTCACTGCACAAGAATCTGAAACAGAGAGCATAAAAATGATGTATTTAACAACAAAGCAACACAGGAAATTTTGTCTCTGAGTGGCAGTCTGTGTGCCCTATTTTCAAGAGATTTGATGCTACATTTATCTAATTTAAGTTTGTTCAGTAATGACACAGAACAACTTCCTGTATGACGACTGAGCTGTAAAGGCGGAGTGTTGTTGCACAGTTCAGACTCTTGATAACAGCAAAGTGATAGATCAACTGTTGGCCTCAGCCTGGTTTGCCCTGTACTGGGGACAGGATTAAAACCACCTCCTGAGCAGAGTAATAATCTGAAGATTACCCACTACATCCAAGAGGCAGTTACGTAAGCGATCAGAGCCTCCAAAACTGTACTTTCCCTCCAGTTTATCATCACAGTGGCTGAAAGGGGCTCCTTTTATAGTCAGGTAGCCTCATGTCTAGCCAAACAAATGTCACTTGCCGTCTTAGAGCAGAATGTAGCATATTCATAACTTTGAAAACAAAAAGATAGGGTACAGCACATAAATCAGACTGACATGAATAAGAGAAACCTTTAACCATTATCAAACTGCTGTCAAACAAAGGAAGGAAGAACAAGCCACTGAGTCACACAGCAGCCAGACAGAGAAGTTGAGGTGTGAGAACTTCCACCCTAGCACTGAGGACAGATGGTGAGTATAGGTCAGTGTAGATACCAAGTCAAAACAAAACTAAACAAAAACCATGGTGGCCCAAAAGTCGTGTTGCAGCGACATACCATCATACATACCTTATCCCACCCACCACAAACACAGTAAAAAAAAAAAAAAAAGAAGAAAATTCTCAGATGCAATCACTCACTTCTCACACTGACAGACCTGTGAATAATACATCTGGCTTCCTGTTCCAACCCAGCGACTCCAAAGAACAAAAAAAAGTGTGACCACAGAAAAAGGGTAAGCCAAACCCTGTGCACGTCCTGAATGCTGTAGCGAAATACAGCCACAGACTAAGCTCCTGCTCTATATTTAGGATCTTAAACACACGCGTTTCTCTGGTAGTACAAAACATATCTTTTATCTCGACACAGCAACCAAATTGTGTAAGGTTAAGGTGTCTAAACATTGTGCATTTTGATGTAACTGCAACACGCAGGAAGGGCTAAAGGTCAGCAGAGAAGAACTGGTCCGATCAATGGTTAACTTGACTCATCTAATATCACCCTGCACACAGCAAGGATGCTGCAAATAGGAGGCGGATAGTCCATCCAGGAAATAAGAGCCCTGACAAAGGCAAGATTGTCCTGTCTCATTTCACTGTGTTCCCTTCAGCTTTCTGCCACATATCGATTCCAGTAGTCGGCAACAGCTGTACAGTTTCCTTCAAGCTCACCCTATGAATGAATCACAGTTGAACATCAAAATTTAGAAATTAACTCAAGAGTGTCTAATGTGATGTATTTGCTGTACTTGTCCTGAAGAATTTTGAATCACTCAGTCAGAAACAAGCAGAGAGTGCGACAGTAAGTTGGACAAAAGAGGAATAGCCTATATCTGGCTCCCTCCAACAGTAAATGACAGGCCTGACCCTGTTATAATCACTACCTCTTGAGCGGAAACATTACTGGCTTCTTCCGACTGGGAAGGGAAGTGCATAAACAAACACCTTTTTGCATGTTACAACAGATATCCCTCTTATCTTTTTCTCGCTGTAGCTGACATGTATAGCCGGAAAACATGACAAGATTATTGTACTGTCAATGATCTAACATGGCAGAAATACTGGAAACTCCGCTGAGGCCGTCTTGAGGGCAAAGGCAGGGTGGTTTCTTTGGCGAAGGCAGACCCAAACATCAATTATGCTCCAAAAACCTCTCTCCCAAAGCCAAGGATAATCTTCTTCAGCAGGGCTCAATTATGGGCTATTTCTAGCTAGACTCAGACCTTATTGTGTGCTACATCACGCCAAGTATTTCAACTGAATCAATGAAGAGAATGCTGTATACATGTAAACCAGAGTAAGTAATGTTATGCTATAATTTACACA
>CAFUXE010001109.1:78391-90382 GCA_903364295.1 Serranus cabrilla
AAAAAAAAAAAATTGAAAACAATATTTTTAACCTAACTAATGTGGGATAGTACCCATATTTATTTACATTTTTTGGAACCATTTTGTAACAACATCACTGCTTTCAATCATTTACCAACACATGAATATTGTTATCTTCACTGTGAACTTCCCAGAAGAATGAAAAGTCTTAGTTCTCTAGAGATACAATTTGTGTTGGAGACAATGCTCACTGCAGAACAATGCGAACATAGAGATGGATTGGTTGGGGACAATATTTAATTTAATAACAAGGTTTTCAGCCAATTGTATGGGCAGTTCTTCAATGTCTAATTTGTTCAGTTTTCCAGTTAATAATTTAGCCATGTGCAAATGCAAACCCACACACCTGGATCCAACTGGTCAGTCTATGTTTAGATAAGAGGTCATCCACTATAATTTGGCCAAATAAGTGAAAGCTCATATTCAATAACACTGAGACCTCAGATAGTTTAGAGAAGACCAAACAGGATTTCCTGAAGTAGCTTCTTTTATGGAACCAGGTTCACCACTGTGAGGTCAAAGAGTATAGAAACAGGTGCTTAACCAGCCAAGGTATTTGTGAATTTGCAGGTTTCAAAAAGAAAGAGAAAACGACTGCTGAAGAAAATGCTGCAAATATGCACATTGCTGGTAATATGACACAAAAAAACTGTATCACTGCTGCAGAGTTCAAACACAACGCAAGATACAAAAACAAGAGTTGAATATAAAACAAAAATTAAGAAATCAATTTGTTATTTTTGTCTCGCATAATATTTTTGTAGTCACCACTGAAATGCTGAGTTAACAGTCAATCCTTGCAGGGGGCAGCTTAGTGAGGGGCCACTGTGGGGGCGTTTTACAGAGCATGGTTTTTCATCTGCATGCTCTTCAATGTCATTAATGTCTTACCAGATTAAACCAAACACACTAATTCACTGGAATTATGCCCCAGATAACCACAAATAGATAGCAAGCTGCAATCTAGGGGGATTCCCTCTGGTTTGTGCGTGCTCAAGAGCATACACTACACATCTGTACTGCCATCAGAAGCTTATCCTGGAAGGGACAGGGGGGGGGGTCAGCCAGTTGCAATTACCAATGATCTAGCAGGCCGAGGCAAGCACAACATTGCAAAGTCTTGTGTATAAATGCCTAAACTATGCATGCAACTTTGTAGCTGCACTACTGCAGTGGCCATCTGATATGGTACATTGCAGCAGAATCAAACACTGTTAGAAAAAGAAATGTAATTCACATTCTAATAATCTCACTTTTTAATGCTAATTTGCACAACAGAGCTCTATACTGATAGCACAGTCCACCCTCATGTGGACCCATGGGTGAACCAAAAAATGACTTTTCTTCTGTCACTGTGCTTTCCTCTGAAATAGCTTGGCCATCTCCACCTCCAGCCACACAGTAGACCGACCAGATTCCTCTCTGTCTGTGTGCTTGTGTCTCCACAGAAAATGAACAAATGCTTCATTGTGTGTCTGATGCACTCTAAACAAGGAGAATGAAGTCCACAGAGGAATGTTAGATGCAAAGCTGACAGTTCTCTTACTGTTGTGCCAATGTATAAGACCAACCATGCTTTGGCATGTTATGGCTTAGCTGATACCTTCAATCACACCATATTTCAAAGTTTGAGCTCACACAAACATGTGTTCCCCTAGGTAAAGCAAAAATAACGCAGCATTATTTCACTCCTGTGTGTACAAGATTCATCTAGAGCATTAAAAACACTATTTTAACTGACCCGCTACTGCGGGCAAACATATCTGTTGATGGTTTTGTTGTCTGACATCGAAAGCAACACCACCAAGACAACCAAAAAAGACACATAGCCAGGTAAAAACTGACTTGCAGTAGTAAGGTAACGTCCATGGTAGCTTTTAGTTAGCAACTAGCCTGGTGTTAATACTGTATTGAGCAAACTGCTAATGTTGAGCAGAGGGCTAGCTAGCAGCAGCAACTTAGCTGACCTGCCAGTTATCAACTAACGTTATAAGTTAACGTTCAATATGCTAGTGCGGTAGCAATGTTAACAACCCAGCTAGCTATTTGGCAGCATTAAAACTAATGACAAGGAATTTAAACGGTGCTTACGGTTTAATTTGTAGGGTAGCTAGGCGATTAATTAACACAAGCAGAGGAGTCAAACTCCTTCTTTAGCATGCTACGGCAGCCAATTTTGTACCACAGTTGGAGAGCTAACGGCAAAGTTAATCACGGAACTTGGCGTAAGCCAACGTTAACAACATTAGACTGCATCCGCCGTGTCCTCAATTACTTCAATATTCATAAAGCTGACGTTACTCACAACTTTTCTTTCCTCTCCCTTTAGTTGAGCTAGGTAGCTAGCTTGCAGACGTTCTTTTCATTTGCCGAACAAGCTTCAACGTCCTGGCCCTCCTCCATTGGAAGGATTTGCGTAGTGGTGTGATTTTTTTTCTTAGGCTGTTTCGGTGTTGGGAGAGCTCCACTGTCAGAACAGACGGTGGCCTGTTTGTCCCGCCTCCTTAATGTTGATTGGTCGTGATGTTGTACGCCTACATAAAATACAGCTTTCTATTTCACCAAATACGTGGCAATCCGGAGAAAATGACTTGTTGATTGGATGACGTCCTGGGTGACGTTATCATGGGTCCACTTTTTATTTTGACCGGCGTACACCGAAACTTGCACTGGATAGGCGGGTACTCTCGGAGTCGAGCTGCAGAATGGGCCAGAGGAATTCTGTGTGCCTACATCACTCAGGGCCTCAGATTTTTGTCACAGTCTATGCTCATGGCAGGCATGAAGACTTTCTGTGAAGTAAACGTTATTTGAACACCACCTATACAGCAGAAAAGGCTGAAAGTTGTGAAAATAAAGAAAGGTTTATCTACAATTTAGAACTAATGGCTAGATCCTTTACCCCCTATCTAACCAGCATTTAGACATTTATACTTAAATTAAGTATATATTACTATCATTATTATCTACTGCATAGGCCCAGTCTACCAGGCTGTGTCACAAAGAGTTTGAAAACTGCAGGTCTCTTTTCTTGACTTTTTGACTTAATAATTAAAATTACTTGCAAAACTATAGTTTTTAAGTACAATTATTTAACTTTATTATCTTTACATTATTATTGAAATTATAATTATTTAATTTTATTCTTTAACAACCCAGCTCTCTGCTGGTATATTTCTAATGTTGTCTAGTATTTTACCTAGACTGCAGCACAGACGTGTTAAATTACAGTTATTATTGTAGCCAGAAACACAGACAGAGCAAAACTCACAGCTGCAGTGTAACTGGTTAATTCTGCTGCTTAACACTGAGGACCCCAAAGGTCATTTCACTGACCTCTCAATCTTTGCACAGTAGCTGAAATTCTGTAAAGCCACAGTTCTCAGTAGTCATAGTGGATGACTCACAGATTCACACAGCTGTATGAAACTACTAAACTAGAACACTGAGCGTATGAATAATGAGCCATAATTGAACTGAGCTTTCAAAGGAAAAATGCTAAGTCAGTACTTACTTTAAATCCTGAACAATAAAAAAAAAATCTATATGTTAGAAATCCTGGAGCTGATCCACATTTCAGCCATAATAAGTTAAAAAGAAACAATATAAAATTATTTTTCATCACCTATTATTATCATCTTCAAATAAGTTGGCATAAAGCTATTTATGTCCACGTAAGACTGAGACATCTATATCAATGCACATATTTATATTAAGGCGTGGCTATTGTACTGGTGTCTACAGGACTCTATGAAAGGTCAGTCAGAAGGCTCAGCCCTACAGACCTCTGAACAAAAAAGCTCAGCATCTAACTCAAGTTCTCAAATCTGCTTCCGTGCTTTAAACTCTCTAAACTAGTTTGCTTGCTTTTCAGAAAGTGAAAAAACATGATGAAGCAGCTTTTAGTCTCTATATGTACGTGAGATTTTTAGTATAGTTCCAGACATAACTTATGGCGTTGTAAATAGCAAATACAGTATGAAAATGCAGACTGACAAAATAGATTATGGTCTGAACTGGTCAGTCAAACTGCTTAAAACAAATAATAGTAAGGAATACAGACTTGTTTCATATTTTAAGCAATATTTTTTTCATTGTTTGTTGTTATAAAAGTTTAGTGCAGCTGATCATGAAACCTACTTATCCTTATGTTGCACTGCCTGGAGAGACTTTGTGCTTCTGTAAATGTTACACAGATCTTTGACTGAAAGGGAAGTAGCTCCATCTAGTGGCCTGTGCATGGTTTCTACTTGATGAATATGATGTACAGTACAATACACAAAAACAATCAAAACATACACAAATTATATGCATATTATAATGATTTATAGCTGAATGTTTTATAGCTGCAACTCGTAGAACCCCACTGACAGTCAATCCTCCCGATGCGGCTGAAAAATAAAATGGAATACATTAAAAGAAAAGTTCTTATTGGAAACATTTGCAATTTATTTATTAATTGCTACTTTATGAGTTTGTGGATATAGTGTATTTCATTAGTTACCACCTTGCCAATTTACTTTTCTAATAGCCATGTCAACATAATTCATTTACCTTTACATTTTCGCTTGTTCTGCAGGTGCATCTTCAGCTTTTTTCTTACATTCTTCACACACATGGTGGCAGGATCTGTTGGAGTAACATTCTGATCAGTGACATGCAGATGCATAAGGAAATGTGTGATTATTAGGATATATTTCTTAAAATATTCAAGCAGAGGTGTTGCAGCAGAAATATGACAGATCACCTGTCAAATCAATGGATCAAAAGTAATTTATCTTGTCAAATGAGAACAAAAAGGAAGTTGTACAAAGAATGTTACGTTAAAAGGACAGTTCATCCCCAAATAAAAAATGCTGATTTTTTTTTTCTTATCTGTAGTCTATTTATCAATGTAGATTATTTTGGTGCCAGTTTCTAATCATTACCTGATTACTGAGAATAATCTACAGACCTTGTTGGGAGCACTTTTAGGCAGGAACTATTTTCTTTCTCTTCTAAACAAGTTCTGTGAATTATCTTAAGTAATTGGTCAGGATATATGGCACAAAAAAGTAGTAGTACACTTGTCAACTCACACCAAAACAATCTAAATTGATACAGAGCAGTATGGCTCATTGAAAAAAAACAGTGTATTTTCTATTTGGGATTAACTGTCCCTTTTAAAGTCATGCCTTCAGAATTATTAATAATCTGGATACATTAGTAATTTATACATTTAACACAGCACACACTCACATATTGAAGATTGAAGGTTGGATTCAAACTGGGAACATTGCAGATACACTACATGACTTGCACAGTAACCATTCAGTTAGCAGTGGCTATAAAGAAGCAGGATACTCCAACGATCTTTGATTCCTACCAAAATGAGACTGCAAATTCTTCAAATTCGATGTACTCCGTACCTGTGTCCATGACCAGACTTAGATCCAAAGCGTCCCCCCTCAGACCAGGGTCCAAATCCTGGTCCAAATCCTGGTCCACCTTCAAGGCCAATCTTCTGAAACTTGCTTCGACAAGTTCCAGCGTAAGAAGCTTTTCCCACAGCGAAACCAAGGATCCCAGCAACTGAGGGGAAAAAGACCAAAGTAAGGGAACAGTGATTGTTTAAAGTTACTTAGAAAGTCAAAACTACTGAATACACACCTGCTAGTTTTGGAAAGGGACCAAATCGCTTTGATGATTTCCAAACACCTGTAGGGAAATAAACTTAATCTTTAACCAAATTGGATATTAAATTACAAAAATGATTACTTAGTGTGTCATTATGATATGACGGAAGAACAAGGTTTGAACATCAATGCTTTACCGTTGTAGATGAGAGCCCCAGTGACAGCCATGCTACCCAGAGAGAAGGGGAGTGCTAAAAAAGAAAGAAAGAAAGAGAGCAAAGTCAAATAATACAATCAATGGTTGGAGTCTGATCAAAGCCAAGGTAGTTTTTTATTTTTTGATTACCTACACACTTGAGTTTTATTTAAACACTTCTTGGCAATCACTCCCTGTCATGGATTGATCTTGTTTGACTTGAGCTTAATCTCACTGAACTTTGATCTGTGTAAGTATCAGGACTAAACAATTTCTTCACTTAATTTGAACACAAAAATTGGGACTGACTTCTCATTCGGGAATCGCCCTACAGATTGTGCTGTTTCATGTTTATATAACAACAAAGTGAGAGAACACAAGCAGCAGGGATTGCGACACATAGACATGGATATTTTTCAGTCTGTGGACTCTCAATCATAGCTCATAAGCTAAGTTAGCCACAGCAACGTATCACAATATTCAGCTCACAATATTCTGTGTGTAACCTTCACCTTGCTGTAGTAATACTGGTCTAACAGCGGCATTAGAACTGTGTGGGTGTGCATAACTGCCATATCTTTAATCTCATGTTAGGTCATTTTTTTTTAAGGATTCAGTTTGCCAAATAGACTAGGGTGACCTGAGGACACTCCAAGCCTGGCTCCACCCAACCTACACAAGATCTTATCAGGTGGAGTAACTTTAAGAAGTGTGGTCATTATATTTCAGGATTAAAAAAATAAGCACAGTAAATAGTCACCATGTCTGACACTGGGCCACAGAGAAGAATGTAAACACAGCGCTAAGTGAGCAGGGTGTTGACACATGAGCCCTGCCCCATGTCTCTACTACTGAAGACTTGTCCAATAGGTTCAGCAGGAAGAAAACTAAAGCCAGCAGCGGTGTGTTTAAACACCTTGAGTCATTTGTGGGTGTGACTGAGTGATTAGTGAGAATTATGTGTATATATGTTAAATGTATAGTAAGTTAATACCTCTGTACCAGAAGCTTTCCTCTTGGCACTCTCTCCAAACCTTTCTCACATCTTCTCTGTGGATGTGACGGTCACCCATGGGACACTGTAAGACACAAAGGACAGGTCAGGTATCCTATCTCATGGCCATGATGGCTGACATTGTTTGTTGTCTCTCACCTTCCACTCTCCTTTCACTGCAGCTGGACCTGCAGCAGCTGCAGCAGCAGCAGCAGCAGCTTCTGCTTCCCCCGTCTTCACTGTTATGGTCTGTCCAGTTGTTTCGGAGCTCATATTGCAGGAGATTATGCCAACTTCTTTAAAAATCTGAACTACACAACTTTCTCGGCCTGCAACACTTCCTCAGTCTCAGTGCCACTGACCTAACTGAGTGTTATGCTCCTCCCTGTGTTTATAACCCCGCCTCCTTAAAAAAAACATCCTACAGGTCTTTTCTATTGAAGAATCAAATAAGGCATTGGTTAGAAAAACTCTTAAAGAGACAGTAACTACCAACATCAAACCTCAGGGCAATCAAATCTGTCCCTTTTACATATAGATTCATGATAGGGGGAATTAATCATGTAGTACGTCCTCAAATGTTAAAGGACACTTTAAACAAACTAAGTCATTAAGAGTTTTCCCCCTATTTGTCAATTGAGATGAAAGACACATTATAGCCTACAACTTTCCAGTTTTGGCTCACCCCTGTACACCTATCCACACCCTCAAGTAGGACACACCTTTATGTGGAGTAGTCGTTTCTTTCAAACCATTGTTTTCAAGTATGGGCAAAGGTAAAATATTCTTCCCAAATCTATTTGGAAGTGAAAATGTACGTTATGAAAATCTTAACCTTAGATTAAAGCAATCCATTTCTCCTCTAGTTTTCATGCTTTTGGCAGTCTTGTAAAAAAAATCTTAAAATGTACGACCTCAAACCTTTACCCCATTCCCTTACACCCAAGATGGTTATGCGACAAAAACATACATATTTCCTTACTTTAACATTAGTCTAATTTTATTGAATATAATCTAAACTAAATATGAAAGCATGCTGTAGTCATTTATTCTTTATAACAAAGGAGAAACAAGAACTGAAATTTGTTCCTGTGATAAGGAGCACTCTATTCGTCACAAACCAAAGGTCAGGGACAGGTTTTATAATATGTTGCGGCAATGTGGCTATTAGAAGTTAAATTAGAGAATGTTTTTTATTACCACTGATAAAACTTCAATAATATCACAGCCAGTTTCACGGGTACTGGCACAAATTCACTGTCACAGGATAACCTTTGCTCGTTTCACTCATAGGTTTCACTATACAGAAACACCACTATTCCGACTGTTAATTGAAACTTTTTGATGCACTTTTCCTATTTTCTTGTATACCAAAGCACAGATTGTGAAGAAGTACCTGGCAGTGCATAAACATTAAGTCAAAGGTCAGCCGCCATAATGTTTTGCATGTAAACTATAACTGTCAGATACATTTAGTGCAATAAAAAGTATGACAATTGCTTCTGAAATGTAATAGTAGACCTATACCAAGAAGTAGTGCATTCCACCATGTTGCCACTGCAAAAGGAGAAAGGTGTACTTAGCTATTGTTGAGTTTTTGCTTCGCTGTTGAGTTTGTTTGTTTTTTTAAAGTTTTAAGGCCCATCTAGAGGCAGGCCCTGCATATTAGCTTATGACATAAATGCTGTACTGTTTTGGTTTAATTAATGCTACATACTTGTTCCTATACATTTAGCATTAAGTAACAGTGCTGTACTCCTGCAGGCAACAACAGGTACAGTCCAAGCAGACACAACATTCACTGCAGTGGTCTACTCAGCAGGTGGTTTGCCCATTTCCACCTTGAAGATAATTTACTGAAAATGGTGGCATTCAACATGCTGGCCAACTTGTGTGTTACATACTCTACGATTCAGTGCAGTTTACTAGCCAACTAGTGGGCCTGTTAAACACAGTCATAATATATTAAAAAACAAAACAAATTGGGGTCCAACAGCATAACTGCAGCTAAATGTGTCCGTTTGTTTTGACTAAAAATTGGATTTCCAGTCACCTGACATGCAGTGCTCGCGGTTGCTACTTTACAGTAACTGAAGCAGGAACTCTGCACACATCTCAGACTTCCACCGACGTCCTACAACCGGTGGCAACTGGGGGCCAGAGAGATAAACACTGCCGGCTTTGGCTTTAATAGCTTATGCCCATACCATCTGCCAATCGCACCGCCACCAACCTCCGCCCGGCTGAGTTGACATTAAACCAACCCAAATGGCAGCTTCAATGGGAGTTCAACTTGTGACGGAGTCAACCAATCAGATTCCATCGTGGGCTGGTTTCAGGCTTGCACGAGGAAATTCTGGTGATTGGCGTGCTTATAAATACCTTCAGGCCAATGAGTGACAGATATAGCGCAGCCTGTTTGGGAACTCTAGCCAATCAGATTTGATTAAGGGAGGGGTCTATTTCTTTTTCCTCCTTCTTGTGACAAGACACCTTGAATAGCCAATCGTAAGCGGCTGAAGGCGGAGACCGAAGAGGCCCAGTTTCAATCATCGTCCGCGGGCGTGGTTTACGTTGACAAGGCCCGCCTATTGGCCGGTCTCCGGACTTCCCACAGACAGTTGTATGTTTCATAAAAATGCACTCTGATGCGGCAAGTAAGTAGTAACGTTATAGAGGTTTTTCTGCATCAAATTATGAACCTTCACGGATGCTGCGGAGTTTGCCGAAGAGGAGCAAACAGACGCTTTGTGTTTCTACATATACTTTTAGCCTGTGTTTCTGTAGGATTAGATGAGAACGTATGAATTCCGGGCTATTTGGTGGCCCCTTTGTATTTGCCAGTGTTGTCTTGGGCGATAACAAAGGAAGGATAGCTAGTGTAATTTCAGTTGTTTTGAACATGCAGGAGGTTTTATATGACACGGCAGTCTCCCTGAAGTTATTTTTCTGTGTAGCGTTAGCAATGCTGAGTTGAAGGCAGCCGACGTTAGTTAAATCCAGAAGGTTTTCGATGGTAATCTGTGCGTTGTGATGTTTCTATTCATCATTACTCAGGATACACTATGCGTTTCAACTCAAACTTAGCATGAATGTTATGCCATTGTAAATAGGTCAATTTTCTGGTCAACTGCGGACTATTACAGAGAATGAAAATTGTGACGCAGTTGTGTAAAACATCTTTCATTGCCTGCTGCAGCAGTGCTGTCGAGCTTTGCGGCACATACATCAGCTGCAGCAAAACGTCTGCGCACTGTTTATGTGCCAGTAGGCATATGATGTTAGATTTTTTAAGACAATGTAAAATGCATTCAATCAGTTGGGGTAAATGTTGGGGGGTAGAGGGGTCTGAAAGAAATAGTAGTTTTGTTAAGGCTTGGG
Organism: Serranus cabrilla; assembly: GCA_903364295.1. Taxonomy (NCBI): domain Eukaryota; kingdom Metazoa; phylum Chordata; class Actinopteri; order Perciformes; family Serranidae; genus Serranus; species Serranus cabrilla. Next base: position 88,599 of record CAFUXE010001109.1, read on the forward strand.
AATTGTAGTTTAGTTTCCCAACCACAGCAGGGGCTTCAGTGGCCTCTTTGAAGGAAATGGACTACAACACCCATACGCACAACTCTCTAGATACTTTGTAAACTCTGTGCAAGTTGCGCGTCTGCACTGCTATTTTAGGTATGCAGCTAGTGCTATCTGCTCGGCAGTGTGTGTTTTTTGCCTGGTTTTGGCCTCTAGAAATAAATTAAACGCGTCCGGATTCGATGACAGCTGTCGATCGGAAATGTATAGATGACAGCTGGCGACAAGGTAGCATGCATGATCAAATATTTGCGAGTTTGCATGTCTTTCGAGGAATGCAGAGAGTCACTCCCTCAGTCGTATGAGATATATGTCTGTTGTTTTCTGAAAGGCAATTCTTTAAAGTAGAAAACACACGAAAATGAGTTCAGCTGTGTAGAATCTGTATTGAAACTGTCAAAAATGAAAATCATAGGCTCCTGTTGGTGCTACGATGATGTCACCCTCTTGTACCCTTGTATTCGTACCAAGCTTATTAGTTTAATTAGGAGCTGGAGGTTGTGTGTTATGCCTGAGTTTGAATTGTTGATGTTTTTTTGTTTTTTTTGTGAAAATAGATTTTCAGCTGAATTCCCACTTGACTACACTGGCCAGCATTCACAAGATCCACCACACCTTGCACAGGCTGGTAAATGCATATTAGCAGCTTATACATTCTATGTATTTTAGGTTTGTGTGTGAGTGTGTGCATGTGTGTCCTGTTCACAAGCATGTGGTGTCTGTTTTGATCTGGCCAATCAGAACCTGACAGAAGACGTTGGACAGGATAGCCACCCCTCAGGTAATAATTCCACTGATCCTTGTATGTTTCATAGTAATCAAAGGCGTAACAGTGTTCAGTATTGTACTGTCATGTGTTAAGCTTTTGCCAAAACAATGTGTCTTTCTGTTGACTTTTTGTGAGTACATGCATGTTTAGCATGAGAAAATGGGCATCATCTATCTGTTGCTTGTAAGTAGCTCCCTTTCATTCTGTCTGCCACTTCCTTCCCTAGCGTGCTGCTCCAGAGCCATGCCTCCTAGGAAAAAGAGGAGACCCTCTGCTGGAGATGACATGTCAGCCAAGAAAAGTCGCCAGGACAGGTGTGATATCCTTCTGTTGAAGATGGAAGACAGTTTCAGTCTGTTAGTTATGCGAGAGCACTTGACTATTCTGGTTAATATAGAGGAATGTGTGCATGACATTTTTATTTTGCAGTTATAAAAGGCACCATAGAAAAAGCATTTTTAAATCCTACTGACTACTTTGAAATTATGTACTGTATTTACAGTGTTGCTGCTCAGCTTGTGACTAAAACCTCCTTTTCATCTGCAGCGTTTTCAGAAAACATGAAACATCACAAATCCGTGAGGAGGAGACATTTTCCAGTAAAAGATGCTTGGAGTGGTTCTATGAATATGCAGGTCGGTTTGTACAAGTAATCACTCCACGAACATATGTATTCATAGGCATTCGAGCACTGATCAATGATTAGCTTTTTAGCTCCACATGTGTAGTTTAACCTATATGTGGCTTTACACTTGTCTGTCTAAAATAGGTTGTGACGATGTGGTGGGCCCAGAGGGCATGGAGAAGTTCTGTGAGGACATTGGAGTGGAGCCAGAGAATGTAAGCAGATTTCTTGCATTTTGGTTAAATCTGTCTGGTCTCACTTTGCTTGCTTTTTTTTCTCTTTTTCTATCTCTGGCTGCCTGCCAGTCAAACTAAGCAAGTGGTTTGGAGACCTTTTTGGCTTGTGTTA